>CM038682.1:185757212-186120464 GCA_021605205.1 Aegilops longissima
CCGCCCACCTCCTGACCGTCGCCTCGGGCGAATCTGTCTACTCCATCACCCATAGGAGATACTCGATGAACTCGGAGGATGCGGCGTGTTGCGCCGCAGGAGTACATGTATATCGCCGCCCTCATCGTCGCCGTCTGCTCTTTATGAAACATTGCCACATGGCCTGCACGTCCTCAAAATCTCCACTCATTGTCAAACCAACTAAGGATCTCGTTCAACTTGGCTAACTTTGCACAGTCACCAGCGATCTGCGATTAGCTCTGCATCCTCTCCATAGGTGTCGTTAAGTGGTCGGTGCTAGCTTTGGAAGATGGGAGGAGGCGGTGGTCTTGCAATAGAAAGAGGAGAGGAGAGGAGGTGGTTTTGGAATGGAGATGATGGAGAGGAAGGGCGTGGTTTTGCAATGGAGAGAAGATCGAGAAGAGGGAGGCGGGCGGTGGTTTTGGAATGGAGATGATTGAGAGGAGAGGAGGTGGTTTTGGAATGGAGATGATGGAGAGGAGAGGAGGTGGTTTTGCAATGGAGAAGATCAGAAGAGGGAGAGCGAGGCGGTGGTTTGGAATGGAGATGATGGAGAGGAGAGGAGGTGGGTTTGCAATGGAGAAGATCGAGAAGAGGCGAGGCGGTGGTTTTGGAATGGAGATGATGGAGGAGAGGAGGTTGTTTTGCAATGGAGAAGAGGAGAGGCGTCGACAGCGATTTAGGATTAGGCGAGAGGGCGGGCTGTGATTGGATCAAAATCAAAATCAATTTACCCTTCAATTAAGCGACCCCACATTAACTAGTCTCCTTTTATTACGGGTCATAATTGACCATGACTTTCCTATAAAATATATGTTATCGTTGCAAAAATAATATAATTTGAAAGTACATTCGAATCTGAACCAAACAATACAATTTTTGGTGACATGCATTCACATTTGCTTGTCACATACGATCGTGGTCAAACTTTGACCCAAAATCATAAAACAACAAAAAATACTTCCAAGACCAGCGCTCTTCCGCTCTTCTCTGTTCAATCTAAATCCACCGCTCCTCCTCTCTGTTCCAATCTAAATCAGCGCGCTCCTCTCCTCTTCCATTTCAAAACCACGCCCTCCTCTCTGTTCGGTCAAAACCAGCGTCGCTCCTCTCCGTTCTAATCAAAACCAGTGCCGCTCCTCTCCTCTTCCATTCAAAAACCACCGGCGATTGAAGGTCTTGTGGAGAAATGATCGATGGAGGAGTACAACCGATCGTGAGGATCATGAGGGCGACCACATGAAGCTAGCTAGGATGTTGGAATCTGATCTTGGTTTGACAACAAGGACAACTAAGCGGCGGCGACATCCATGGCCAAATATCTGCAGGAAAGCGGAGATACTCATAGAGAATCGCGCGGAGTACATAGAGCTGCTCCTCAGGGCCATGGAGCAAACAGATTCACGAATCAATCGTGAGGCGGTGGTGGGAGTGTCGATCCCAGATGGAGCATCCACGAGATTGAAGGATCGAGCATCTAGAGGTGCCGTTTGTGAGGGTGCCTGCGGGCGAGCTGTGGAGTCTTCGTCGTCGAACCCAAGCTGCAAGAGGAGAAAATCAGTTGGCCCGGCAGCCTTCCGCCATCGTCTCCCTCGCCGTTCACATCGTCTCAAGGGAGGCTGTATGCGCCGAGGAATAGGAGGGACTGCCCCCCCAATAGTCAGGCAGGTTGTGAATGTCGGGGAGGAGCTTAGGGTTGTCGGTATTTGCAGGTTGTGAATTGTGTTTTGTGTTGTGTATTTTGAGAGTACTTTCAGATATGAATGTCTTTTGTATTTCAGATTTGTAGTATTGAGCATATGAAGAATTTTATGAATTCTAGAGATCTATTTTAGCACTTAAAAAATGTAGTTTCATAGGAGTATAAAAGTGCGACGAGAAAAGCGCAAGTTTATTTCGAGATAAGAAACGCAAGTTCAGTTGAGATAAACTGCAACTTTCAGAAGCGAGCATTTATATTAACACGGCCTTTTCAAACAGGGTTAACATCATATTGCAAGTTCTATTCATGGTGAAAATGGAACTACCAGCCGATTAACATCATGCTGATCAACATTCATGCATAGCACATCTTCATATGATGCACGATCAAAATACCCACACAATGTTGAGTGTGCGAAACACGAAGAAAAAAGGGCGGAGTTTTGGCAAGTGTTGGGCGTGGTTTTGTGCTGCCCGTCTAGGCTTTCATTTTTAACATCGCAGCCACGACCTCGGATGGGAGGGCCTGTTTGTATTTTCTTAGGGCCGTCATGTATCGACCGACCTATGGACCTCCCATCCGAGGTTTTATTTTGGCAGCCCAATTTATGTATTTTTTTGAAGAAAGCATGCGGTCATTCTATTTTTCTATATAAGAATAGGACGCGGTACAACTTATGTTTCCTTTTAACTATATTATATATATTTAAATTATTTTATATGTTATTATATATTATTTTATTGTCATCATATATTTAGAGATACTTACATATGTGAAAACAATATCCCACATCTTATTAACTTATAAAATAATTTCTTAACAAATAAAATCCTGGATTGTTTTGTACGAAAATCCTAGTGATTGTGTACAAAATCTTGGTAAGATTTAGAGGCGAATGTAATAATATCACTTATTATTTAAATATATTTATAACAAAATGCTTAGACCTTTTTATTTTTATAACATTGCTGGCCCAACCCAACATTATAATTAGAATCAGCCCAGCAAAATGGTGTATGTAGATAAAGTGCAAATGGCCTGTAATTTTTAGGAAATAAAATAAATAGGCATAAAGCTACATTAATTGTTCCCAGCCAGCTAATGGCTGTAATTAAAAAAAGATCAAATTTTGAAACTTATTCGCTCGACTTGGCCACTTGTTTGAGGATGGAAAGCTATGCTGAAGCAGATGTTGGTGCCCTGTATACGAAAAGAATCCCAAAACTTGGAGGTAAAGATGCTTGCATCTGAAGAGATCAATTGTGGAATGCCGTGCAAGAGACAATCACGGAGGTGTATAAATCTGCCATTGAGCTGCTATGATAGATTCTTTGATAGGAAGGAAATGAGCCACTTTAGTGAGCTTGTCAATGACAACGAAGATAGCATCATTTCCACGCGGACTTAAATCCGATCACAAGTCCATCTCGATATGATCAAACTTCCATTATGGAATAGCAAGAGGTTGGAGGAGACCAGCTGGTCGTTGGTATTCTGCACCACCCATACGGACATCACACTCATTCACAAATTGTGCAATTTCTCGCTTCATTCGAGTCCTGTCTTGCTTGAGGTCATGGTACATCTTCGTACTTCGGGATGAATGGATAGAAGGGTGTGCCTCGTTCATAATGACTTTTCTCGGATCTTTAGGAACCACAATTAGGTCCTCGAAGAAGTATCTTTGTCATCAATGTGGAAGCACTTACTTGCAAATTCCCTTGTCGATACCACGTTTCACCTTCTTCACCATGGTATCCAGGTTTGTGCCTCACAATTTGGTCTTCAAAGTAGGAGATACTATGAGGTTGGCAAGAAAGCCTTGAGGAACAACTTGAAGATTCAGCTTGCGGAAGCTTCACGGAGATCAGTTGGAAGGGCTTGAGAATTAAGCGGTAAGCCTTCCTGCTCAAAGCATCTCAAATCACATGGCCTTGCGGAGTATATTCAATACTTGGGTTGTACTCTTGAATCATTTCGACCCATCGAGTTTGCACGAGGTTGAGGTTGGGTAGAGTGAAGATATACTTGAGACTCTTGTGATCGGTGAAAATGTCCACTTTCCTTCCCAACAAGAGATGTCTCCATGTTATTAATGCATGGACAACTGCCGTCAACTCAAGATGTGAGTGGGGTAGTTCTTTTCGTTGGGCTTCGGTGTGAGAGGTATAGGCCACAACTTTCTTCTCTTGCATTAACACTGACGAGACCTTGAAGAAAGCATCACGAAGACTTTGAATGGTTTGGATTCATCGGGGAGGAGTTAAGGCGGGGGAGGCTGTGGCAGTTTCTCTTTGAGAGTATTGAAAGCAACGTCACACTCGGGAGTCGGACATACTTAACATGCTTGGTGGAGGTTGGAAGAGGCTTTGCAATCTTGTAGAAATTCTCAACAAATCTTGACAATAGCTTGCAAGTCAAGAAAAAGCGAAGGCTACTTGACGATACGAGAGGTTCCCAATTCACAACTCGAGACACCTTCTCGGATTAACAGCGATGCCTTAAGCGGAGATGATGTGACCAAGATAAAGAACTTCATCAAGCCGAACTCACATTTGGAAAACTTAGCATAGAATTGATACTCTCGAGCTTGTCGAGCACCAATCATAAATGTTTGGCATGATCCTTCTTATTCTTGGAGAAGACCAAAATATCATCAAGATAGACCAAGAAGAATTCATTGGTATAGGGGTTGAAGATGAAGTTCATCATTCGAGAGAATGTTGGAGGAGCATTGACAAGGCGAAAGACAGCGGTATATTCATAGAACCAAAGCTTTACGAATCTTTGTCTTGGGAATATCTTGTTCACGAATCACGAATTTGATGATAACCCATCTGAAGGTCAAGCTTGGAGAATACTTTAGCACCTTTGAGTTGCTCGAATAGCTCATTGATGTTGGGAAGTGGATACTTGTTCTTGATTGTCTTCTTATTCAATGGGCGTGTCGGCGCAAAATCGGTCCGTGCCATCCTTCTTACGGACAAAAAGAACTCCACAACCCCAAGAAATGAACTGATGCGATCAAACCAGACGCTCTTGTTCATCGAGCTGTTTCTTCAATTCCTTCAGCTCATTAGGTCCAAGCTTGTATGGGCGCTTGCAAGCGGAGTTCGATGCGGGCTCAAGATCGATGCTTGAATTATTTGGCGATGAGAGGCATACCGGAATCTCTTACGAAAGACATCTTGGTACTCACAAGCATTGGAATCTGAGCATCAACTCGCCCTTCTCATTGAGAGAAAACAACGAATGGTTTCATCACGGCGGCATAGATGATCACATCCTCGGAAGAGTGTGTCAATTGAATTTCCTGGCAGCACAATCAAGTTGAGGTTTGTCTTTGAAAGCGATCCATCCCAAGAATTAGATCAATATCGAGTCACCAAGGACAATTGGTTTAGCCAGAAATCTATAGTCGCCCATCTTGATAGAAACATCCAGTCAAAACTAGAAGTCATTTGCCTGGGGAGAAACAATAGACAAAGGTCTCGGCAATACTTGAGTAACCAAATCATGCATAGCCACGAAAGGTCTTGAGATGAAAGAATCCGATGCACGGTATCAAATAAGACTTAGGGAATATCATTAAGCGGAAGATTACCCATTATCACGTCGGTGATTCCTGCCTTGAGATGCATTCATCATATTCACCTTGGCATGGTTGGGATTATGCTTGACCCTTGCATTGCTGGAAGATCTCATAGGAGGAGGATGGAAGGCGCCTTTGGTTGAAGCATTTGTTAGCATAGTGACCTTTCTGCGACATTTGTTGCAAGTCACCTATGAGGCAGACGGTGATAAGGAGCATTTGACCTTGGAGCTTGAGAATTAGACTTTTACGATAGCTTTGGGTTGGGTGGGTGGGAAGATCCCGACCACACAGGTTCTTCTCTTGGTAAAATTGTGAAATAGAGGAGGAGGAAGTAGAACTTCTCTTTGCAGCTGCCACTTGAGAAGAAGAAGAAGACTGAGCATCCCTGATTCTCTTCTTAGAAGCCTCACACTTGGCTGAGCACCTTCTTGCAGAGCCATATTGTAGAATTGTCGAGGAGGTAGGCTCAACAGAGCGAGAGCTAACTGCAGATCCTCTCGAGGCCACCTCTGAATTGATAGATCATACTCTTTTCATCGAGGGACATCTTGTTTAAGCGAGCAAGTTTCTGGCCTTGTATTAGGTACCTGGACATGCTGCCTTGCTTGAGATGCGGAACTCGTCACGCTTGCTCTCAACAACCTTGGTAGGAATGTGGTGAGCTTTAAAGTCTGATAGAAGTCAGGTCAAGTAATCACTCTACCTCCTCTGGGATCTTTGTATTGCTGGAACCAATGTTGCTTGGTCCTTGAGCTGGAAAAAGCGAACTTGGCGTAGTCCTCGGGCCTGACATTGTTGCATTCAAAATCCTTGTTGATATCCACGAGCCAATCATCGTGCGTGGCCTCGACACGATGGTGAAAGACTTGGCTGATTTGCGAGGAACTGGTTGAGGGTGGGAAATAGAGGTGATGATTGAGCGCCTTGACCTTGATTCCTTAGTTGCCTTGGCCTTGTTTGCGCTCTTGCATGAGCTGGATCATCATCCCGAGCATGGGCGTTAGAGCTGCCATCAAAGCTTGCCATGCCTCCGGGCGGAGGAGGTGGTGGAGGTTACGCGACTCCCATCATTGCGATCCGGATTACGGCCGTTAGGCGGAGCCATCTGAAGAGGTGACATCTGTTAGCATCTTGATGAGCAGATAGACAAGTTGAATCAACGGATAGAAATTGCAACATATAGTCTTCACAATAAACATTCGAACAAGGATGAGCAGAATGAATTCCAAAGCTAACATCACACGTCCATTAAGGTGAGAAGCCACTTGATGAGGATTGATGAATGAAATAACAAAATACAATTGGAACAAATAAGTGGTAAGTTACCCAATCAAAACCAAATATCTGCGGGAAGAAATGCTAAACTACTTGAAACCCACCTATAAACTCGAAACTTTCTGGTTATGCAATCTGGTGTTGGGGATCAGGAGGACACAAAATATATCACCCAAACTAACAATACCTAGATCCAGTGTATCCATCCGTCAACACATAACCAAAAACCTTGAAATCGTAATACCTCGACCTTGAAAAGCATCCGTTATACGAGTCATGGCAATACTCGAGCTCGCCCAGATCTTTGGTTATCGGGGTTATCTCACCAACAACTGTACAAAAGATTTTGATGTCGGCAAAGCTCAGGTATTCCGAACTACAGCGATAAAATTGTGCGAAAACACCTCGAGCTCAACTCCCGGGACGCCACAACCCCTAAATGTCGGGAGGCATCAAGAACAATGTTCTCGTCACAAAACCATCGGGCGATTCCTAGATACCGCGTGATGATCCTAAATTTTTTAGTGAAATCGAGAATGCAGAGGGGTCAAAACATCTCGTCGGGAGACCTCACGAGCGACGAAGGGGCTGAGGAGTAAAAAATCCTACTCTCGATATATATAATCCTAAGACTCAAAACATTTTGTTCTAGACTCAACATCGCTTGACAAACAATCAAGCAGGGGCTCCTAAGTGGGGATGGCTCGATTACCAACTTATAGCAGCCCGATGCGGCTATATCTCCCACATGTCAAGGCAAGACTTAGAGGCATAACGCATTGAAAGCAATGTCATAAATGAGGTAATCTTCACACAACCCATGTAATACAAAGGAAAGTGATACATAGTTGACACGTCGCCCTTCACAATACATGAATAAACATCCATCATCCAGATTACACTCAAGGTCGACTACGGAACCAAAATAAAGAAGACTACCCCAAATGCTACGGATCCCGATCGTCCCAGCTGGCTCCACTACGATCATCGGGAAGAGACACATAACGTGACCACGTTCCTCGTCGAACTCCCTTGAGCTCGGTTGCATCATACGCTGGCGTCGTTGACATCTGCAACTGTTTTGGTAGAATCTGTGAGTCCGGGGACTCGGCAATCTCACACCACGAGATCAAGGCTATTTAAGCTTATAGGTAGAGACAGAGTTGTGAGGTGGAGCTGCACAGCGACTAGCATATATGGTGGCTACATTACATAAAGGAAGCAAGAAGAAGCAAAACGCGTCGTGAAGCTAGTAGCAATCAAGAAGTGATCACGAAACTACTTACGTAAAACATAACTCCAACACCGCATTCACTTCGGACTCCGCCAAGAAGAACCATCACGGTTACACAGCGGTTGATGTATTTTAATTAAAGGTCAACCGGGTTTTCGCAACGGACATTAACAAATTCCCATCTGGCGGAGAAGGCATAGCCTAGTGGTGGGAGGGTTGATGCCTTCCACCACCAGGTTCAAGGCATGGTACAATTTGGGTTTGTTGCACCAATTATCTGTAGGGGGTTCCTTACAGTTTTCTATAAAAACAAATTCCCATCTGCCTCGTAACATAGACACGGCTTTTGAAAGATAATACCCTGGGGTGTCTCAACAACCCATTATAAGCTCTCACGGTCAGCGAAGGATATTCCTTCTACGGGAGAGACCCGATCGATCTCGGAATCCGGACTACAAGACATCTCGGACAATGGTAAAACAAGACCAGCAAAAGCCGATTGTGAGCAAATCCCGATAGGAGCTGCACATATCTAGTTCTCGGACACATCCGGATGAGCAGTCCGTACAACTAAAACCAGGCCTCAAGTTTCCCCAAGGTGGCGCTGAAGGGCTCTAGTTTGGACCAACACTTAGAGGAGCATTGGCGGGGGGTTAAATAAAGATGACCCACGGACTCATGAAAACCAGGGGAGAAGGCTTAGGTGGCAAATGGTAAAACCAAAGTTGGGCCTTTACGGAGGAGTCTTATTCAGCGAACTGTCAAGGGTCCATAAATCAACCAGTGTAAGGAACACGAAATCAAGGAACATAACACCGTATGCGGAAACTAGGCGACAAGAGTGGAACAAAACACCGGGCATAGGCCGGAGTCTTCCACCCTTTACCAAGTATATAGGTGCATTAATTAAATAAGAGATATTGTGATATCCCAAAATATCCATGTTCCAACATGGAACCAACTTCATCTTCTGCAACTATTAGCGCTATAAGAGGGCTGAGCAAAGCGGTAACATAGCCAATCAACAGTTGCTAGGAAAAGATGGTTAGGCGTTTGACATGGCAATATGGGTGGCATGATATAGTAAGTGGTAGGTAACTGACATAGGCATAGCAAAAGCGAGCATCTAGCAAGCAAAGATAGAAGTGATTTGAGGGTATGGTCATCTTGCCAAGGTTCTACGAGTTATCGAAGCTTGATCCTCGTAAGTGTTCTTAAGTTCCTCGTATCGTACTCGTATCGGCTCTACCAAAGCAAGAACACAAGCAATGGAACCACAATAAATCGCAGGCGATGCACAAACAACATGATGCAATACATGGCATGATATGTGATATGCAATGCATATCACGTGCTCGGAAGGAAAAAAGATGAGCGAGGCATAATCTTGGCAAACCAAGTATGCATTGGAAAGAATGAGATGATTTCGGTTGAAATCGATATAAAGATCACGGATTCGGATGCATGGTTTGCAAAGACCCATAAAACAAGATATGATGCAAACTGCTTAAAACAACAACATGGCCACTTGGATGCGAGTATAAATATACTCAACACCCAAACATGTGAACAAAAAGCATGGCAGTGATGTCGGGAGATGCTCTACAAAACATGAACACGAGCAAAATCTATAAACCACTAGAGCATGACTAAAACAGCATGGAAATTTTGCAAAGATAACAATTTTACGAGACTTAGTGAAAATACTGAACATGGCGAGAATCGCATCGAAGCAATGTTTAGAGCAAGCAAACATCATGCTACAGGAACATAACATAGAAAAACAAGGCATGGCATGAATCTACTCAAAGGATCAAAAGATGAGCCGGAAAGGATCAAAAGATGTTATTACACCCATGCAAACATAGCAAGTTCTATAACGATTCAGACTTGGTGAAATTTCAGGACATGGCAAGACAGATTCATGTTGGCATGTTAAGCTTGATTAACTCACTACATAGCATATCATGGGATGAAATAAGTCCAGCATGGGGTAGGCATGAAAAGAAGCTATCATTGTGCAAAACAACCTCATAGCATGCTTGAAATAAACCACACAAAATGACAAGACAACATCATGATGTAAAATGACAAGTTCATGAACTTGCTCAAATGAGAAAGTAATACCACGCGCTGGATATGTGGATTTTTCTACCCCAAAAACATATATAATATATTAGGTTTGCTGTAGAAAAATCATCACAAATGCACAAAAGATACAACCTGTCCTAAATGGTAAATAACGAAATGGCATTTTCCATATTTGGAAAGCGTCGAAATGACTTGCTTGAAAAGACAGATTCCATATGCCGAAATGGAATATTGGCTGGGAACCAAAAATAAAACAAATAATAATAATAAAATAAATAATAAAAAAACAACAGGCTAAGAGAGTATGCGGGTGGGGCCACCTGTCATACTCACTGATGTAAGCAGGGAAAAAAGGGGAAGAAATATGCGGTAGCGAGTTGAACAGGTCTCCCAGTGTGGCTCTGCACGCCGGCAACGATGGGCTAGGCAGAAGCTCTGATAGGAAAAGGGCTTGGCCCTTTTAGATACAGCAGATCAAGCAACTCTGTTACCAAGCGAGAGAAAACGGCCAGGCGCGGCCGAACATGGCCGGCAACCGGTGGGCAGGGGACTCCGGCGGCGTGCGGAAAGAGTGCGGATGCATGCGTGCACGAGGGGGGGAAGCGGCGCTCGAGCAGTTGCTCGACTCGGGCCATGGCGTCGAGGAACAGCGGCAAGCAACTCTGGCTGACAGGAAAGGCGGGTCGCAGCGGGAGGCTTGTGAGCAATGCGAAACTGCGGGGAGCATGACAAAAGAGGAACCAAGCGGGGACATGAAAACACGCCGGTCGAACAACCTTTGCACAACTAAATTCAGAGTATGCGGAGCAACTGCGGCCTTGGGAAAGACATGGATCGAATCACGATCTGAGCGCCTACATGCCATGGGAAGGATGGGAGAGGAGGTGCGTTGCAGCTCACACTAGGACGGCAGAAGTGACGGAGGCGTCTTGAAGCGACGAGAGGAGCTCGAACTTGCAGGCTGCTGTCCATGAAGCGAGGAGAAAGAGGACGGCAGAAATGGCCGGACTTGCGATCCCGGCGAGGAAGAAGGGCAGCGAGGGGCGTAGTCGACGGGCGTGGAGAAGACAGACGGCGTTGGCGGAGGTGGCGGAGTGCGCGGCGATGGCTATCGAGCTCGAGCTGAAGCTCGGTCATAATTAGGCGGGGCGCGGTAGCGGCTGTTTCTGGCGGCGAGAGGAGAAGTTGGTTGAGGAGACCCTAGGGCACGGGGACAACTTTATAGGGGTCTAGGAGCTCCTCGGCTGTCAAATCAATGAGGTTGTCGGCGTGGACATGATGGATGCTTTCTGTCTGCAGGAGGTTGTGACGCCTCTCATGCTGTGATGGGCTGGATGGGTTCTTTGGGCTCTTTGGGCTCACGGTGCCTAGGTGGGCTGCTTTGGGTGGAAAGAGGCCTCTACTGGGTGCTAGCTCTGCTCTTCTATTTTCCATTTTCTCAAACAGGAAAAGAAACAGAAAATCACAGGGTAAAAGAGAGGGTTGAGAATAAAAAATATACCCAAACTCACAGGTGTGCTCTAAATGAGTAAATTGCATTGGGCCTTTTTAGAGGTATAAAAATAAAAAGTCTGAATTATATTCAAACTTGAGGCATTTTTGAACCTAACCAAAGCAATTCAAAAAGCATGCGATTTGGTAGAGAGGTTGTAGGTATGGTGCAAGATTTACAGGAAGAAGATGAACATTAAAGAGAATGGCACTTGTCAAAGAAGAGTAGAGGAAGGAGGAGGTGGTGATGCATAGAACAATATTATGGGCATCTCAAGGCATATGTTGAGCATGTAAGAAAAAGATGCAATAAGACAAGGATGGCATGAGATGAATATGCACTATATGATGATGACATATGATGGCTAAAAGGAATATGACAAGAAGCACAAATGCAATATGACCAGGTAAGCATGGCAATGAAATTAATGAGGTAGAACAACATAATCAAAACAAAAAGACCAAAAGATGGACCACGAATGGAATTGGATGGAGACCAACATAGATATATTGCCAAATATAGAAGTTTTACATCTAGGGTGTTATAATGGGCTACGTTAGCCATTCCATCCCGTCCCCTTGATGAGGCACGGGCTTCCACAGTGCCTGCGGGCGACTCCTCGGGTTGGCCTCTCTAGAAAAGGCCGGAAGTCGGATTGACTTAGCCTTGCCTCGGGACTCGGCCGTTTATGGGCAGCCGGCTATTCCTCCGCCGGCCTCCGGGGAAGCTCTTCATCTTAATAGCGTCTTGAGGGCACAGTCAGCCCGATGTCTTGAAAGGTTATGGGCTTGGTTAGCCTACCCATGGCCTATTACTCGACACATGTTTTGGTACCTTCGTTCCGCTATTATTCATTAAGGGAAGCTAACTGCGATTGTGTCCGGTTCTTGGACGAGCACCTTAGTAGAAAGCGAAAAGTGGCTTGTCATGATCTGGCGAGCTGGTCAGCTGTTCGAGAGGTTACAAAATCTTTAAGGATTTATCCGCATAATGCCTAGCGAATGCAGCCGCGATGGATCGGTTCTTTCTCCAATCAGGTGCTTATAGGGCCCTAATGCGGTCTTGAACACCGGGGGCAAATCGACCATACTAAAGCTCCTATGGCTAAAGTAGAGTGATAAAGCCCTATAGTAGATTGCACTGGTTGGTTGTTTGAGCACCTCCCTCGAAGGACCCAAACTGGGATAAAGAGTGCTCAGGTTTATCCGAACACCCCATACTTCTTCGTGAAGGGCGAGAAGCGACAGCCAACATTCAGGTTTAACATATAAAATGGCCGCACAGGAGGGTAAACTTTTATATAAGAAGCGAAGATGGACCTTGTTCAAACACTACAAAGGACAACATGATTGGCATTCATGGAAATATAATGTCCTTGGTGCATAGCCCATTGCAAGGTAAGATCCTTCCGGGACACTCTGGCGGTCCTTCTATCATCATTTTAAATCCATCTTCCCCGATGCACTTTCGGCGTGGGCGAAAGGCCATTCGCCCTTCTATGCGAGACCGCTTGATGGCGTCAAGTCGGGGCAAGTCCTCTGAGCAGCTTCACGAGCTCGAGTAGCTGCTTGGAATCGGTTTGGCAGGCCATAGCGGATAACCAAATCTTTCATGGCTAGTTCCGCATGTATGATTCGACCAGCTGTTTACTTGATCGGCAAAACACCGGATAATTCGGTGCCAAATCTGCGACGAGAAGAGCTTATCCGATTTTCCTTTCTTCACTTTCGGTAGAATTAGCTTTGATATGCTATGAGGTAGCCGGCAAATACCCCACGAGAAATCCGGTTCAAAATTAGAAACATAAGTTCCCCCACATACTTACTCTCGGGATTACATGCGATCTTTCTTGCCTCTTGGATCTCCTGCAGGGTGCTGGGTTTCCTCCGGGCATCGCTCATGGCTGAATCGCCTAGTGAGTTAAACTTCTTTCTCCTTAACTCTCAAGGTCTACGCATTTCCTCATGGCCTCTTGTAGCTCCTCAGCTTTAATAACCCTGGCCTCGTGCTTCTCACGAAGAGCCTGCTCGATGTAGCTACCTTTCTCTGGCCTCGGCCACTGCCTTAAATAAGGGCTTCGACTTGGTCCACAATCCTAGCGCAATGTCATAAAACTCAGTTCATCTTGAAAATTGATTATAATAGGCGACCAAGACTTGTGCATACCTTGTTTATCTCAATTGCATTTTCAATTGGCCAGTTCTTCTGTGGCCTACTCTGAACTTTGATTCAGCAGGAGATCTCCAGGTATGAAGAAAACAGCCGTTACAAACACCGGCTTATAACGAAGAAAATAGATGCCATTCAATGGTCTTCCTATGAACATACAATTGATCCTCCGTCTGGTTCTTTCTTTCACGAGCAGTATCGAGGCTACTATCTATACTATGACACTCTTGATAACTCATAAAACCTACCTCAAAAGGCTTTTATAAGGCTGATACAGGCTTTGTTAGATCCACTCTCGAGTTGATGAATCTTCTCAATCACCGCACCCATAAGAGCCGCGGTGTTCTTCAACGATGGAGGCATCTTTCAGCGCCACCGACAAAGCATCGACCCTTCGGATAGCAGTGCGCCGATGGAACATGCCGCCCCCTCTCGAAGGAGGCTGCACCTTGATCCTAGAGCCGTATGGAGTCTGGAATACTCCGGTGTGGTAGCCGACTCAGATCCTCCGTTGACAGCCCCATGAGATCTTTCCCCCATGTGTCCGGCCCTGAGTTTGACCTTGAGCGCCGCCTTCACTGATTTTTCCTTTCCTCCTTGGCCGGGGTCCTTACGGGGCGAAGCCTCGGTGTTATGCACATGGAGGAAAGGGAGCCTGAGTCGTCCGCTCTCCATAGCATTTGAGCTCAACAAGTCCTCTTATAAGGATTGTTTTGTGCGGGACCTCATGGACTGCAAAAATGTGGCTTAGGTTAAAACACTAAGTCACGATGAGCAGACGGCTAAAAGCAGTACTCGGACTTCATACACTTACGAGTTCGCTGCGAGCTGGGCCTGGGATCCCATGTCGGCCTTGTTGTCGGCGGTGAACTCCTCCGGAAGGCGAGCCTTTCCCCTTTTGGGCAGCCCGGCCTCCAGGTGTCGGAGCCGCCCTCTTTCTTCCCCGCGATTTATCTTCCTCCTCCTCGTCCTCTTGAGGAGGAAGAGCGGGCATTGGAACCTTCGATGTATTGTGTCCGAAGTGCCGCCTTGAAGCCGCCAGATCTTTAGCCTCCTTCTCGTCATCTTCTTGGCACCTTGTAAGGCACGGAACCAACATCTTTGTCGAAGTGGGATGGCGGTTCTTGACATGGGGGCGGACAATGGATCCGCTCCACCTTCTTCGTCCAGCCACAGGAGAACTATATAAAACACGTTAAGCGCTTCCTTTGGGTTCTGCGGACGAAAAAGTTTGATAACTTACCGAACTTGCAGGCGGTGGGTTGGAACCACGGTCCTCGGTGAGTCCGCGATTTTTACGGACTTAGAAATCACCTTCGGATGTCCTTGTGCGAGGATCGAAAAGCTCGCAATGTTTAGTGCAGTTGGATCAAATTCCCATAAATGCAAGTTCAGGCGCTAACAAGGTATGAACCGACAAACTAACATCACCTGGACCACATTGACAAGTTCAATGTTCTTCTCTCCCATGTCTTCAAGCAGCGTTTGGAGCACCGACAGTTAGTCGACGAAGACCAGTCGAGCCCTTTCTTGACCCAGGATGTAAGCCGAGAGGGGCCGATCGGAACTTCGGGAGAGGCGGCCCACTACATGTCGCGACTCAATAATATAGAACCACACTATGCCACTCCTTGTGAGAATCATTAAAGGTTCCGTTGGCCATATAGCGTTGGGCATCTTGCTCACCATGGCGCCCCACATTCCGGCATGCTTTCGCCACCACCTTGGGCTTCACATAAAGATCTTCAGCCGTAAAGCGAAGTGCGGTGAAATGCGGAGAAAAGCCTGCACCACGACAATGAATGTCGAGATGTTGAGGAAGAATTAGGGGCAGATCGTGAAGATCGATCCCATAATAATGCATGATCCATAAACAAGCGGGTGAAGGAAACACCAGCCCACCGGACATTATGAGGGAGAATATATACCGATTTTGGGTTCGGCGAGACCCTCTAGGTCGAACTACGGGTGCACGTGGAATCTCACCTACCACCACGCAACTCATTAAGCCTTGCTAGAGATCTAAACTACCAAATGAACAACACCGAGACACAAGGTTTATCTTGGTTAGGGCCACCATTGTGGTGTAACACCCTACTCCGGTGTGTGGCGGTGGTTGCCTCTTGGGCTGATGATGAACAGTACAAAGGAAGAACAGCCTCGCGAGGTGAGGTGTTCTTGTGGCTAGGCTCTCGATCGTTGGATCAAGCTAAGATGAGGCGAGATGTAGATCTCTCTCGATGCCTCCTCAGATGATGCCTCTACCCTGTGGGTGGCTAGTCTATTTATAGTAGGAGGTCTGGGCCTCTTCAAAATATTAATGGGAAGGCGCCAACAATTAGCCATTTGAAGGAACATCTAGTACACTTATCGACTAAAGTTGGTCCTCGCTTGTCAAAGGCTCTGGTGGTGGCCCGGCTTGGGCTCCAGATGACTTCCTTCCTGCCGTTGTGACGGTCTTGGTCTTGTTGCACGAAACATGTGCCTTTGCTTGATGCTCTCGCCTGCGCTTGCCCCCTTTGCACCAAAGATGAAACAAGGACACTGCGCGGGCTGGCGCCCGCCTGGCACCCTTGGTCGTCAAGGCATGCGTCATGGGCACCTCGTCTGGTACCCCGCCTTGATCTCTCGCCTCCTCTCGAGCCAGCTGGCCGAGGCCGTGCGAGAAGCTTCTGCGTCCGCCTCGCAAGGCTTGGCCCCGCGAGGTCTTGAGCTGTGCTAATGAAGATGGGCCGTACTAGGCCACTTGAGCCACGCGCGGCGGCAGTGGGTACCCCGTTCCCGACTTGCCAGTAGCCGGGCCCAAAGCGGCGCTGGACTTGGTGGCGGTGAAGCGAAGGGGCAAGTCGTGGCCTTGAGCCCTAACAACCTGCGCCCTTAGGCGCCCGTGGATTGATCGGACGTGGGCGTCCCTGTTCCCCCACGCCTCCTTATTTTCGCCCAACTAAGGCGGACCCGTGGTTACTACGATCGTCCCTCTTTAGCTGCTGGCCGTCTCACTCTTCCTCCTCTCGAGCTCAATCTCCGCTTCCAATCCAATCTGAATCCTCCCCCCTTCCAACGCCATAGCTCCGGCGAAGAAAAAACCGATGCCTCCGCCTCGATCGCCGTGGCAGCTCCACTTTGTCGATTAGTCGATCATACTCAACAGAAAGCTTGGACAAGGTCAAGCTCTGCTCTTGCCGATATCTTCAACAGTCGGGAAGGGCGGCAGCCTAACCCGGTCTCGCTTCTCCATTGGAGAATAACCACCGAGTCCGTTACCCTTGACGCTACGTAGGCGAGGACTAATTCCCCACCAATTTCTTCAACGATGTACTTTCCCATTTTCCAGATCCATATGATGCATTTGGGTCCGATCCATACTCATCTTGCGTTTAGCCTTTGGTATGAGGCGATGGGCATCCCTCCTTGATTGCCTTGCTCGTCACTTCTTCTCTCTGCGCCTCATCGACCCACCCAATGCACGGGGTGCATGAGCTTCATTACCCGCTTTGAAGCAGTGACTTGAGATTAATTTCAGCCTTCCTCCGCCAGCGTCTGGGTTCGCGGCGGTGGTACATGTTGATGGATCGAGTGCCACCGCTTTGAGCCAACATCTCGCTATCCCCAATTGGGCTGGGGCCAGGAGGCGCTCACAGCTCTGGCTGGAAATCTTTCTGTCTGGCGTAAACCGCGTTCAGAGGCGCTTCGGCATGATGGCGCCCAAGGTGGTGAAGGGTTCCTATTATACCGCATTGCCCCTCTCGGCGCAATTCCGCCGGATGTGGGCCTTGATAGCGTGAAGACGCATGAGGCTCGGGAGGAGGGACTGGCGCTCTGAAGTCTTGAGGAAGGTGCTCTGGTCTGATTGGGGACCCTTCCCGGAGCATCCGGCAAGGGGGTGCTGCTGTACTTTTACTCGGCGGGGGTGACTTTGTGAAGCGGATCGCGGCTTCGAATGGGGCTGCCGAAGGCCTCATGGGGCCTCGCGAGAACCAGTGGTGGTGGCCCTTCCAGTGCCTGCGGTGATCCTTCCTCGAGTGGTGGAGCCGGAGGCATGGGCCTTTGGGCGGAGGGGGCCGCTTGGGATGGCGATGCTGGCGGCACTCCACGGTGGCAGCTCTGAGGCCCTTGAGCATTGGTGGCGTTGAGCCGCTACTGCGGCTCCGTCGAGCCCGGCTACCCTTCTTGGTGAGGCGACCGGCGGTGTCGTCGGGGCCAGGCGCCCTTGATCAATTAAGCCTTGATGCTTCTTCCTCGTCGAGCCGACCCTGCGTTGAACTCTGGGCAGCTTCTGCGTGGACTTGAGGCTCTCCGGAAGAAGGGAGGCCTGGGTGGCGACTACCCTTGCCGCTGTTGAGCCCGAAGTGTTCGCCATTGATGAGTAGCCTTCCCTTTCCTAGTTCCTTGCATAGAACAATATTATGGGCATCTCAAGGCATATGTTGAGCATGTAAGAAAAAGATGCAATAAGACAAGGATGGCATGAGATGAATATGCACTATATGATGATGACATATGATGGCTAAAAAGGAATATGACAAGAAGCACAAATGCAATATGACCGGTAAGCATGGAAATGAAATGAGTAGAACAACATAATCAAAACAAAAAGAGACCAAAAGATGGGACCCGAATGGAATTGGATGGAGACCAACATAGATATATTGCCAAATATATAAGTTTTACATCTGTGGTGTTCCAACACTCCACCACTACAAGAGGATCTCGTCCAGAGATCTAGGACTAAAAGAACTCGGATATTGAGCGGAGGTGATCCTCGCGTTCCCGGTGGCTTCTCGGTGAATGGTGCAACCACTTCACTTTCAGGAATTTGATAGACTTGTTGCGAGTCTTGCGCTCGGTTTCTTCAAGAATAGCAGCAGGGTGCTCATGATAAGAGATCTTCTTGGAGGTCAATCTCTTCAAAGTTGATAGTGCGCTCGAGCGTCTTGAAGCACTTGCGAAGGCGTGACCGCGTGAAACACATCGTTACTGCGTTTGCGAAGTTGGACGGAAGCTCAAGTTGATAGGCGAGTCGCCTCTTTTGCCAATGATCTTGAAAGGACCCACGTATCTAGGGGCAAGCTTCCCTTTGATACCGAAGCAACGAGTGCCTTTCATTGGAGAGACGCGGAGGTAGACATGGTCTTCGATTTCAAAAGCCAAGTCACGGTGCTTGCTATCATAGTAACTCTTCATCGCGAATCTGCGGCTTTGAGGTTCTCACGAATGACTTTGCACATTTCTTGACCGTGATCAAGTCGTTGCTAAGAAGTTGGCGTTCACCTGTCTCGGACCAATTGAGAGAGTACGGCACTTTCGCCATAGAGAATTTCGAATGGGGCCTTTCCGAACTCGCTTGGAAGCTGTTGTTGTAGGAGAACTTCGGCATAAGGAAGACAATCTTCCCACTTCATACGAAAGAGATGACACAAGCCACGAGCATGTCTTGAGGATTTGATTGACTTCGCTCGACTTGGCCACTTGTTTGAGGATGGAAGCTCTGCTGAAAGCAGATGTTGGTGCCCATAGCCTTGAAAAGAATCCCAAAACTTGGAGGTAAAGATGCTGCCAGTCTGAAGAGATCAATTGTGGAATGCCGTGCAAGGAGACAATCCTGGAGGTGTATAAATCTGCCAGCTGAGCTGCTATGATAGATTCTTTGATAGGAAGGAAATGAGCCACTTTAGTGAGCTTGTCAATGACAACGAAGATAGCATCATTTCCACGCTTGGACTTAGGAAATCCAGTCCAAGTCCATCTCGATATGATCAAACTTCCATTATGGAATAGCAAGAGGTTGGAGGAGACCAGCTGGTCGTTGGTATACTTTCACCCTACGCAGACATCACACTCATTCACAAATTGTGCAATTTCTCGCTTCATTCGAGTCCTGTCAATCTGTTGCTTGAGGTCATGGTACATCTTCGTACTTCGGGATGAATGGATAGAAGGGAATTGTGTGCCTCGTTCATAATGACTTTTCTCAGATCGCCTTTAGGAACCACAATTCGGTCCTCGAAGAAAAGAGTATCTTTGTCATCAATGTGGAAGCACTTGTACTTGCAAATTCCCTTGTCGATACCACGTTTCACCTTCTTCACCATGGTATCCAGGATTTGTGCCTCACGAATTTGGTCTTCCAAAGTAGGAGATACTATGAGGTTGGCAAGAAAGCCTTGAGGAACAACTTGAAGATTCAGCTTGCGGAAAGCTTCACAGAGATCCGGTTGGAAGGGCTTGAGAATTAAACTGTTGCGGTAAGCCTTCCTGCTCAAAGCATCTCAAATCACATTGGCCTTGCCCGGAGTATATTCAATACTTGGGTTGTACTCTTGAATCATTTCGACCCATCGAGTTTGCCTGAGGTTGAGGTTGGGTAGAGTGAAGATATACTTGAGACTCTTGTGATCGGTGAAAATGTCCACTTTCCTTCCCAACAAGAGATGTCTCCATGTTATTAATGCATGGACAACTGCCGTCAACTCAAGATCGTGAGTGGGGTAGTTCTTTTCGTTGGGCTTCGGTGGCGAGAGGTATAGACCACAACTTTCTTCTCTTGCATTAACACAGCACGAGACCTTGAAGAGAAGCATCACGAAGACTTTGAATGGTTTGGATTCATCGGGAGGAGTTAAGGCGGGGAGCTGTGACGAGTTTCTCTTTGAGTATTGAAAGCAACGTCACACTCGGTGGAGTCGGACATACTTAACATGCTTACGGTGGAGGTTGGAAGAGGCTTTGCAATCTTGTAGAAATTCTCAACAAATCTTGACAATAGCTTGCAAGTCCAAGAAAAGCTATGAAGCTACTTGACGATTAGGAGGTTCCCAATTCACAACTGCGAGACACCTTCTGGGATTAACAGCGATGCCCTTGGCGGAGATGATGTGACCAAGATAAAGAACTTCATCAAGCCAGAACTCACATTTGGAAAACTTAGCATAGAATTGATACTCTACGAGCTTGTCGAGCACCAATCGCAAATGTTTGGCATGATCCTTCTTATTCTTGGAAAGACCAAAATATCATCAAGATAGACCAAGAAGAATTCATTGGTATAGGGGTTGAAGATGAAGTTCATCATTCGAGAGAATGTTGGAGGAGCATTGACAAGGCGAAAGACATGACAGTATATTCATAAGAACCAAAGCATGTTCGAATCTTGTCTTGGGAATATCTTGTTCACGAATCTGAATTTGATGATAACCCATCTGAAGGTCAAGCTTGGAGAATACTTTAGCACCTTTGAGTTGCTCGAATAGCTCATTGATGTTGGGAAGTGGATACTTGTTCTTGATTGTCTTCTTATTCAATGGGCGGTGTCGGCGCAAAAGTCGGTCCGTGCCATCCTTCTTCGGACAAAAAGAACTCCACAACCCCAAGGAAATGAACTTCGATGCGATCAAACCAGACAGCTCTTGTTCATCGAGCTGTTTCTTCAATTCCTTCAGCTCATTAGGTCCAAGCTTGTATGGGCGCTTGCAAGCGGGTTCGATGCGGGGCTCAAGATCGATACTTGAATTCGGCGGCCGATGAGGAGGCATACCCGGAAGCTCTTCTGGAAAGACATCTTGGTACTCACAAACGACTGGAATCTGAGAAATAGCATCCAACTCGCCCTTCTCATTGAGAGAAAACAACCGAATGGTTTCATCACGAGCGGCATAGATGATCACATCCTCAGAAGAGTGTGTCAATTGAATTTCCCTGGCAGCACAATCAAGTTGAGGTTTGTGCTGAGAAAGCCAGTCCATCCCAAGAATTAGATCAATATCAGAGTCACCAAGGACAATTGGTTTAGCCAGAAATCTATAGTCGCCCATCTTGATAGAAACATCCAGAACCAAAACTCGAGAAGTCATTTGCCTAGCCGGAGAAACAATAGACAAAGGTCTCGGCAATACTTGAGTAACCAAATCATGCATAGCCACGAAAGGTCTTGAGATGAAAGAATGCGATGCACCAGTATCAAATAAGACTTCTGCAGGAATATCATTAACTGGAAGATTACCCATTATCACGTCAGTAGATTCCTCTGCTTGAGATGCATTCATCATATTCACCTTGGCATGGTTGGGATTATGCTTGACCACTGCATTGCTGGAAGATCTCATAGGAGGAGGATGCGGAAGGCGCCTTTGGTTGAAGCATTTGTTCGCATAGTGACCTTTCTGCTGACATTTGTTGCAAGTCACCTATGAGAGCGGACGGTGATAAGGAGCATTTGACCTTGGAGCTTGAGAATTAGACTTTTTACGATAGCTTTGGGTTGGGTGGGTGGGAAGATCCACGACCACCTGAGTTCTTCTACTGGTAAGGCTGACGAAATAGAGGAGGAGGAAGGTAGAACTTCTGCTGCTTAGCTGCCACTTGAGAAGAAGAAGAAGACTGAACTGCATCCCTGATTCTCTTCTTAGAAGCCTCACACTTGAGCTGAGCACCTTCTTGCTTGAGGGCCATATTGTAGAATTGTCAGGCTGAGTAGGCTCAACAAGAGCGAGCTAACTGCAGATCCTCTGAGGCCACCTCTGAATTGATAGATCATACTCTTTTCATCGGGGACATCTTGTTTAGCCAGCGAGCAAGTTTACGAAACTGCTTGTTGTATTCGTACGAGACATGCTGCCTTGCTTGAGATTCGGAACTCGTCACGCTTGCTCTCAACAACACTTTGGTAGGAATGTGGTGAGCTTTAAAGTCTGATAGAAGTCAGTCCAAGTAATCACTCTACCTCCTCTGGAATCTTTGTATTGCTGGAACCAATCAGCTGCTTGGTCCTTGAGCTGGAAAAAGCGAACTTGGCGTAGTCCTCGGGCTGACATTGTTGCATTCAAAATCCTTGTTGATATCCACGAGCCAATCATCGGCGTCGTGGCCTCGACCTGATGGCTGAAAGACTTGCTGATTTGCGAGAACTGGTTGAGGGTAGGAAATAGAGGCTGATGATTGAACTGCCTTGACCTTGATTCCCTTGGTTGCCTTGGCCTTGGTTGCGCTCTTGCATGAGCTGGATCATCATCGAGCATGGGCGTTAGGGGCTGCCATCAAAGCTTGCCATGCCTCCGGGCGGAGGAGGTGGTGGAGGTTCGCGACTCCCATCATTGCGATCCGGATTACGGCGCGTTAGGCGGAGCCATCTGAAGAGGGTGACATCTGTTAGCATCTTGATGAGCAGATAGACAAGTTGAATCAACGGATAGAAATTGCAACATATAGTCTTCACAATAAACATTCGAACAAGGATGAACGAATGAATTCCAAAGCTAACATCACACGTCCATTAAGGTGAGAAGCCACTTGATGAGGGATTGATGAATGAAATAACAAGGTACGACTGGAACAAATAAGTGGTAAGGATTACCCAATCAAAAACCAAATATCTGCGGGAAGAAATGCTAAGAGCTACTTGAAACCCACCTATAAACTCCCGAAACTTTCTGGTTATGCAATCTGGTGTTGGGGATCGGAGGACACAAAATATATCACCCAAACTAACAATACCTAGATCAGCTGTATCCATCCGTCAACACATAACCAAGAAACCTTCCGAAATCGTGTACCTCGACCTTGAAAAGCATCCGTTATACGAGTCATGGCAATACTCGAGCTAGCCCGATCTTTGGGTTATCGGGGTTATCTCACCAACAACTGTACAAGAGATTTTCGATGTCGGCAAAGCTCAGGTATTCTGAACTCGCAGCGATAAAATTGTGGCGAAAACACCTCGGAGCTCAACTCCCGGGACACGCCACAACCCCTAAATGTCGAGGCATCAAGAACAATGTTCTCGTCACAAAACCATCGAACGATTCCTAGATACCAGCGTGATCCTAAATTTTTTTAGTGAAATCGAGGGGCAGACAGTCAAAACATCTACGTGGGAGACCTCACCAGAGGCTGACGAAGGGGTGAGGAGTAAAAATCCTACTCTCCGATATATATAATCCTAAGACTCAAAACATTTTTGTTCTAGACTCAACATCGCCATACAAACAATCAAGCGGGGCTCCTAAGTCGGGGATGGCTCGATTACCAACTTAGCGCCCTCGATGCGGCTATATCTCCCACATGTCAAGGCAAGACTTAGAGGCATAACCGCATTGAAAGCAATGTCGCAAAATGAGGTAATCTTCACACAACCCATGTAATACAAAAGGGAAAGTGATACATAGTTGGCTTCGATCGCCACTTCACACAATACATGAATAAACATCCATCATCCAGATTACACTCAAGGTCCGACTCTGAACCAAAATAAAAAGAAGACTACCCCAAATGCTACTACGGATCCTCGATCGTCCCAAGCTGGGCTCCACTCTTCGATCATCGGGAAGAGACACATAGTAACGACCACGTTCCTCGTCGAACTCCCACTTGAGCTCGGTTGCATCATCTGACTGGCGTCGTTGACATCTGCAACTGTTTTGGTAGAATCTGTGAGTCACGGGGACTCGGCAATCTCACACCCGAGATCAAGGCTATTTAAGCTTATAGGTAGGACAGAGTTGTGAGGTGGAGCTGCGCAGCGACTAGCATATATGGTGGCTACATTACGCAAAAGAAGCAAGAAGAGAAGCAAAGCGATCGTGAAGCTAGTAGCAATCAAGAAGTGATCTGAAACTACTTACGTAAAACATAACTCCAACACGCATTCACTTCCGGACTCACCGAAGAAGACCATCACGGTTACACGCGGTTGATGTATTTTAATTAAAGGTCAACCGGGTTTTACGCAACGGACATTAACAAATTCCCATCTGGCGGACTAAGGCATAGCCTAGTGGTGGGAGGGGTTGATGCCTTCCACCCACCAGGTTCAAGGCATGGTACTTGCAATTTGGGTTTGTTGCACCAATTATCTTGTAGGGGGTTCCCTTACAGTTTTCTATAAAAACAAATTCCCATCTGCCTCGTAACTTGAGCACGGCTTTTGAAAGATAATACCCTGCAGGGTGTCTCAACAACCCATTATAAGCTCTCACGGTCAACGAAGGATATTCCTTCTACGGGAAGACCCGATCGATCTCGGAATCCGGACTACAAGACATCCTCGGACAATGGTAAAACAAGACCAGCAAAGCCGCCCGATTGTGCCGACAAATCCCGATAGGAGCTGCACATATCTCGTTCTCGAGGACACATCCGGATGAGCAGTCCGTTACAACTAAAACCAGGCCTCAAGTTTCCCCAAGGTGGGCGCTGCAAGGGCTCTAGTTTGGACCAACACTTAGAGGAGCATTGGCGGGGGGTTAAATAAAGATGACCCACGGGCTCATGAAAACCGGGGGAGAAGGCTTAGGTGGCAAATGGTAAAACCAAAGTTGGGCCTTTACGGAGGAGTCTTATTCAAGCGAACATCAAGGGTCCATAAATCACTTAACCGTGTAAGGAACACGAAATCAAGGAACATAACACCGGTATGGCGGAAACTAGAGGCGGCAAGAGTGGAACAAAACACCGGGCATAAGGCCGAGTCTTCCACCCTTTACCAAGTATATAGGTGCATTAATTAAATAAGAGATATTGTGATATCCCAAAATATCCATGTTCCAACATGGAACCAACTTCATCTTCACGCAACTAGCTTGCGCTATAAGAGGGCTGAGCAAAGCGGTAACATAGCCAATCAACAGTTTGCTAGGAAAAGATGGTTAGGCGTTTGACATGGCAATATGGGTGGCATGATATAGTAAGTGGTAGGTAACACAGACATAGGCATAGCAAAGGCGAGCATCTAGCAAGCAAAGATAGAAGTGATTTCGAGGGTATGGTCATCTTGCGCAAGGTTCTCACGAGTTATAAAGCTTGATCCTCGTAAGTGTTCTTAACAGGTTCCTCGTATCATGTACTCAGTATCGGCTCTACCCAAAGCAAGAACACAAGCAATGGAACCACAATAAATCACACAGGCGATGCACAAACAACATGATGCAATACATGGCATGATATGTGATATGCAATGCATATGCGTGCTCCGGAAGGAAAAAAGATGAACGAGGCATAATCTTGGCAAACCAAGTATGCCGCTGGAAAGATGAGATGATTTCGGTTGAAATCGATATAAAGATCACCGGATTCGGATGCATGGTTTGCAAAAGACACGCAAAACAAGATATGATGCAAACTGCTTAAAACAGCAACATGGCCACTTGGATGCAGAGTATAAATATGCTACAGCACCCAAACATGTGAACAAAAAGCATGGCAGTGATGTACAGGAGATGCTCTACAAAACATGAACACTGAGCAAAATCTATAAACCACTAGAGCATGACTAAAACAGCATGGAAATTTTGCAAAAGATAACAATTTTACAGACTTAGTGAAAATACTGAACATGGCAGAATCAGCATCAGGAAGCAATGTTTAGAGCAAGCAAACATCATGCTACAGGAACATAACATAGAAAAACAAGGCATGGCATGAATCTACTCAAAGGATCAAAAGATGAGCCAGAAAGGATCAAAAGATGTTATTACACCCATGCAAACATAGCAAGTTCTATAACAGATTCAGACTTGGTGAAATTTCAGGACATGGCAAGACAGATTCATGTTGGCATGTTAACAAGCTTGATTAACTCACTACATAGCATATCATGGGATGAAATAAGTCCAGCATGGGGTAGGCATGAAAAAGAAGCTATCATTGTGCAAAACAACCTCATAGCATGCTTGAAATAAACCACACAAAAATGACAAGACAACATCATGATGTAAAATGACAAGTTCATGAACTTGCTCAAATGCAGAAAGTAATGCCACCGCTGGATATGTGGGATTTTTCTACCCCAAAAACATATATAATATGTTAGGTTTGCTGTAGAAAAATCATCACAAATGCACAAAAGATACAACCTGTCCTAAATGGTAAATACTGAAATGGCATTTTCCATATTTGGAAGCGATCGAGAAATGGACTTGCGAAAAGGACCAGATTCCATATGCAGAAATGGAATATTGGCTGGGAACCAAAAATAAAACAAATAATAATAATAAAATAAATAATAATAAAAAACAAACAGGCTAAGAGAGTATGACAGGTGGGGCCACCCTGTCATACTCCTGATGTAAGCAGGGAAAAAAGGGGAAGAAATATGCAGCAGTGGGGGTTGAACCGGGTCTCCCGGTGTGGCTCTGCATCGGCAACGATGGGCTAGGCAGGCGCTCTTGATAGGAAAGGGCTTGGCCCTTTTAGATAGACAGCAGATCAAGCAACTCTGTTGCAAAGCAGAGAAGACAGCGAGCGCCCGCGAGAACAGGCGGCAACCCGGTGAAACACTGAGGACTCCGTACGAGGCGTCAGGAAAGGAGTGCGGATGCATGCGTGCACGAGGGAGGCAAGGCGCTCGAGCTCGGCGGTTGCTTTCGACTTCGGGGCCATGGCGTCCCTGAGGAACGGCAGCGGCAGCTACTGGCGACACCGGGAAAGGCGGGCGGTGCGTAGCGGGAAAGCAGCGGCCAGCGAAGCTGCGGGAGCATGACAAAAAGGAACCAGCGGGGACATGAAAACACGCGCGGTCGAACAACCTTTGCACAACTAAATTCAGAGTATGCGAGCACACTGCGGCCTTGGGAAAGACATGGATCGAATCACGATCTCTGAGCGCCTACATGCCATGGGAAGGATGGGAGAGGGAGGTCGTTACTCACACTAGGACACGGCCAAATTCGACGGAGCGTCTTGAGAAGCGGCGAGAGGAGCTCGAACCAGCGGGGCTGCTGTCCATGACGAGGAGAAGAAGACGACGGCGAAATGGCGGACAGCGATCCCAGAGCGAGAAAGAAGGGCAGCAGGGGGCGTAGTCGGCGTCGTGGAGAAAAGACAGAACGACGTTGGCGGCGGAGGTGGCGGAGTGCGCCGGCGATGGCTATCGAGCTCGAGCTGGCTCGGTCGGTTCATGGTGGGCAGAGGCGGCGGTAGCGACTCGGCTTACTGGCGGTAGGAAGGAGAGGAGAGGGATTGGTTGAGGAGACCCTAGGGCACGGGGACAACTTTATAGGGGTCTAGGGAGCTCCTCCGCTGTCAAATCAATGAGGTTGTCGGCGTGGACATGATGGATGCTCTCTGTCTGAGGAGAGTTGGACGCCTCTGTGCTGCGTGGGCTGGATGGGTTCTGGGCTCTTTGGGCTGCGGTGCCTAGGTGGGCTGCTGGGTGGAAAAGGCCTCGGTTGGGCTGCTAGCTGCTGCTCTTCTATTTTCCCATTTTCTCAAACAGGAAAAAGCAGAAAATCACAGGGTAAAAGGAGAGGTTTGAGAATAAAGAAAATATACCCAAACTCCTGGAATTGTGCTCTAAATGAGTAAATTGCATTGGGCCTTTTTAGAGGTATAAAATAAAACAAGTCTGAATTATATTCAAACTTGAGGCATTTTGAACCTAACAAAAGCAATTCCAAAAAGCATGCGATTTGGTAGAGAGGTTGTAGGTATGGTGCAAGATTTACGGAAGAAGATGAACATTAAAAGAGAAGGAGAAAATGGCACTTGTCAAAAGAAGGAAGTAGAGGAAGGAGGAGGTGGTGATGCATAGAACAATATTATGGGCATCTCAAGGCATATGTTGAGCATGTAAGAAAAAGATGCAATAAGACAAGGATGGCATGAGATGAATATGCACTATATGATGATGACATATGATGGCTAAAAGGAATATGACAAGAAGCACAAATGCAATATGACCAGGTAAGCATGGCAATGAAATTAATGAGTAGAACAACATAATCAAAACAAAAAGAGACCAAAGATGGACCACGAATGGAATTGGATGGAGACCAACATAGATATATTGCCAAATATAGAAGTTTTACATCTAGGGTGTTATAATGGGCTACTGCTTGTGAGCCATTCCATATCCGTCCCCTTGATGAGGCACGGGCTTCACAGTGCCGCGGGCCGACTCCTCGGGGTTGGCCTCTCTAGAAAACGCCTGATAAGTCGGATTGACAGCCTTGCCTCGGGACTCGGCCGTTTATGGGCAGCCGGCTATTCCTCGGTACGGCCTCCAGGGCGGCTCTTCATCTTAATCGTCTTGAGGCACAGTCCAGCCCGATGTCTTGAAAGGTTATGGGCTTGGGTTAGCCTACCCATGGCCTATTACTCCGACACATGTTTTGGTACCTTACGTTCCGCTTCTATCGGCTAAGGTAGGGATGGGAAGCTACTGCGATTGTGTCCGGTTCTTCGGGACGAGCACCTTAGTAGAAAGCGAAAAGTGGCTGTCATGATACTGGCGAGAGCTGGTCAGCTGTTCGAGAGGTTACAAAATCTTTAAGGATTTATCCGCATAATGCCTAGCGAATGCAGCAGCGATGGATCGGTTCTTTCTCCAATCAGGTGCTTATAGGGCCCCTAGTACGGTCTTCTGAACACCAGGGGCTGCGTCGACCATACTAAAGCTCCTATGGCTAAGTAGAGTGATAAAGCCCTATAGTAGATTGCCTGGTTGGTTGTGCTGAGCACCTCCCTCGAAGGACCCAAAACTGGGATAAAGAGTGCTCAGGTTTATCCGAACACCCCCATACTTCTTACGTGGGGGCAGAAGCCGACGACTGGCCAACATTCAGGTTTAACATATAAAATGGCCGCACAGGAGGGTAAACTTTTATATAAGAGGCGATAGATAAACGACCTTGTTCAAACACTACAAAGGACAACATGATTGGCATTCATGGAAATATAATGTCCTTGGTGCATAGCCCCGCTGCAAGGTAAGATCCTTTCAGGACACTCTGGCGGTCCTTCTATCATCAGCTTTTCGGCATCCATCTTCCCCCAGTGCACTTTCGCGTGGGCGAAGGCCATTCGCGCACCTTCTATGCAGACCGACCGCTTGATGACGTCAAGTCGAGGGCAAGTCCTTACGAGCCGCTTCACGAGCTCGAAGTAGCTGCTTGGAATCGGCTGGCAGGCCATAGCCGGATAACCAAATCTTTCATGGCTAGTTCCGCCGCCTTATGCAGTTCGACCAGCTGTTTCAGCTGATCGGCAAAAGGCACCGGATAATTCGGTGCCAAATACTGCGACCAGAAGAGCTTATCCGCAGTTTTCCTTTCTTCAGCTCGGTAGAATTGAGCGGCACCTGATATGCTATGAGGTAGCTCGGCAAATACCCCTGAGAAATCCGGATTCAAAATTAGAAACATAAGTTCCCCCCCCACATACTTACTCTACAGGGAAAAGGCCTTACCAGCCGCGATCTTTCTTGCCTCTTGGATCTCCTGCAGGGTGCTTTGGGTTTCCTCCCGGGCATCGCTCATGGCCTGATGCGCCTTGGTGAGTTCGGCTTCTTTCTCCGTTAAACTCTGCTCCAAGGTCTCGCATTTCCTCATGGCCTCTTGTAGCTCCTGCTCAGCTTTAATAACCCTGGCCTCGTGCTTCTCACGAAGAGCCTGCTCAGTGGCTACCTTTCTCTCGGCCTCGGCCACAGCCTTCGTAAGGGCTTCGACTTCGGTCACAATCCCTAGCGCAATGTCATAAAACTCAGTTCATACTGAAAATTGATTCGCAATAAGAGCGACCAAGACTTGTGCATACCTTGTTTATCTCAATTGCATTTTCAATTGGCCAAGTTCTTCTGTGGCCTACTCTAGACTTTGATTCAGCCCGGAGATCTCCGCAGTATGAGAAGAAGCAGCCGTTACAAACACCGGCTTATAACAGAAGAGAAATAGATGCCATTCAATGAGTCTTCCTATGAACATACAATTCGATCCTCCGTCTGGTTCTTTCTTTCACCGAACAGAGTATCAGGGGCTACTATCTATACTATGACACTCTTCGATAACTCATAAAACCTACCTCAAAGGCTTTTATAAGGCTGATACAGGCTTTGTTCAGTCCACTCTCAGTTGACTGAATCTTCTCAATCACCGCACCCATAAGGGCACGGTGTTCTTCAACGATGGAGGCATCTTTCAACGCCACCAGCAAAGCATCCGACCCTTCTGGATAGACAGAGGTCGCCGATGGAACATGCACGCCCCCTCTCGAAGGAGGCTGCCTGCTTGATCCTAGAGCCGTATAGGTCTCTGGAATCGCATCCGGCTGGTAGCCGAACTCAGGATCACTCCCGTTGACAGCCCCCATGGGAATCTTTTCCCCCATGTGTCCGGCCCCTGAGGTTTGACCTTCAGGCGCCGCCTTCACGGTTTTTTCCTTTCCTCCTTGGCCGGGGTCCTTCTGGGACGAAGCCTCGGTGTTATGCACCTGTATGGAGGAAAGGGCCTTTGGGTGCGTCCCGCTCTCCATAGCATTTGAGCTCAGCAAGTCCTCTTATAAGGATTGTTTTGTGCGGGACCTCGCCGGACTGCAAAAAATGTGGCTTAGGTTAAAACACTAAGTCACGATGAGCCGGACGGCTAAAACGTACTCGGACTTCATACACTTACGAGTTCGCCAGGGGCTGGGCCCTGGGATCCCATGTCGCGCCGCTGTCGGCGGCGGCAGTGGACTCCTCCGGAAGACGAGCCTTTCCCCTTTTGGGCAGCCCGGCCTCCAAGTGTGCGGAGGCCGCCCTCTTCTTTCTTCCCCACGCAGGGGATTTATCTTCCTCCTCCTCGTCCTCTTCAGAGGAAGAACGGGCATTGGAACCTTCCGATATTGTGTCCGAAGTGCCGCGGCGACGAAGGCCGCCCCGGGTCTTTTTAGCCTCCTTCTCGTCCGTCTTCTTCGGCACCTTGTAAGGCACCGGAACCAACATCTTTGTCAGAAGTGGGATGGCCGGTTCTTCGGGCAGCGGGGCCGGACAATGGATCCGCTCCACCTTCTTCGTCCAGCCCTGGGAGAACTATATAAAACACGTTAAGCGCTTCCTTTGGGTTACGCGGACAGAAAAGTTTGATAACTTACCGAACTTGCCGGGCGGGTCAGTTGGAACCCACGGTCCTCAGCGGAGTCCGGCCACGATTTTCTGGACTTGAAAATCACCTTCCAGATGTCCTTGTGCGAGGATCCGAAAAGCTCTCGCAATGTTTAGTGCCTGGTTGGATCAAATTCCCATAAATTGCAAGTTCAGCGCTAACAAGGTATGAACCAGCAAACTAACATCACCTGGACCACATTGACAAGTTCAATGTTCTTCTCTCCCATGTCTTCAACGCGCGTTTGGAGCACCGACAGTTCGTCAGACGAAGACCAGTCCAGGCCTTTCTTGACCCAGGATGTAAGCCGCAGGGGGACGCCGGATCGGAACTCGGGAGAGGCGGCCCACTCTGTGTCGCACGACTCAATAATATAGAACCACTGCTATTGCCACTCCTTGACAGAATCATTAAAGGTTCCCGTTGGCCATATGACGTTGGGCATCTTGCTCACCATGGCGCCCCCACATTCAGCATGCTCGCCGCCCACCACCTTGGGCTTCACATAAAGATCTTCAGCCGTAAACCGAAGTGCGGTGAAATGCGGAGAAAAGCCTCGCACACGACAATGAATGTCGAGATGTTGAGGAAGGAATTAGGGGACAGATCGTGAAGATCGATCCCATAATAATGCATGATGCCGCAAACAAACGGGTGAAGGGAAAACACCAGCCCACGGACATTATGAGGGAGGAATATGTCGGATTTTGGGTTTCGGCAGACCCTCTAGGTTCGAACTCTGGGGTGCACGTGGAGATCTCACCCCCTACCTACCTGCAACTCGTCGCCTTGCTAGGATCTAAACTACCAAATGAACAACACCAGAGACACAAGGTTTATACTGGTTCGGGCCACCATTGTGGTGTAACACCCTACTCCAGTGTGTGGTGTGGTGGATTGCCTCTTGGGCTGATGATGAACAGTACAAAGGAAGAACAGCCTCGCGAGGGTGAGGTGTTCTTGTGGCTAGGCTCTCGATCGGATTGGATCAAGCTAAGATGAGGCGAGATGTCTGGATCTCTCTCCGATGCCTCCCTCAGATGATGCCTCTACCCTGTGGGTGGCTAGTCCTATTTATAGGCGGAGGTCCTGGGCCTCTTCCAAAATATTGAGCGGGAAGGGCGCCAACAATTGGCCATTTTGAAGGGGAACATCTAGTACACTTATCCTGACTAAAGTTGGTCCTCGCTTGTCAAAGGCTCTGGTGGTGACGCCGGCTTGGGCTCCACGATGACTTCCTTCCTGCCGTTGTGACGGTCTTGGTCTTGTTGCACCGAAACATGTGCCTTTGCTTGATGCTCTCGCCTGCGCTTGCCCCCTTTGCACCAAAGATGAAACAAGGACCTTGCGGGGCTGGCGCCCGCCTGGCACCCTTAGTCGTCAAGGCATGCGTCATGGGCACCTCGTCTGGTACCCGCCTTGATCTCGCCTCCTCTCGAGCCAGACCGACGAGGCCGTGCTCGAGAAGCTTCACGTCCGCCTCGCCAAGGCTTGGCCTCTCGCGGGTCTTGAGCTTGCTAATGAAGATGGGCGTACTAGGCCACCCCTTGAGCCACGCGCGGAGCGAGGCAAGTCTGAGTACCCCGTTCCCGTAAGCGCCGACAGCAGTAGCCCGGGCCCAAAGCGCGCTGGACTTGGCTGGCGGTGAAGCGAAGGGGCAAGTCTTGCGTGGCGCTGAGCCCTAACAACCTGCGCCCTTGGGCGCCAGCGTGTGATTGATCGGACGTGGGCGTCCTGTTCCCCCACGCCTCCTTATTTTGCGCCTAACTAGGCGGACCCGTGGTTACACACGATCGTCCCTCTTTTACGCTGCTCGACCGTCTCCTCTCTTCCTCCTCTCGAGCTCCAATCTCCGCTTCAATCCAATCTGAATCCTCCCCTTCCTGCCGCCATGGCTCCGGCGAAGAAGGGAAAGGGAAAAACCCGTGCCTCCGCCTCGATCGCCGCCGTGGCCAGCTCCTCTTTGTCGATTGGTCGATCATACTCAACCGAGAAGAGCTTGGACAAGGTCAGCTCTGCTCTTGCCGATATCTTCAACGAGTGCGGGGAGGGCTGACTGCCTAGCCGGTCTCGCTTCTCCATTGAGAATAACCACCGAGGTCCGGTGCCGACGGCCTACGTGCGGCGGACTAGTTCCCCACCCAATTTCTTCAACGATGTGCTTTCCCATTTTCCAGATCCATATGATGCATTTGGGTCCTGAATCCATTACTCATCTTGCCGTTTTCGCCTTTGACTGTGAGGCGATGATGGGCATCCCTCCTTCAGTTGCCTTGCTGCGTCACTTCTTCTCTCTGCCTCCATCGGCCCACCCAATGCACGGGGTGCATGAGCTTCATTGCCCGCACTGTAAACAGGCGGCTTGAGGATTGATTTCAGCCTTCCTCCGCCCGCGTCTGGGTTCCGCGAGCGGTGGCTGTACGTGGATGTCGGGGTGCCCTGCCCCCTGCTTTCAGAGCCAACATCTCCCGCTATCCCCAATTCGGGCTGGGGCCAGGAGACGCTCACGAGCTCCTGGCTCGTCTTTGTCTGGCGTCGCTTCGCGTTCCTGAGGGCGCTCGGCATGATGGCGCCCAAGGTGGTGAAGGGGTTCCTATTATACCGCATTGCCCCTCTCGGCGCAATTCCGCGGATGTGGGCTCGGTAGGCGTGAAGACCGCATGAGGCTCGGGAGGAGGACCTGACGCTGAAGTCTGAGGAAGGTGCTCCTGGTCCTGATTGGGGACCCTTCCCCCGGCAGCATCCGGCAAGGGGGTGCTTTGCTGTACTTTTGCTCGAGCAGGGGTGACTTTGTGAAGCAGATGCGCAGCTTCGACGAATGGGGGCTGCGCCCCGAAGGCCTCATGGGGCCTCGCGAGAACCCAGTGGTGGTGACTGCCCTTCCAGCCGCCCACGGGCGGTCCTTCCTCAGTGGTGGAGCACGGAGGCATGGGCCCTTTGAGGCGGAGGGGCCCGCCGCCGATAGCGATGCCGGCAGCAGCACTCCACGAGGTGGCAGCTCTGAGGCCCTTGGTGCTTGCGGTGAAGGCGTTGAGCCGCTGCCTGCGGCTCCCGCGGTCGAGGCCCCAGCTACCCTTCTTGGTGAGGCGACCGACGGTATGCGTCAGGACGGCGCCCTTGATGCTGGTCGCCTTGATGCTTCTTCCTCGTCGCAGGCCGACCCCTGCGTTGAACTCCTGGGCCGCTTCTGCGTGGACTTCGAGGCTCTCCGGAAGAGAAGGGAGGCCTTGGGTGACGACTACCCTTGCCGCCTGTTGAAGCGCAGGAAGTATTTCGCCATTGATGAGTAAGCCTTCCCCTTTCCTAGTTCCTTATCTTCCCATTGCTTTGGCTGGTCCTTGCTCTGCAGGGCCCTTCCTGCCGAGCTCACGGAGATGGCTGAGGAGCCATCCCCCCAGGCTTCGCCCTCTCCACCGTGTTCGAGCGCTCCGAGCTCAAGCAGAGCCCTTGTGGTGAGGCTGGTCAGAGAGGTGAGCCATCCTGTGGCACATCGCAGCTCTGCGCACCTCGCGACCCTCCTTCGCAAGCCTTCTCGGGGCATAGCCAGCCTGCCTTGGGCTTCTCATCTGGTCATGGATGGCGATTGGCTGAGGTCGGCCCTTCGTTCTTCGTTCGGGGACGAGCCAGCTCTAGGCCGGGCTTTTGGCGGGGCGTGCCCGGCTATCACGAGGGCGCCAGCCCACAGCCCCCTGCCGAAAGGGGGAGTGCTGATTCATGGCCCCCCGTGCTTACTTGGGGCGGATGATGATGCAGAAGACGTGCTCGGGAGCGCCCGGGAGCGTCGTGCCCTTCGCCAAGGGTTTCTCCAGAGGGCGGCCAAAGCAGTGAGCCAGCTTGGCGTAGAGCTCACTGGCGAAGACGCACGCCTTGAAGCTGAGGGCCTGCGCCTAGCTGAAGAAGGGCGCAAGCTGAAGGTGGCTGTTGCCCTCACGCTCCACCAGCGTGACCTCGAAAATGAGGAAGCAGAGGCGTTGCTGGCGGCCTCACGGGAGGCCCGTTCCCGGGCCGTCGAGGAGGCCCGGGAGGCTGACCAGCGGCGTGTGGCGGCCGAGGAGCGGGCGCGGGAGCTCCATGCCTGGAGCAGTTCCCTGGAGCAGCAGGTGGAGCTATGTGAGATGGCCCTTGCGTCGATGAAGGGGGCTTCGGTCGACCAGGCGGAGCTCCGGAGACGTGAAGAGGCACTGACGTTGGAAGCTGCGGAGCGCGCTCGCGATCTTGAGCGTCTGGAGACGAGGGAGCGCTTGGTGATGCAGGCGGAGGACGATGTCGCTGCGTGTGATGTCCGAGTCCTAGAAGAGGTTGATCGTCGGGTGGCGGCGGCCCGCTTGAACCTCGAGCGCGAGTTTGAGGAGAGGCTGGGGTTGATCAGGGCCGAAGCAGAAGGCCATACCGCCGCCCTGAGAGCCAAGCTGGATGAAGTGACGCGGCGGGCTGATGCTTCCCGGGCTGGCCTTGGCACGGCACAGGAGGAGCTGACTACCTCCCGCGCCGAGGCGCTTCTTCTCCGTCAACGGGTGGACGAGGCTGAGGCCGTTGCGTGGCGTAACGAGGGCGCAGATACGCGGCGCGGATCTCGAGGACGAGCATGGCCTCCATGTTCTCACGCTCAGGAAATAGCTAACACGGCCTTTGTGTAGCGTCGTGAGGCAGCCGTTGGGGAGCCTCACGCGTTAACTATGTAGGTAACCTCCGTTTTTCGGCGTGGTGGCCTTGCCGGAGGCGGATGGGCGGAGCCAACAGGTTGGTGGAGGAGAGGAGCGCCGCTCGGGTGCGCCTTTTCTCGCGTCTTGACCATCTTGAACATGGATCCCAACCTCGACTTTGATGCCGCCATCGCCTTCGGTACCCTGCGGCCATCCGGGACGACTTGGCACACTGGGTGGAAGACAACGTGGATGCCCTCGTCTGTGGCCTTTCGCTCGACAACGATGGCGTGGTCGTGGCTGCTGATGAAGGCGGTGTGGTGAACGGCCCTGGCGCTGCTGACGGCGACGCGGAGGGCGATGGCGAGGCCAGCAACGCCAGCGGCGATTCAGGAGGTCATCTTGAGAATGCATTGGGGGATTTATCCGATTGACTGCGTGCTGCCCCTGCTTTTTATCCTGCACAAGTAGAGTTCGGGCTTGGCCCTGAAGGTTGTAAGAGCATTTTGGGGACGAGGGGTGAGCGAGTCCTGGATTAGGGGGTGTCCGGATAGCCGGACTATGACCTTTGGCCGGACTCCTGGACTATGAAGATACAAGATTGAAGACTTCGTCCCATGTCCGGATGGGACTTTCCTCTGTGTGGAAGGCAAGCTTGGCGATACAGATATGTAGATCTCGTACCATTGTAACCGACTCTGTGTAACCCTAACCCTCTTCGGTGCCTATATAAACCGGAGGGTTTTAGTCCGTAGGATGAACAACAATCATACCATAGGCTAGCTTCTAGGGTTTAGCCTCTCTGATCTCGTGGTAAATCTACTCTTGTACTACCCATATCATCAATATTAATCAAGCAGGAGTAGGGTTTTACCTCCATCGAGAGGGCCCGAACCTGGGTAAAAACATCGTGTCCCTTGTCTCCTGTTACCATCCGCCTAGACGCACAGTTCGGGACCCCCTACCCGAGATCCGCCGGTTTTGGCACCGACATTGGTGCTTTCATTGAGAGTTCCTCTGTGTCGTCATCTTTAGGCCCGATGGCTCCTCCGATCGTCAACGACGATGCGGTCCAGGGTGAGAATTTTCTCCCCGGACAGATCTTCGTATTCGGCGGTTTTGCATTGCGGGCCAATTCGCTTGGCCATCTGGAGCAGATTGAAAACTACGCCCCTGGCCACCAGGTCAGATTTGGAAGTTTGAACTACACGGCTGACGTCCGCGGAGACTTGATCTTCAACGGGTTCGAGCCACAGCCAAGCGCGCCGCACTGTCACGAGGGGCATGATCTAGCTCTGCCGCCGAACAGTGTCCTGGAGGTCGCACCAGTGTCCGCTCCGACCATTAGCTCGAGGCCGACTGCGCCGATCGAGGACGGGTGGCTGGACACCGCCTCGGGGGCTGCGATCTCTACAGCGATTGATCCGTACACCTACCCCGTCCTTTGCGAAGCTCGTGACTCCAAGGTGCCGGACTCCTCTTTGGACTCCGAGCCTTCCGCGCCCCTGCCAATCGAATCCGATTGGGCGCCGATCATGGAATTCACTACCGCAGACATCTTTCAGCACTCGCCCTTTGGCGACATCCTGAATTCACGAAAGTCTATCTCTTTTTCAGGAGAGCCCTGGCCGGATTATGGTCAGGACGGTTGGGATGCGGACGACGAAGATATTCAAAACCCACCCACCACCCACTTTGTAGCCACTTTCTATGATTTAACCGACATGCTCGACTTCGACCCCGAAGACATCGACGGTATGGACGACGATGTAGGGGAGGAACATGAACCAGCACCTATAGGGCACTGGAGAACCAACTCATCTCACGATGTATACATGGTGGACACACCTAAAGGAAGTGACGGCGAGGAACAACGGGATGCTACGAAGGATCATTCCCTCGAAAAGCAGTCAAAACAGCGACATAAGTGCCGCTCAAAGTCCCGCCTCGACAAAGACAACAACCATTCAGACCCAGCCATAGAGCAGGGCGAACCGGTGGATGACGAACATGCTATCGAGCAACCGTCCGAATAGGACAACCTGGATAAACAACTCGTCCCCGGCGAAAACAACAGTCCGGACGATCTCATGCCGGACAAGTTGCTGGAGCAGAAGAACCTCCACAAAAGGCTCGTCGCCACTGCACGTAGCCTGAAAAGCAGAAGCGGAAGCTCAAAACAGCGGAAGATGCACTCAGAATTAGATGGAGCAAAGTACTCAACACCGCAGACAAATATGGCGACAGTCGCCGAACAAAGAGCTACCCAAAGCGAAAACTACTGCCTGAATTTGATGAGGAGGCCGTAGAGCCCCCGCAATAAAAAAACAAGGAGGCCACCCGGTCGGATGGACGACCCCATGGCAAACAGAGAGCGGCAAACGGTGTCGCACACAAGCCGGCACGCGATCCGCACAGGGATTCACATCAAAAAGATGGCCCAGTTAGATCTATCTACGGGCCAAGAAAGCAAGCTTTAGTAAGCAATGCAACACATCAAGTATCCGAACATCACAGTACACCTAAATATAGGGGTGCCGCACACCCCCTATGTTTCACCGATGAGGTGCTGGATTATGAATTTCCAGTGGGATTCAAGCCCGTAAACATAGAGGAATACGACGGAACAACAGACCCTGGAGTCTGGATTGAGGATTACATCGTCCATATACACATGGCTAGAGGAGATGATCTCCATGCCATAAAATACTTACCCCTCAAGCTCAAAAGGCCAGCCCGACATTGGCTTAAAAGCCTTCCCGAAAACACCATTGGAAGTTGGGAAGAGCTCGAGGATGCTTTTCGGCAAATTTTCAAGGGTTTATGTCCGACCTCCGGATGCCGATTTATTTAAGTCACATAACTCAACAACCCGAGAGTCAGCCCGAAATTTTGGAACAGATTCCTTACTAAAAGAACCAAATAGTCGATCGTCTCGACGCCAAGCCTTAGCAGCTTTCAAACACAACGTCCGAGACGAATGGCTCGCCAGACACCTCGGCCAAGAAAAGCCAAGAACAATGGCCGCATTAACAAGCCTCATGACCCGCTTTTGCGGGGAGAGGATAGCTGGCTGGCAAGATGCAGTACCAGCAACCCAAGTACATCCGAAGTCAGGGATGGAAACGGGAAACCACGACGCAGCAAGGACCAGCGTCGGACCAAGGGAAACAGCCCGAAGAACATGGCAGTCAACCCGGATTCAAAAGCTCTCGGCAGAATCATAAAAAGCTGCCCCCTAAGGATAACAGGGACGAGCTATCTAACTTAAACAAAATCTTGGACAAGATATGCCAAGTCCATAGTACTTCCGGGAAGCCTGCAAACCATACCCACAGAGATTGTTGGGTCTTCAAGCAATCCGGCAAACTCAACGCCGAACACAAGGGGCTCGACACACCAAGCGAGGACGATGAAGAACCCCACAAGCAGAGCACCGGAAAAATATAGAATTTCCCACAAGAATTCAAAACAGTAAACTCACTTCACGTGACAGAAGGGAAAAATAGAGCGGCGCCCATAGAGGTACACGCCATACGGCCTATCCCGAAGGAGCCCCGCCACTGGTTGTTAAAACCAATCATCTTCGACCATCAAGATTACTCTAGAAGTATACGGAATGCAGGTTGGACTGCCTTGATATTAGTTCCGATAATTGGCGGACTCCAATTTACACAAGTCCTAATGGACGGCGACAGTGATCTAAACCTACTATATCAGGACACAATCCGCAAAATGGGGATAGACCCAACCAAATTTCGCCACAACAACACTTCCTTTCAAGGGGTACTGCCAGGCCCATATACCCATTGTACGGGCTCTCTACGGCTAGAAGTTGTGTTCGGCTCACCCGGCAACTTCCGCCATGAAAAGTTAACCTTTCACCTCGCCCCATTTACAAGTATCTATCAAGCACTATTGCGACGCGAAGCTTTCGCCCGCTTTAACGCAATACCGCATTATGCATCTCTTACAGTTAAAATGCCCGGTCCACGCGGCATCATCTCGTTAAAGGGAAACATCGAGGGTTCCTCGAGTCCGGAAAAATGTGAGGTTGCCTTGACAGCCACACAATAAACCGGCTTGACCAATACAAGCACTTAGACAGGTCGTCCGGACCCCGGACACGGCTGGACGAGTCCGGCGTAAACATACAAGGGCTTACTAGATGCATACCCCCATACAAGGGGCTCTGCGCATCCACAACAAGAGACAATAAAGCTCAATTTGATTCATTTTTTGAATTGTATTTTGTTTATTTAATATAACATACATTTTTGCATGATCTTTTTCAACTAAGTTCCTCTCTTTTACAGATGAACATCGTGCTACACCCGCCCGTGATAATGCACAACGGAGACACAGTAGCAGACGCGGTGAGGGACCCGTTGCAAGGATTCTTTTTAGATTAAGACCCTGCGTAAACCTTTTTTACTGTCTCTTGTTGATACACATCCCCCTGTTTATTGCTATAACCGATGAGGAGGCTGGCGTTTTGGCATAGGCCATGTCAGAATTTCGCGCGTACCTGGACACCAGGGGCTTATTACCAAGGGCGATTGTTCGATCCGTTTTCATAAAGACCGAATACCTTAGGGAGTGTTCGCGCCTCGAGAGTTAGGCCTTATATGCATCAGCTCCGAATCATGTCTTTGGTCAAATGTTGGGTTTGCCCGGCTCCTTTGTTTTGCTGCCTTACGTTCCGCTCTATCGGCTAATGCGGCACCAGGAGAACTACTGCGATTGTACCCCCGGTTCGGCCAGGCGAGCACCTCAGTAGAGAAAGCCGAAAACTGACTGTCATGATATAGCGTGAGACTGGTCAACCACTCGATGACCCACTGAAATCTTTAGAATTCCTCCGCATTGACGAAGGGCCGTTCCCCGGTCAGGCACATACGCGCCCCGAATTCGGGTGAACGCGGTGCCCCTAGGGGCTATATAGTAGCCCCACTGTCGAACTACTATGGCTAAGTGAAAGTGATAAAGCATTATAGTTCGGTTGCCTAGTTTGCTGCGCTATCACCTCCTTTGTAGGACCAATACGTTGGATCAAGTGTGAAAAGGCGCTTTCTGCAAACACCCCCGCATTATATGCGTGGGGGCTGAAGCCAAAGACTGCCATCTTTCAGGTTATATACACATATACATTAACGGCTGCACATGAGGTATTTTAATTCTTGAAGGCACATGTATAAAAAGCTTTTATATTCAATCGAAACATTGTTTCACAATAATACATGTTATTCAAACATAATATCCTTCGAGCACTGTGTCTCTATTAAACGAGCGCCCTGCAGAACTTCCTGAAAATAGTGATCGACAGGTACTCGGCTTCCATCCGAATCTTGGGATGCAACATCGGTGGCCTTCATATCCGCCCAATATATCTTGACACGGGCAAGAACCATCCGCGCACCCTCTATGCATGTTGACCGCCTCATTGCTTTGATATGCGGCACCGCACCAAGGAACTACTGCACCAAGCCAAAATAACTCTTCGGCTCGGGCCTTTTCGGCCACAAATGAGTCACGACAGCCTTCATGGCAAGCGCGGACAATCTATTCAGCTCCGCCCATTCGGCCAAACAATCGGTTAATGGAAGTGGACGCTCTGGATTACGGAACTGCGACCAAAAAAGCTCTTCCATCTCATGGTCCTTTTGACCTCCGAAGTGTTCGGCCACGTCCGCGGCACTCGACGCCAAGTCCAGATAAGCATCCTCCAAACTCCACAGCTAGTCCAACTGAGCATATTTAGGATCCGTGAACTTCCTCCGCAGCAGATAGGGCTTTCCAGCCGCGATATCTCCGGCTTGACGTAGCTCCTCCTTCATAGCTCTCATCGCAGAGCGAGCATCCTTGGCCTCGGTGGTGGCCTTCTTCAGGTCCTCTTGCTCCGCTCGACCTTATTTTTCACGAAGCTCGCTGTGGTCGGTAGCATTCTTCAACTTCACAGCCATCTCGGCCATTTCCTTCTTGCTTCGGCAGTGAGAAGCATGTTCGGCTTTTAGCTCTTCGGTCGCCTTTAAGGCGGCTGTAACGCCCCGGTTTCGATGCGCCAGGTGTCCGTCAGTTATTCGCCATCGTTGCCATGTCATTTGCTTGCGTGTCGCATCTTTGCCATGTCATCATCTGCATTTTTATCATGTCATCATGTGCATTTCATTTTGCATACGTGGTCGTCTCATGCATCCAAGCATTTTCCCCGTTGTCCGTTTTGCAATCCGGCACTCCTATGTTCCCCGGCGCTCCCTTTTACCTCTTTTCGTGTGCGGGTGTTAAACGGTCTCGGAATGGACCGGGGTTTGTCAAGTGGCCTTGGTATAGCACCGGTAGACCGCCTGTCAAGTTTCGGATCATTTGGAGGTCGTTTGGTACTCCAACGGTTAACCGGGTAACCGCAAAGCCTCCTTCTCCTTGCAGCCCAACACCCCTTCCAAAGTGGCCCAAAAGCCAGCAAACTCCCCTCCATGCTCTCGGTCGTTCGATCACGATCGTGTGGGCGAAAACCGCATCTCATTTGGACTCTCCTAGCTCCCTCTATCTATAAATATGTGCTCCCCTTCCGAAAATCGCGGTACAAACCCTAGCCTTCCCCTACCTCGCGCCACCGGACAAAAACCCCGCCGCCCGGACATGTCCGCCGCCCGGACATGTCCGCCGCCCTCAGCCACCGCCCCCTCGGCCAACCGCAAGCCTCCACGTCGACCCCGCCGCCGGCGACCTTCGCCGCCCATGAAGCTCCGCTTCGCCGCAGAGCCCGCCCCGCCGACGCTTCGCCGCCCGAGCCGCCCGCTCCTTCGCCCGCCACCGGCATCGTCCAAAACTTCGCCCACTGGCTTGCGTGCACGCCATTGGCCTCCGCTGACGCCTCATCAAGGCGGAGCCTCGTCGGCCCCGAACTCCGGCCGGATCCGCCTCCCCCGGCGCGCCTCCCTCTTCTTTGGCCGCCGACGCCCCCGATCCGGCGAGATCCCGGCGTCTCGTCGTCCGTGCCCTCGGTTGACTTCTTCTTCCCCGAGCCCCAATTTTCGTCTAAGTCATTTTTCTGATGTTATTTTCATGCATTTTCATCATGCCACAACTCTGTCATCGTTGCTCCGTTTTGCGCGTGTAATATGTCAAATTGTTCGCCTCGACGAGTATATCATTTCATCTCATTGCATCATTTTAATTTGAGCTCATCTTGATGCCCGAAATGCTGTTAGAAGAGTGCTATGTGATCTTAGTTTCAGATTCTTATCAGAACATGCACTTTTGTCATTTTTGCCATGATTGATGTGTGCATCCTATGGACTTGAGTCCTACATGTGTTTTGTAATATGCCATGCCATATTTACAGGGGTGTATGCCATGTATTTTTGTGATCTCTGTGGTGACTAGCACAAGCATGCAAACTAGGCTTCATGATGTTGCTGATTTCAGCCCCTGTTTTGCTGATATTTTTATGCCATGTTAACTTGATGCTACCGAGAGATCCATGCATATTTTGAGATACTTCAGTAAGGATGTTTTGAACATATGGTCATTCACTATCCATCCATGCCTTTTTTTGCAATTATAGAGTGCCATAGCTTGAGTCAATCGAGCTCTACTTTTGCTATAAAATGTTTCCTGGCAGGTTGTTTAAATGTTATTCAATTTTGCCAAGGTTGTTGTAGTTGATCCGTGTATGCTATGATGTTGTTCTTGCCATGTATAGCCTCTATGCCATGTCTTCTTACTGTGAGTTGCCTTTTCATGCCATGTATTGCTCTGTGGTGAGTGGTTCAATCTCATCAACATGCCTACTTATCGTTGTTCCTGCCATGTTTAAATCTGTATTATAACTTGCCATGTTTACATGGGTGCCATCATATTTTATGATCCTTTTTGGCTCATGGTCAGTAAGGGACATTTGTTCTATGCAAGTAGTAGATTCATGCCATGCCTTTGTTTGCCATGATAAGTTCCTGTAGCATGTTGTTTGATAGCTCTAAACATTGCAACCTGATGTTATTTCTGCAAAGTCTGAAACTGTTATTATTTGCAATCTTGCCATGTCATTTTGAGCATGTTCTAGTGATTTCTGGAGATAGCTCAGTGTTCATGTTTTGTAATGCTTTACCTGTACATCATGCCCATTCCTTTTGTTTTCATATTGAGATGCCGTAGCTTGTTGTTTTGATGCTTGCAATATGCCTAGTTGCTGTTTTGGACAGATTGTTGCTTTAACTTGTATAGTGTATGTGTTGAACCGTAGCTCCGTTTTGAGTGTGCTCTATATGAAACTTGCTTGATTTTGCATGTAGCTTCATATTATCATGTTGCATCCTTGTTTTGAGGTGTTTGCTTGATGTTTGTATGCATTTTGCATCAATGCCATGTTTAACTTGTTTTGCTCATATCTTCTAGGCGTAGCTCAATTAAATGAACTTTATATGTAACTTGACTAGAATTTCGTGTAGATCATCGTGGTGCATCTTAACTTGCTGTTTAACAACTTGAACATAAGGTTTATTCAGATCTGGACCAATTTCGAAATTTGCATATGAGGACTTACCGAATTGTTATATGTTGTTCCGGCCTCATTTAAACTTGCTTTGATGTGTTGCTCTTGTTTGCATCATCTCTTGCCATGAGTAGCTTCATGTAGCTTTGTCATGCATCATGCTTGTTGTGCATCATGTCTTGTTCATGTGTGGTGTGTTTACTTTGTTGTGTGCTTCTTCTCGATAGTTCCTGCTTGCTATGCGATCGTGAGGATTGTTCGCTCACGCTTGGTTCGCTTCATCCATTCGCCTTCTTCATGGACTCGTTCTTCTTCCTTGCGGGATTTCAGGCAAGATGACCGCTACCCTGGATCTCACTACTATCATTGCTATGCTAGTTGTTTCATTCTATCGCTATGCTGCGCTACCTATCACTTGTTCCTCAAGCCTCCCAAATGGCCATGAACCTCTAACCTTTGTCACCCTTCCTAGCAAACCGTTGTTTGGCTATGTTACCGCTTTGCTCAGCCCTCTTATAGCGTTGTTAGTTGCAGGTGAAGATGAAGTTTGTTCCTTGTTGAACATGGAGATGTTGTTCCTTGTTGGAACATGTTTACTTGTTGGGATATCACAATATATCTTATTTAATTAATGCATCTATATACTTGGTAAAGGGTGGAAGGCTCGGCCTTATGCACGGTGTTTTGTTCCACTCTTGCCGCCTAGTTTCCGTCATATCGGTATTATGTTCCCGGATTTTGTGTCCCTAATGCGGTCGGGTGATTTATGGGACCCCCTTGACAGTTCGCTTTGAATAAGACTTTTCCAGCAAGGCCCAACATTGGTTTTACATTTGCCTCACCTAGCCTTTTTCCCTTGGGAGTCGCACATCCCGAGGGTCATCTTTATTTACCCCCCGGGCCAGAGCTTGTCTAAGCGTTGGTCCAAACTAGAGCACCGTGCGGGACCATCCCTTGGCAACTTGGGTTATGTCGGTACCTGTACGCTTAGCTTATCCGGTTGTGGCCTGAAACGAGATACGCGCGGCTACTATCCGGGTGTCGGGACGCTGGGAGGTCTTGCTGGTCTTGTTTTATTGCTGTCGAAATGTCTTGTAGCCGGGATTCCGAGACTGATCGGGTCTTCCCGGGGAGAAGGAATATCCTTCGTTGATCGCGAGAGCTTATCATGGGCTAAGTTGGGACACTCCTGCAGGGTATAAACTTTCGAGAGCCGTGCCCGCGGTTATGTGGCAGATGGGAATTTGTTGATATCCGATTGTAGTAAACTTGAAGCAAACTCTTCTAAAATACACCACCCGTGTGCGTAACCGTGAGTGTCTCTTTTCGGGGTTGATCGAGAGGAGAACACGGTTTCTGGGTTATGTTTGACGTAAGTAGGAGTTCAGGATCACTTCTTGCTCATTACTAGTTGACGACCGTTCCGCTTGCTCTCTTCTCGCTCTTATTTGCGTTGGTTAGCCACCATATATGCTTAGTCGCTGCTGCAACCTCACCACTTTACCCTTTCCTTTCCCTTTAAGCTTTGCTAGTCTTGATACCCATGGTAATGGGATTGCTGAGTCCTCGTGGCTCACAGATTACTACACCACCAGTTGCAGGTACAGGTTTGCGATGATCATGACGTGAGAGCGATGTTTACTTGTGTTGGAGTTCTTCTTCTGCTTCTTCGATCAGGGGATAGGTTCCAGGTCGGCAGCCTGGGCTAGCAGGGTGGATGTCGCTTGAGCTTCTGTTTATGTTTCATCCGTAGTCGGATGTTGATCTTGTATGATGATGATGTATTCTTGTGGCATTTGTGCCTTATGTATGTATCCCCATCTATTATGTAATGTTGATGTAATGATATCCACCTTGCAAAAGCGTCGCAATATGCGGGTCTATCCTTGGTGGGACCGTCGAGTTCCTTTTGGATAGGGTCGCATATTGGGCGTGACAGCGGCCACATCACTTTTTCTGGCCTGCTCCTTGGCTCGGGCAAGCTCCGCCCGAAGTTTCTCCATGGCAGCGGCACCATCTGCATCAAGCATACATGTTGTAAGGCACGGGCATCAAGCTCCCTTACCAGGTGTCCGCGGAGAAACTGCATACCTTGTGACTCGTCAAGCCGCTTATTGACAAGCGCGATGTCGGCATCCGCCACGTCAAGTTGCCGCTTTAGTTTGGCAAATTCATCATTCCGGCTAGCCACCGGACGCTCTGCCACCTACATAGGAAGGGCGACATATTATAGCTGGGATTATGATCCTCGGCACGCTGTCATTTTTTAGAACGCACCGAGTCTCAGGGGCTACTATCTACATAGGGCGCATTTTATATATGCGGAACCGTCAAAAGGTACATCATTGCATGTACCTCAAAACCCGTCAGTAAACTCCTGGCGGCCTCGTACAACCCGCTTTTCGTGGACGAAATTTTTTCAATCACCGTACCCATCAATGCATGGTGATCTTCTGAGGTAGATGCTCGCCCGAGCAGATCCTTCAACTCCTTCGACCATGCACCAGGAGGTGCTGGACTCGTCTGATAGCCTTTTTCTAAGGCCGGACACGGAGGGCTTTGGGGGCCCTACGACTGCCCTCCGCCCCTACCAGATTCGGAGAAACCCTCCATGACGACACCTCAGGATCGTCCGCCTCGCTAGACGGTACGACAGGGGGAGGCGTTCCGCTCTCCATCATCTCCGGACGATGATCCCCTGAAGACGAGCTCTGCTGAGAAGGGCTGAGATCCGAACTACAAGGTAAAATTTTGGTTATCTTCAGAAATAAAACAGGGATGTCTCTTATTTTAAAGCTCCCCTCTCTACTTACGGCTCGCTGGAGGGCTGATCTCCTTGGGGAAATAGTGCGGCCGGGGCATCTCCCGGCGCAGGACCCTCTGGCGAAGATTTCCCCCCCGCTTTGAGGCCTTGGTCTCCGGACCTTCAGAGGCGGTCCTCTTCTCCCCTTGGATGGAGGGATTCTCGATCCCTCCTTTCTTGATAACCTCCTTCGCGGAGGCATTAGCTTCCTTGTTCCCCCCTTCGCCTTCTTCCAAAGGCGCAGCCTCCAGCATCTTGGTTAACATGGGATCCGGCGTGGTCTCAGGGAGGGGGGCCGGACAACTGATCAGTTTTGCTTTTGCTATCCACTCCTGTTTAAGGGACAACTCTTTTAAGGGCAAGTTTATGATAAATATACGGATAGCGTGTCCGAGTACATGACTACTTACTTGAGTATCCGGGCGATTGCAGCTCAGACCTGCGTCCTCGGTCAAGTCCGGACATATTGCTTGTGATCCAAAGAACAGTTTGTACATCTCCAGGGGCGTTGCGCCCATAAAATGTTGGAGAGCTCACGGTCCCTCCGGATTGAACGCCCACAGACGGAGGGGGGCGACGTTTGCAGGGCAGGATGCGATGAATCAGCATGACCTGCGCTACTACGACCAGATTGATCTCTCTCTCTAGGAGGTCTCGAATACGGCCCTGCAACAAGGGCACGTCCTTGGACGGCCCCCAGTCAAGCCCCTTATTGACCCATGACGCTTGATCGTGGTGGAGGACCAGCGAAGGCAGGTGGCGCCACCCATTTGGTGCCCCAGGAGCTGTGATATAAAACCACTCTTGTTGCCATAGACTGAGCTCCTCTTGAAAAGAGCCCTCGGGCCATGGAGCGTCGATTCTTGCTTATAACAGCCCCTCCGCACTCTGCTGTTGCCCTTGATCATCTTCGGCTCCACCTTGAAGGTCTTGAGCCACAATCCAAGTGAGGGTAATGCGGAGGAAGGCTTCGCCTGACGATGAACGATGAGATGTGGAGGATGGACTCCGGATCCAAGTCGTGAAATTCCAGCCCGTAATAAAACATGAGCCCCCTCACGAAGGGGTCCATCGGGAAGGTTAGCCCCCGAAGGAAGTGAGACGCGAACACCATGCTTTCACTGGGCTTGGGAGTGGGAATAACCTGCCCTTGGGCAGGCAGCCTATGCGAGATTTCGCCGGTTAGATACCTGGCATCTCTTAGCTTTAGGACGTCTTCTTTCGTGACGGAGGAGGGTATCCACCGGCCTTCAAGGTTGGAGCCGGACATCATCGAAGGTCCGAAGCGCCCGAATCTGGAGCTTTGGGTGTTGGAACTCGAGGCGAGGGGAAGATTCGATTGAGATTTGGAAAAAGGAGCGGGGCCTTGGTCTCTTTATAAAGAGGTTGAATACCAGGAGCCCTCCCCGTGACCGTTCGGGACTCGCATTCGATAGAGGAGGCACGCCTTACCCACGCCCGTATTGATGAGAATCCTGGAATAAGGGGACACGGTCTCTGCTTTGAAAAGTCGTGCCAAGGAAACCGCCTTGCTAAACTCGCTGAGGTGGGACAGTGAAAACGATTCAAATAAAGGCTTGGCCGTGGTGTGATGTCACGCTGCGGAATACGTCAGCAAATTGAGTTTGTGTAAATAGTATTCTCTCTACGGTGGTATGTGGAACTTATTTTGCAGAGCCGGACACTATCCTTGTGTTGAAAGTCTTCGATGAAGAATTCAGAGGAGGAACCCGCCTTGCAATGCCGAAGACAATATGCGTGTCGGACTCGTCGTCATTGAAGCCTGGTTCGAGGGACTACCAGGAGTCTGGATTAGGGGTGTCCGGATAGCGGACTATGACCTTGGCGGACTCTGGACTATGAAGATACAAGATTGAAGACTTCGTCCTGTGTCCGGATGGGACTTTCCTTGGCGCGGAAGGAAAGCTTGGCGATACGGATATGTAGATCGCCTACCATTGTAACCGACTCTATGTAACCCTAACCCTCTTCGGTGCCTATATAACCCAGAGGGTTTTAGTCCGTGGGGCGAACAACAATCATACCACTGGCTAGCTTCTAGGGTTTAGCCTCTCGATCTTGTGGTAGATCTACTCTTGTACTACCCATATCATCAATATTAATCAAGCAGGAGTAGGGTTTTACCTCCATCGAGAGGGCCCGAACCTGGGTAAAAACATCGTGTCCCTTGTCTCCTGTTACGGAACCTAGAGGCACAGTTCGGGACCCCCTACCCGAGATCCTCCAGTTTTGACACCGACAGGGGGCCCCTCGTGTAAAAACTTGCAGTTAGCATATTAGTAGGTGCGATATCACCCGTACGCCCGCGCCGAGTGGCTGGCCTTGCGACGAGCTGGCTGACTTGTTTACCTTCGACCCGCGTGGGCCCCGAGACAGCCTGCAGAGGGCTGCGGCGCCTTGTGTGCTCCCTGAATGAGCCCATTTAACTGGTGACGAGAACCTCTTGAGAGGGTGTGGTGATGGTGCTCCGGCCTGTGTGCATGCTAGGCCTGGCCCGGCTCACGAGGGGCTCACGAGGGGAGGCAGCTAAGGCAGAGTGGTAACCAGAACGCGAGAGATTGCTCGAACGAGACTAAACACCCCTTCCCCGACACACGCAAATCGCAAGCTCGAATCCAACTTAAATCCAAAAAAGAGGGGGGGGGAGCGACAGCCAAGGAAAAAGGCAAGAATAGCAGAAAAAGCCGCGTCCGACACCTAGTCTAGTCTTGGATGTCTTCTCACCAGCGCGGAGCTAAGTGCTGCCACTGGGCGTGGGAGGGAGCCCCAGGGCCTGAGGCCGGCACTCCTGAGATTCCGGGGCATGTACAGCCCCACTCATTATTACGTGAGAGTGTCACGGGGCGGCGAGCTTCACAGGCACTAGGCCTTGTTCACAGGTACCGGCCTTGCTTCATATCGCCAGACGAGGGCCCCGCCTTGCGCCACACTCTAGTGCCACCGACGTCGACCGGAAACCAAGGACGCCGCCGATGGGGTAGAGCGGTCGCCAGCGGCTCCCCCGACGACCATAGGTCCTCTGCTAGGGGTAGGCCCTCAGGCACCTCCCCGGCAGAGGGCCTACCTCCTGAGGACGCCTTTCTCCGAACGCCGCGGTGGTGATGCCGGATCTCGGTCCCTCTCCTGCAGCCCCCGGCGCCCTCCTCCTGAGGGGTAGGAAACTGCGGGAGTGGGGCAGCCGTCCGCTGTGGCGACCTGTACCTCTTGCGATCCATGGTTAGCGTATGCCTGCTCCTGAGGAATTAGCGGTACCCGATAATCGTTGCTTCCTGCGCGGCCGACGGGGCTTTCCCGGGGCTCCTGGAAGAGCTCAGCTTCTGGTGCCTCGTCCCCCTAGCTTGGGCCAAGGAGCGAGCCATGTTCGTCCTCCTGCGCGTGCCCTTGATCCATCATGTGGGACACGTACTCTTCCGGGGCTGCCATCACGAAGGCTCCGCCGTAGTGCTCCGTGTGCCACGCAGTTCTGCTTGAGGCGCGCACCTGGGGGTGGTAGCGCGGTGGCCCACTGGGGCCATGGTTCGTGGCGAGTCCTTCGCTGGCAGGGGGCGGAGGCAGCGCCGCTGCTGGCCCAGTGCTGACGGCCTGGCTGGCGTTGGGGTGGCCTTGGAGTCCGCTTGGAGCTGCGCGGGCGTGCGTGGAGCCTCCGCATGGGCCACCCTGGACCTGAGGTGGGAGTTGGGTGCAGAAGGGGTGAGCCCCCAAGGCGGCGAAGCCCAGGAGCTCTGCAATCCACTCTTGCAGCACGTTGCGGCCGCCCTCCAACAGCCTGCATTGCAGTAGCTCTCGAGCCACCGTGAGCGCAGCCCTTGAGTTCGCCTGCAACCGTCGATTGTATGGCGTCGTGGCCGCGGCGTGGTTGGAGGCCCTCGTCGCCGACCGCGCCTGCCGCGGCGTGAGAGCTGTCGTCGCCTGTCCGTGTCGCCCGCTGCCTGCAGCGCCCTGCGGACCGCGAGCTGCCTGGGGCATGGGGTCGCCCGGGGCGAGCGGCTTTGCCTGCGCGGACAAGGCTGCCCAGGGATCAGGGTTGCCCGCCTGGTCGCCGGACATGATGATGACGATGCGACAGGGCGCGAAGCGGCAGAAGGCGGACTCCGGCGCACCACTACCTGGCGCGCCAAATGTCGGATTTCGGGTTCCGGCAGACCCTCTAGGTTCGAACTCTGGGGTGCACGCGGAGATCTCACCCCCTACCTACCTGCACCTCGTCGCCTTGCTAGGATCTAAACTACCAAAGGAACAACACTACTGGTTCGGGCCACTATTGTGGTGGAACACCCTAATCCAGTGTGTGATGTGGTGGATTGCCTCTTGGGCTGATGATGAACAGTACAAAGGAAGAACAGCCTCGCGAGGGTGAGGTGTTCTTGTGGCTAGGCTCTCGATCGGATTGGATCAAGCTAAGATGAGGCAAGATGTCTGGATCTCTCTCCGATGCCTCCCTCAGATGATGCCTCTACCCTGTGGGTGGCTAGTCCTATTTATAGGCGGAGGCCCTGGGCCTCTTCCCAAATATTGTGCGGGAAGGGCGCGAACAATTGGCCATTTTGAAGGGGAACATCTAGTACACTTATCCTGACTAAAGTTGGTCCTCGCCTGTCAAAGGCTCTGGTGGTGACGCCGACTTGGGCTCCACGATGACTTCCTTCCTGCCGTTGCGACGGTCTTGGTCTTGTTGCTCCGAAACAGGTGCCTTTGCTTGATGCTCTCGCCTGCGCTTGCCCCATTTGCACCAAAGAGGAAACGAGGACACTGCGCGGGCTGGCACCCGTCTGGTGCCCTTGGTCATCATGGCTTGCGTCATGGGCACCTCGTGAGGTACCCCACCTTGATCTCTCCGCCTCCTCGCGAGCCAGCCTGACAAGGCCGTGCCTGAGGAAGCTTCCTGTCGTCCTCCTCGCGAGGCTTGGCCCCTCACGAGGGTCTTGAGCTTGTGCTAATGAAGATGGGCCGTACTGGGCCACCCCTTGAGCCACGCCGCAGGCCGCAGGCAGGCAAGTCTGGGTACCCCCGTTCCCAGAACGCCGACAGAATACAACCCTCTAGTGTGGTTCCAGAGTAGGGACGATCTGTCCGGCCGTCGGGAGACGGTGGCTGATTTTCTTGGTCAGATACCTGGCCTTCCGGAGCTTTTTGATATCCTTCTCTCGGATGGAAGAGGCCATCCATTTTCCTCCTGCTCCGGATCCAGACATCTTCGGAAAACCTTTTGTGGTCAGACAAGAGGAGTGTTGGGCGTTGGAGCTTGAGCGGAAGGGAATGAATCGGGAAGAAGGCGTGGGTGAAAAGAGTAGATCCTTGTCCCTTTATAAGGGCGGAAGAGGCAATGCGCCTCCCCGTTCTCCTGGTAAAGCCTCTTACGTCCCAACCGCCATAATTGGTGGCGCGGTCGGGTTACCCACATCCGTATTGATGAGAATCCCGTGATAAGGGGACACGATCTCTGCTTCGACAAGATGGGCCAAGGAAACCGCCTCGATATGTGAGGTGGCTGGTGGTGAAAAATGGTTCAAATAATGACCGGGCCGTCGTGCGGTGTCGTACTGCAAAATGCGTCGGCAACTAGATTTGTGGAAATATTATTCTCTCTGCGGTGGTATGTGGAATTTGTTTTTGCAGAGCCGGACACTATCCTTGTGTTCAAAATCTTCTATGGAGTATTCGGAGGAGGAACCCGCCTTGCAATGCCGAAGACAATCTGCGCGCCGGACTCATCGTCATTGAAGCCTAGTTCGGGGGCTACTGAGGGAGTCCTGGATTAGGGGGTATCCGGACAGCCGGATTATATCCTTTTGCCGGACTGTTGGACTATGAAGATACAAGATTGAAGACTTCGTCTCATGTCCGGATGGGACTCTCCTTGGCATGGAAGGCAAGCTTGGCGATACGGATATGTAGATCTCCTCCCTTGTAACCGACTCTATGTAACCCTAGCCCCCTCTGGTGTCTATATAAACCGGAGGGTTTAGTCCGTAGGACGACAACAATCATACCATAGGCTAACTTCTAGGGTTTAGCCTCTACGATCTTGTGGTAGATCAACTCTTGTAATACTTATATCATCAAGATCAATCAAGTAGGAAGTAGGGTATTACCTCCATCGAGAGGGCCCGAACCTGGGTAAACATCGTGTCCCCCGCCTCCTGTTGCCATCCGCCTTAGACGCACAGTTCGGGACCCCCTACCCGAGATCCGTCGGTTTTGACACCGACAGCGCACCTTACCCTTCTTCAGGCTCATGAAGAAGAAGGGCCTGTTCGAATGGGCACCAGAGGCCCATCGAGCCTTCCAAGACCTCAAGAAATACCTCACCAGCCCTTTGGTGATGGTGGCACCACGGCCTCTCGAGCCCTTAGTGCTCTACCTCGCCGCCACCCCGTACTCCGCTAGCGCAGTGCTGGTGGCGGTTCGAGAGGAGCACCAAGCCAAGGGCGCGCCTCGCCAAGCTATAGCTGAAGTAATGCAGGGTCAGAAAGGCGCCGCAAAAGCCTCAGCACCATAAGACCAAGCTCGGCAAAATAACATGAACTTTGCTAGGGCAGGATACCCGAGGATGGCGTTGTATGGCAGACTGATGTGCGCGACGTCGAAGTCGTTCAGCTCGGTGCGGTAGTTCTTATGTTCTCCAAAGGTGACAGGGAGGCGAACCTGCCCTATCGATGTGGTGGAGCCGTCAGTCACCGCTGAGAAGGGCTTGGTAGGCTGAAGCTGGTCATATGGCACTTGGAGGTTATCAAACGTGTCGACGGACAGGACGTTGAGCCCTGCACCGCCGTCAATGAGGGTCTTGGTAACTTGCACGTTGCTGATGACTGGTGAACAAAGCATTGGGAGAGTGTTAGCAGTGGCTGTGCACTTGAGCTGATCTGCCGAGTTGAACGTGATGGGGCATTGGGACCATCTGAGTGGGCGTGTGGCCTCGAGTTTGGGGAGGACTGCATTCACTTCACGAGCAAACTGCTTGAAGATACGCTGCGAAGCTGGGGTCTGGGCTCCGCCCAAGATGCAGGCGATTGCACGCGGCTCCTAGAAGCCCCCAGCCCCCTTGTCTTGATGGTGGTCGTCGTTCCTTCTTGGCGGTGGCAGCAGTAGGGGAAGATCGGCGTTGCCCTGAGGGCGATCCTCACGAGGCTGGTCCCTCCAGGCGCCGTCGCGAGGATGATCCTGCCAGCGGTCCTCGCGAGGCCTGTCACGCCACTCCTGGCGTGGGCCATGGTCGTCCCAGCATCCGCCACCACGTCCTCCTCCTCGGCCGTAGCGCCGGTCGCTGTGCTCGGGACATTGACCAAAGCGTCCTTCCCGAATGGCTCTGAGCTCTTGACAATCGCTGGTGTTGTGGGTGCTCACGTTGTGGAAGGTGCAGAACGGTCGGCTGCTTTTGGATGACTCGGGCTGATCTCTGCCTCGCTTGGTGTCGGGCTCCGCTGCGAGCACAACTGCTTCCTTGCGCTTCACGTCCTTAGCCTTGGCCTTCTTCACCTCTGCGCTCGCAGCTGGCAGCTCGAGGAGGGAGAGGCGGCCGTCCTCAGCTCTTGCGCACTTGGTCGCCAGGTTGAACAGCTCCTGAGACGTGCACAACTCCTCGTGGATAGCTAGCTCCTCCTTCATCTTGACGTCGCGGACGCCGTCGGAGAATGCGGAGATGATGGCCTCGTCTGTGACCTTGGGGATCTTGAGGCGAGTGTTGTTGAAGCGCTGGATGTACTTCTGGAGGGCTCTCCTGGTTGTTGCTTGATGCGGCTGTCAGCGTTCTTGGAGCGGGGGTGTTGGTGTCAAAACCGGCGGATCTTGGGTAGGGGTCCTAAACTGTGTGTCTAAGGCGGATGGTAACAGGAGGCGGTGGACACGATGTTTACCCAGGTTCGGGCCCTCTCGATGGAGGTAATACCATACTTCCTGCTTGATTGATCTTGATAATATGAGTATTACAAGAGTTGATCTACCACGAGATCGTAGAGGCTAAACACTAGAAGCTAGCCTATGGTATGATTGTTGTTGTCCTACGGACTAAACCCTCCGGTTTATATAGACACCTAAGGGGGCTAGGGTTACACAGAGTCGGTTACAAGGGAGCATATCTAAATATCCGTACTGCCAAGCTTGCCTTCCATGCCAAGGAGAGTCCCATCCGGACACGAGACGAAGTCTTCAATCTTGTATCTTCATAGTCCAATAGTCCGGCCGAAGGATATAGTCCGGCTGTCCGAGCACTCCATAATCCAGGAGTCCCTCAGTAGCCGCTGAACCAGGCTTCAATGACGATGAGTCCGGCGCGAAGATTGTCTTCGACATTGGAAGGTGGGTTCTCCTCCAAATTCTAAGTACCTGTCGAGTAGTGTCCGGCTTCCCATGAATGTCGCACTCCTTGGCTTCTGTGCCTAATAATGGCTATCCTCCACGTGTCAAGCGAATGCGAGAAGTCGTGGCATTGTTACACTTGCCACCCTAACCATGTAAGTAAATCGTCTATTTAAGGAGGCGGGGATCCTCAGATCCAGATCACACCATCCTCCCACAGCGAGTATCCATCGGAGCGTGCCCAGAAAGGTCCATCCCATCATGGCCGGCCATCGCAGCTCCTCCTCTCGCTCCCGTAGCCCTAAGCCAGCCTATTGGAAGAAGTGTTCCATCCCTCACAGCCAATTAGTTGTCACGCCCAATATGCGACCCTATCGAAAAGGAACTCGAAGGTACCACCAAGGATAGACCCGCATATTGAAACGCTTTTGCAAGGTGGATATCATCACATCAACATTACATAATAGATGGGGATACATACAAGACATACAATGACACATGAATACAACAATACATCATATACAAGATCAACATCCGACTACGGATGAAACAGAAACAGAAACTCAAACAATATCCACCCAGCTAGCCCAGGCTGCCGACCTGGAACCTATCCCCTGATTGAAGAAGCAGAAGAAGAACTCCAAAACAAGTAAACATCGCTCTCGCGTCATGATCATCGCATAACCTGTACTCGCAATCGTTGCTGTAGTAATCAGAGCCACGAGAACTCAGCAATCCCATTACCATGGGTATCAAGACTAGCAAAGCTTAATGGGTGAGGAAGGGTTAAAGTGGTGAGGTTGCAGCAGCGACTAAGCATGATATGGTGGCTAACATACGCAAATAAGAGCGAGAAGAGAAGCAAAGCAAGCGGTCGTCAACTAGTAATGATCAAGAAGTGATCCTGAACTCCTACTTACGCCGACATAACCCAAAGACCGTGTTCACTTCCCGGACTCACCAAAAAGAGACCATGACGGCTACACACGCGTTGATGCGTTTTAATTCGGATCCGTGTCAAGTTATCTACAACCGACATTAACAAATTCCCATCTGCCACATAACCGCTGGCACGGCTTTGAAAGTTCAAACCCTGCAGGGTGTCCCAACTTAGCCCATGATAAGCTCTCGCGATCAACGAAGGATATTCCTTCTCCCGGGAAGACCCGATCAGACTCGGAATCCCGATTTACAAGACATTTCGACAATGGTAAAACAAGACTAGCAAGACCGCCCGATGCGCCGACAATCCCGATAGGAGCTGCACATATCTCGTTCTCAGGGCAACACCGGATGAGACAGGCTACGAGTAAAACCAGGCCTCGAGTTTCCCCGTGGTGGCCCCGCAGGCGGCTCGGTTCAGGCCAGCACTTAGAGAAGCACTGGCCCGGGGGGGCTAAAATAAAGATGACCCTCGGGTTGGCCGACCCAAGGGAAAGGGTATATGTAGTGGTGAGGCAAATGGTAAAACCAAGGTTGGGCCTTGCTGGAGGAGTTTTATTCAAAGCGAACTGTCAAGGGGGTCCCATAAATCACCCAACCGCGTTAGGGACGCAAAATCTGGGAACATAATACCGATATGACGGAAACTAGGGCGGCAAGAGTGGAACAAAACACCAGGCATAAGGCCGAGCCTTCCACCCTTTACCAAGTATATAGATGCATTAATAATATAAGAGATATTGTGATATCCCAACATAAACATAATCCAACATGGAGCAATCTTCATCTTCACCTGCAACTAGCAACGCTATAAGAGGGGCTGAGAAAAGCGGTAACATAGCCAAACAATGGTTTGCTAGGAAGGGTGACAAAGGTTAGGGGCTATCATGGCGATTTGGGAGGCTTGACAAGCAAGTGGTAGGTAATGCAGCATAGCGATAGAACGAAGCAACTAGCATAGCAATGATAGTAATGAGATCCAACGTGACGGTCATCTTGCCTGAAATCCCGCAAGGAAGAAGAACGAGTCCATGAAGAAGACGAACGGGAGTAGTCGAACAAATCCTCACAATCGCAACATAACCGGAACTAAGAAGCAACACCGGAAAGAAACAAACAACATGGTAAACACACAAGCATAATCACGGCATGATGCACAATCAAGTATGATGCATGTCCGGTTTAATGCGGCATGGCATGGCAAAGTGCAACAAACAATACTACAAGTTAAGTGGAGACAAAACACCACGTTGACATATTTAGTTTAATCTTGTTTAAGCTACCAAACAATATAAAATGTTGTTGAACATGGCTAGAGGTGAAGCATAAGTAAACCAACTATTTAGGCAAGTTTAAATGAGGCCGGAACAACAAACAACAATTCCGGAAAATCCTCATGAGCAATATTTTAGATTCGGTACTGTTCTGCCCTAAATCATATTTTATTGTTGTTAAACAGGAAAATAAAGTGCACCAAGTTAATCTATGCATTTTTCCTCTCCATTTACATATAAAGTTTATTTAAAACCGAGCTACGGTTATTTAGTTATGAAATAAATCATTTTAACATGGCATTTAAGCAAATTTAAACAAACAGCATTTTAAACATTCCAAACATGGATGAAAGTGGCATATGATTAATCTACACAAAATTCTAAGCTTTTTACATGTTTAAAACATTTTAATCCGATGCATGGTTCATGAGTTATTATATGCATGATGCTTAGGGGTTTTTCTGTAAATCTGCACTCTCTGGATAATTGGACAAAATCGCAGACGAAAAAAAAACATGATCCGGGCCGCATCTGGAGGGGCTGGGGGTCTGCTCACCTAGCGGCCAGATCTGGCTGGATCGAACGCGGAAGAGGCCCGTGGGCGAGGCAGAGGCTGGAGGAGGCCGGTTGCTGGGCTTGGAGGCTGCCGGCCCTGGCGCTGGAGGCGCGGTCAACGACGCGGGCGAGTGCTCTGCTCGACCAAGTGAAGCAGGCAGCAGCGGTTGAAGCAGGAGAGCAGCGGCACCGTGGAACTTGCAGGTCGGCACGCGAGCCGGCAAGGAACTCCGGCGAAGGGTGGTGGATCCGGGTAGAGGGAAACGGCGGGGATGGATGGATCCACCTCGGATCCGGCAAGGCAGGGATCCATGGCGCGAACGAGGCTCCTCCTGTTCGTCCTGAAGACAGAGAGAGGCCGCGAGGTTAGGGAGAAGGAAGAACCAGGGAAGAAGGAGAGGGAGGCGACGAGGAGCTGCAGAAGGACCTGCCTTGGAGCACTGGTGCTCGGCGACGAGCATCAGGGAGGCAGGAGGCCTCGGGCGGTTCAGGGGTGGTCACACGAGCAGCGCTCGCGTCCTGAAATTGACGAAGCGGGCAGCGACAGGAGCTACAAAGCCCGGCACGGGGAAGAAATTCAGACAAGAGGCTGAGAGACTAGAGAGAGAGAGAGAACCGAAGGGAGAGCTGGATGAGGTGAGGAAACCTGGCCGGCGCGGGGTGCTCGAGGAGGTCGATGCACTGGCAAGAGAGGTTAGGTGGTCACGGTCAAGAGGGGAGCGAAAACCCGATTGGTCTCGGAACGGTCAACGAAAGCAAGGGGGACACGGCAACTACGAACGGGTGCAAGTTTTTAAGAAAACATTGCCGATGCAATGCGCATGATGCTATGAGATGAGATGCATGACATGAACAAAATGCAAAACAAAAGACAAAACCCAACCCCGAAGGTAAAATCATATCGCATCTCCGAAAAAGGTAAGAGTTGGAGTTACAATTATGGAAAGTTACATCCGGGGCGTTACAACACTCCACCACTACGAGAGGATCTCGTCCCGAGATCTAGGATGGCACCGGAGAGAAACAGAAGAGGAATAGAAGAGGTAAAACTAAGTTGCTTCTTCGACAAACGAGTGAAACCATGAACCTTGAGATGTTAAAAAAAGTTGAAAGAAAGAACACAACGGAGTTGAACACAATTGAGAGCACTTTGGTAGAAAAATAGAAACAAGGAACACCATTTGAACCTTGGAGGTTGAAAGACATAAGAAAAGGGTTACAATGGACAAGAAGTACAAGCAAGCACTCCGGTTGAGACGAGATGTACAAGGAATGATAAAGATCAATTACGTCAACACTCCTGTTGGAATTGGGAGAAATAGAATATGAACTTGGCAGAATGAAAGCACTTGGACGAGACTCTGGTTAAAAGAGGAATGATAGCCACAACACTCCGGTTGAAAAGAGATGCCAGACTTGATAAGATGAAAAGAACTTGAAGAGATGACACAACACTCCGGTTAAATGGATAAGCATGAAAAGAACACGATCCTCACAATCCGAGATGATGAGTGAAGAGAGCAACATCACCATGCCTCCGGAAGAAAGAATAGAAGATAGATCATTGGAATAACATAATGGAGTAGAAAATGCCAACTTCTGCCACAAATGAGCTTGGAAATCACCCTTCCAAGAAGGTTAAAACAGAGTTGTTGGAAAACCAACAACGAAAAGATAAGCTTGTAGTGGGCTTATGGAAAAGACCTCAAAATTTTGAGGTGAGCTTCTGCCACCAACGGAAACAAATGATTGGATTGATATCAACAAGGAGACGAGAAACTTATTTCACCGGGAGGACAAATGAAGAACTTGGGTCATTTATAAGCACCATAAATAGCAACAATCCTTAGGGAAAGCTTTAGGTGAAATATAACCCAAGATAACTCCAATGAAGAGATTGATGGATTTAAATACCTCATTCTTGACAACAATATGAATCATGAAACATGAGGAGAAATTGCCAAGGATGACATAACACCATCTCAAAAGATAAGGTAGAAAGAATTGCACTTCGGAATGCAAGAAGAAGAATACTTGAGCTCCTCAAAGCAAAACATGTGTTGAACACCATTTTTATTTTAGAGTATAGCTTGGCGGGTCATAACTTCGAGAGAAATCTTGAAGAACAATTGAAGAATGAAAAGAATCCTTGACGAACCACCATGTAGAGCCTCCATGAAGAACTCCGGTAATAAAAGGATGATAAAAAGAAGGATAAGTTGAAGACACAAGGAGAAACCTTGCAACGATTTAGATGGAGCTTCGCGATTATATAACCGAGAGAACTTGGAACTCCGGAAAAGAAAAGATGAAGCATCTCGAACCGAGAAATGTGACATGATGAATAACTCTGGAAAGAAGAAACTAGATCACTTGGATGAAACAATAATAAGAATTACGTTATGCGTATCCTTCACCAATTTAAATGATGATAAGCAACGGATTTGGCACACTACTTATTCTTCTTGAGGGATTAAGGATAGTGATAGCACAAACTTGAGAAGGTATTGATGGAACCACTCGTGGGATTTGGAAACAACGAGTGAATGAGTGAATTGATACGATAACGAAGGAAGTGAAATATTGAACGAACCACCGAAAGAATTGAAAATGAAAGTAGCAAAGGCACAAATCACCGGGAAGAATTGGAAAACGAATGAAGATGCTTGAGAGAATTTAGATACAAGAGAATGAAGAGATCATGAACTGATCAGAGGATATTTGAACGATTCATTGGTAAGATTTGGAGAACGGTAGCTACACGCTGATAATGAAGAATTATGACATGATGGCCTTCGGAGGAAAGAAATGGAAACAACTCATGAAATGCTCCGGATGGTAAGAAAAGAATTGTCACAATCGAAAACAATTATGAGAGGATGGCATCAAGCTTGAACTACGCATCTTTGGAAGAACAAGTAAGGATTTAAGAGGAACTCTTCTTCGGTCTTCACATGCTGAGAATGACGAGGAGGAACACCACCAAATTGTTGAGAAACTCCGGAAGGATTAAAATAGGAAAGGTTGAGCCAAAGATGAAAAGAGTTTAAAAGCGACCTTGGATAAGGCATGTGACTGATGAAAATTCATTCTTACGTCAAACTTTGAAATGAATTTGAGAATAGTTCCAGGAAAATTAGAAGAGTCAGGTAAGATCCTGGAAAAAGACCTGTGGGTTAGGGCCCACTCGAAAGAAACATCGTTGAAGGATTTTAAAGAGAGGTTGCACCGGTTGAATTAAATGACTTGAATGAGATAATAATCTCCAAATAGCTTGAACAGATCTTGGAAGAAAAGACGAGCCTTCTGAGATATCTTCAGCACTCTAGGACAAATGAATAGCGAGAAGTGAATGATTAAGAGGTGCATCGACATGAAAAATCATTAGAAACGAGGAAAGGAATATGATGAATATCGAAAGCTTGAAATTGGATCCGCCGGAGAAGAAACTTGATGATGAACTTGAAACTGTTGAGCATCTTCATGGGAAATCACCGGATAAGAACATTGAAAGAAAAGAATGAAGAGACTTCCCACAAATAAAAGGATACATGATTGAGAAATCTGAGTCCTTGAAGAAAAAGGGTGGGAGGGCGGGAAAACAAAGACAACTTGGGATGGATGAAACAAACGTTGAGAAGACTTTGAATTGATCTCGCAAATGTTGAAATGATCGGATCCACTTGAAGAGAAGCACGCCGGTTGGGAAAAAAATTAACATGACGACCTCGATGATCAAGAAGGATTAGTATTCACATAGCAATATGAGAACACCGTTTAGGAAAAGGTATGGATTCAACATTTGACTTCGAAGCAACTCGAATACCACAAATAAAACAAAACAAAGGATTGGCTCGCAGAATAAGCTGGAACAAATACATATGATAGAGATTTACCCAATCTCATATCATGCATCCGTCGGAAAGATATTCTAGGAGCTACTTGAATTCCCACCTATAAACTCCCAAACTTTCGGTTATGCAATCAGGTGTTGGGGATCTGGGGACACAAAATATATCACCCAAACTAACAATACCTAGATCCATTTGTATCCGTCCACAACACATAACCAAGAAAACTCCGAAATCGTGTACCTCAACCTTGAAAAGCATCCGTTATACGAGTTATGGCAATACTCCCGAACTCCCGAAGATGGGTGGCGTCGAGGTTATCTCACCAACAACTGCATAAAAGAGATTTTCGATGTCGGCAAAACTCGGTATTCCGAATCTGCAACGATAAAATTGTGACGACAACACCTCGGAGCTCAACTCCCGGGACACCGCCACAACCCCTAAATGTCGAGGCACCAAGAACAATGTTCTCGTCACAAGACTATCGGAGCGATCCCAAGATACCAGCGTGACCCTAAAAAATTCGTGAAATTTGAGGAGAGGAAAGACAAAACATCTCGTCGGGAGGCCTCACCAGAGCGATTTAAGGGACCGAGGAGTAAAAGAATCCTACTCTCCGATATATATAATCCTAAGACTCAAAATAGTTTTCTTCTAGACTCAACAACGACCAACAAACAAGGGGGCTCCTATGGTCGGTCGAGGCTCTGATACCAACTTGTCACGCCCAATATGCGACCCTATCCAAAAGGAACTCGAAGGTACCACCAAGGATAGACCCGCATATTGAAACGCTTTTGCAAGGTGGATATCATCACATCAACATTACATAATAGATGGGGATACATACAAGACATACAATGATACACGAATACAACAATACATCATATACAAGATAAACATCCGACTACGGATGAAACAGAAACAGAAACTCAAACAATATCCACCCTGCTAGCCCAGGCTGCCGACCGAACCTATCCCCGATCGAAGAAGCGTAAGAAGAACTCCAAAACAAGTAAACATCGCTCTCGCGTCATGATCATCGCATAACCTGTACCTGCAACTGTTGGTGTAGTAATCAGAGCCACGAGGACTCAAAGAATCCCATTACCATGGGTATCAAGACTAGCAAAGCTTAATGGGTGAGGAAGGGTTAAAGTGGTGAGGTTGCAGCAGCGACTAAGCATGATATGGTGGCTAACATACGCAAATAAGAGCGAGAAGAGAAGCAAAGCAAGCGGTCGTCAACTAGTAATGATCAAGAAGTGATCCTGAACTCCTACTTACGTCAGACATAACCCAAAGACCGTCTTCACTTCCCGGACTCCGACGAAAAGAGACCATCACGGCTACACACGCGGTTGATGCGTTTTAATTCGGATCTGGTGTCAAGTTATCTACAACCGGACATTAACAAATTCCCATCTGCCACATAACCGCGGGCACGGCTTTCGAAAGTTCAAACCCAGCAGGGGTGTCCCAACTTAGCCCATGATAAGCTCTCGCGATCAACGAAGGATATTCCTTCTCCCGGGAAGACCCGATCAGACTCGGAATCCCGATTTACAAGACATTTCGACAATGGTAAAACAAGACCAGCAAGACCGCCCGATGCGCCGACAATCCCGATAGGAGCTGCACATATCTCGTTCTCAGGGCAACACCGGATGAGACAGGCTATGAGTAAAACCAGGCCTCAAGTTTCCCCGTGGTGGCCCAAGCAGCAGCTCGTTCAAAGCCAGCACCGAGAGAAGCACCGGCCGGGGCTAAAATAAAGATGACCCTCGGGTTGGCCGACCCAAGGAAAGGGTATAGGTGGTGGTGAGGCAAATGGTAAAACCAAGGTTGGGCCTTCTTTGGAGGAGTTTTATTCAAAGCGAACTGTCAAGGGGGTCCCATAAATCACCCAACCGCGTTAGGGACGCAAAATCTCGAACATAATACCGATATGACGGAAACTAGGGCGGCAAGAGTGGAACAAAACACTGGCATAAGGCCGAGCCTTCCACCCTTTACCAAGTATATAGATGCATTAATAATATAAGAGATATTGTGATATCCCAACATAAACATAATCCAACATGGAGCAATCTTCATCTTCACCTGCAACTAGCAACGCTATAAGAGGGGCTGAGCAAAGCTGTAACATAGCCAAACAACGGTTTGCTAGGAAGGGTGACAAAGGTTAGGGGCTATCATGGCGATTTGGGAGGCTTGACATGCAAGTGGTAGGTAACACATCATAGCGATAGAACGAAGCAACTAGCATAGCAATGATAGTAATGAGATCCAAGGTGACGGTCATCTTGCCTGAAATCCCGCAAGGAAGAAGAACGAGTCCATGAAGAAGACGAACGGGAGTAGTCGAACAAATCCTCACAATCGCAACATAACCGGAACTAAGAAGCAACACCGGAAAGAAACAAACAACATGGTAAACACACAAGCATAATCATGGCATGATGCACAATCAAGTATGATGCATGTCCGGTTTAATGAGGCATGGCATGGCAAAGTGCAACAAACAATACTACAAGTTAAGTGGAGCTCAATATGCAACTAGTTGCATATTGACAAAACACCACATTGACATATTTAGTTTAATCTCGTTTAAGCTACCAGACAATATTAAATGTTGTTGAACATGGCTAGAGGTGAAGCATAAGTAAACCAACAATTTAGGCAAGTTTAAATGAGGCCGGAACAACAAACAACAATTCCGGAAAATCCTCATGAGCAATATTTTAGATTCGGTACTGTTCTGCCCTAAATCATATTTTATTGTTGTTAAACAGGAAAATAAAGTGCACCAAGTTAATCTATGCATTTTTCCACTCCATTTACATACAAAGTTTATTTAAAATCGAGCTACGGTTATTTAGTTATGAAATAAATCATTTTAACATGGCATTTAAGCAAATTTAAACAAACAGCAGTTTAAACATTCCAAACATGGATGAAAGTGGCATATGATTAATCTACACAAAATTCTAAGCATTTTACATGTTTAAAACATTTTAATCCGATGCACGGTTCATGAGTTATTATATGCATGATGCTTAGGGGTTTTTCTGTAAATCTGCACTCTCTGTATAATTGGACAAAATCGCAGACGGAAAAAAAAACATGATCCGGGCCGCATCTGGAGGGGCTGGGGGTTTGCTCACCTAGCGGCCAGATCTGGTTGGGCCGAACGCGGAAGAGGCTCGTGGGCGAGGCAGAGGCTGGAGGAGGCCGTTCTTTGGGCTTGAGGCTGCCGCCCAGCGCCGAGGCGCCTTGATCAGCGACGCGGGCGAGTGCTCTGCTCGACCAAGTGAAGCAGGCAGCAGCGGTTGAAGTAGGAGAGCAGCGGCGGCATGGAACTTGCAGGTCGGCGCGCGAGCCGGCAAGGAACTCCGGCGAAGGGTGGCGGATCCGGGTAGCGGGAAACGGCGGGGATGGATGGATCCACCTCGGATCCGGCAAGGCAGGGATCCATGGCGCGAACGAGGCTCCTCCTGTTCGTCCTAAAGACAGAGAGAGGCCGCGAGGTTAGGGAGAAGGAAGAACCAGGGAAGAAGGAGAGGGAGGCGATGAGGAGCTGCAGAAGGGCCTGCCTTGGAGCACTGGTGCTCGGCGACGAGCATCAGGGAGGCAGGAGGCCTCGGGCGGTTCAGGGCGTGGTCACACGAACAGCGCTCGCGTCCTGAAATTGAGGAAGCGGGCGGCGACAGGAGCTACAAAGCCATGGCACGGGGAAGAAATTCAGACAAGAGGCTGAGAGATTAGAGAGAGAGAGAGAGAACCGAAGGGAGAGCTGGATGAGGTGAGGAAACCTGGCCGGCGCGGGGTGCTCGAGGAGGTCAATGCACTGGCAAGAGAGGTTAGGTGGTCACGGTCAAGAGGGGAGCGAAAACCCGATTGGTCTCGGAACGGTCAATGAAAGCAAGGGGGACACGACAACTACGAACGGGTGCAAGTTTTTAAGAAAACAATGCCGATGCAATGCGCATGATGCTATGAGATGAGATGCATGACATGAACAAAATGCAAAACAAAAGACAAAACCCAACCACGAAGGTAAAATCATATCGCATCTCCGGAAAAGGCAAGAGTTGGAGTTACAATTATGGAAAGTTGCATCCGGGGCGTTACATTAGTAGAGTTACAGACCCAGGGATTCCTCCCTCCAGCGTATATGGTCCCCGTTCGAGCCGGACTCGCCACCTACAACGGTGGGTAGCAAGCGCAGAGCTTTCCCAACCCATCCATGGGGGAGCGGGTATGCCTTGTCCCTTACTTATTAAGGGGGCTCGGATTTCCAATCCATCTGTTCCTCCGCGGGCTCCTAGAGTTCTACGGCCTCCAGCTGCATAACTTTACTCCCGCCTCCATATTACACATCGCTGGCTACGTCGCCCTTTGCGAGCTGTTCTTGGGTTGCGAAGCTCATTTCGAGCTATGGAAGAGGCTATTCTGCCTTGTACCCTGTACACAGGAGGGGTCAATATATCAAGTGGGCGGAGCCGAAATATGGCGCATCGCCGGGACCAGATACCTGTCGGGTATTCCGAAGAAGACATCCGAAGACTGGCCTTCAGAGTGGTTTTATATGGAGGACGTCCCCTTTCCGGACCCTATTCGGATGGGCCTTCCTGAGTTTGACAATGCTCCCTGGAAGAAACGCAACAATTGGCGCCCTCGGAGCCCCCAGGAGGAAGATAACGGAGAATTCCTTTACCTGATGGGCCGGATACAGATGCTGGCCAAGTCAGGATTGACAATAATCGAGGTTATGTCAATATTTATAATGCGGGGGGTGCAGCCACTCCAGTATCGGGGGCAACCCATGTGGCACTTCAACAGAGAAGACGACGCCACCCGCTGCGGTTGTAAGGGACCGGACTCAGTCGCTGCTCTAGCAAAAATTCTGTCCGATTTGTACAAAGGAGAGGAAGAGGAGTTCATCCGCATTAAGCCACAGGATCGATTCTCCATGTACAACCCCCCAAGCTGGGTGAGCTGCTACTTTTTACTCCAAACCTTCCTGCATTGTTCGTCATAAGTATTTACCTTGCCATTTCATAGCAGGAACTGCGATAAGCTGTAAGGGAGGTCCACATCCCGCCTCCACAACCGGAGGACCCTGACCGGGCCCTCGATCCTGGACTCGAAGAAGATCCGGACACATTTGTGAAGTTTATTGACAGGAAGTTTTATCAATTAAGCTGCGACGGTGCCATGGTGGCCATCGTAGCCGATTATCCGGGGCTACTCCCCGCCTCGCATGTAAGTAAAACCGGAGCCCTAACTTCCAAGAAGGATCCTTTTTTCTGCACTTCTCCTACCGCATACATATGGTGTCTTACAGGGAAGGCCCTCAGGACGCCACGCCGAACCTGCAGTGACTCACCAACTAGGGGCACCGAAGCCGGGTAGGCTTAAAAGGAAGGCGGTCAGGACTGAGACGCCGTCGCAGAGGTATGAAAAAAGAACCCCGTTCCGTGGTTGTCGTCTTTTAAAATATAATAACGCCCATGTTTCCTAGTAGGGAAAACGCTCGCCGGACTATATCCGGAGAGGTTGCCGGCCACGCTTCCACCAGTCGGGCTCCAGAGCCGGACTTAGCGGCGGACGCTAACATGGGGCCAACGCCGGATGTTCCTCCTACAGAGGATGAGGATAGGCTGTCCACTACGAATTCCGAAGTGGAGAGCGCCATGAATCACAGGCGTCGTCGGGCCGTACTCCGCAATGCTTGTTTCTCCCAAGAGGCGTTTGATGCCTTCAACTCAGGAGACGCGTACATCCGAGCTGCTCAAAATGATCTTGCTAGAGCTACGGACTAGTATGTAAAGGATATACAGGTAAGAAGATCTAATAATTATGTATATCAGTAGCCCCTGAGACTTGAAACAGTTGGCACAACTGATTTAAGGATCATTGTTTGCATAGGTTCTTACGGAGAAGAATACCTAGTTGTCTCAAGAGCTGGAGGAGTGCAAAGCCCAGCTTCAGGCTGCAGTTGCCGCAGTGAAGGAGTCCGAGAAGGCCCCGTATGGTAACACTTGTTTCCATTTCAAAGAATGTCATGTACCAAGTATTATGCGGTATGCATGCAAATATAATAATAGATTCTGCAGATGACTCCGGAGTGAGTCCGGAGATCGTGCGAGGGGATGAGAAACATGCTAAACGACAGCTAAAGGCCGGCGAGCGCATGCTTACATGGGTTAGGCGAGAGAAAAACGATCTCCAAGACGCCAATATCCGGCTGGGCATTGAACTGAAAGATGTTCGAGCCCAGCTTGCTGACTTCGTAAAGGAGAATAAGAGGCTTCGACGCGACATTTTTAGTAAGTGCTTGAATGAACTTTTAAAGAGTTCGGCGAAGAAACCGGCTGACAGAGTTATATCTGTATGTATGCTGACGGGTCGTCCCGCTGAGGAAATGCCCGGGTCTGCAAGTGATCTTCTGCCAGAGCTCTCCCAACTGCACGAACAAGTTCGGCAGGTGATGCAGGGCATTGCCCAAGCCTTGTGGCCATCCGCCTCCCAGCCAGGAGAAATGGGGGAGCTTGTAGAGAAGCTCAAGGGAGCGCGGTGGCGCTTTTGATTATTGAAGATACCAGCCTGCCGACAAGGTGCAAGGGAAGCCTGGGCCATGGTGAAGACGCGATATACCAAGGCTGACCCGAACCACATGGCCGAGGTCGGACCTGTGGGGTCTGATGGGAAATAAATCCCCGTCAGCTTGGTGTATGACTAGGTAGAATTAGCCGCAAAGTATTCCCAATAGGATTGTAGGCTAGACAGCCTGTTGGATGGTATAGAAGAAGAATTTAGTTAGTCTAAGTGACAGTGTACTTCAAGTGACATGTATTGTCCCTAGCCGGATTGTAAATCATTTGTCATGGCGGACCTTTTCGCTTCGACCTCCGGACCCGACAGTCCGGAGTGTATCCGAATACCTGCTTAGTTATGTGAAAACCGGGGTATGCGTGTGTCGGTGTCAAAACCGGCGGATCTCGGGTAGGGGGTCCCGAACTGTGCGTCTAGGCGGATGGTAACAGGAGACAAGGGACACGATGTTTTTACCCAGGTTCGGGCCCTCTCGATGGAGGCAAAACCCTACTCTTGCTTGATTAATATTGATGATATGGGTAGTACAAGAGTAGATCTACCACGAGATCAGAGAGGCTAAACCCTAGAAGCTAGCCTACGGTATGATTGTTGTTAGTCCCTGGACTAAAACCCTCCGGTTTATATAGACACCGGAGAGGGCTAGGGTTACAGAGTCGGTTACAATGGGAGGAGATCTACATATCCGTGTCGCCAAGCTTGCCTTCCACGCCAAGGAAAGTCCCGTCCGGGACACGGGCAGAAGTCTTCAATCTTGTATCTTCATAGTCCGAGTCCGGCCAAGGTTATAGTCCGGCTATCCGGACACCCCCTAATCCAGGACTCCCTCAGTAGCCCCCGAACCAGGCTTCAATTACGATGAGTCCAGCGCGCAGATTGTCTTCGACATTGCAAGGCGGGTTCTTCTCCAAATTCCGTGTACCTGCTGAATAGTGTCCAGCTTCTCATGAATATTGCGCTCCTTGGCTTCCACGCCCAATAATGGCCATCCCTCATGTGTCAGACGAATGCAAAAAGCCAGGGTGTTTTTACATTTACCCCCTTAGCTGTGTAAATGAGCTTCCTTTTAAAGAGACAAGGATTTAGATCCAAATCACACCATCTTCCCTTCGCGAGCATTCATCGGAGCGCATCTGACAGAGATCCATTCCATCATGGCCAGTCGACGCAGCCCCTCCTCTCGCCCTCCCAGCCCTCAGCCTGGAGATTGGAAGAGATGTTCCGTCCCGCACAGCGAGCTAGTGATGCTTCAGACCAAGGAATTTCTCCCTCCAGCCTACATGGTCCCGGTTCGAGCCGGGCTCGCCACCTGTAATGGCGGAGAGCAAGCGGAGAGCGTCCCCAATCCCTCCAAGGGAGAGCAGGTATGCCTTGTCCCTTATTTGATAAGAGGGCTTGGATTTCCAATTCATCTGTTTCTCAGGGGCTCACAGAGTTCTACTGACCTCGGTTGCACAACCTTCGCCTGCCTCCATATTGCATATTGCGGGCTTCAGAGCCCTTTGCGAGCTGTTTTTGGGCTCTGAGGCTCATTTCATTCATGGAAGAAACTGTTCGCCTTGTGCCCCGTTCTCGAAGGATCAATATATCAAGTGGGCGGAGCCGAAGTATGGCGCATCGCTGGGACCGGATATCTATCCGGAACCCCAAAGAAGGCGTCCGAAGACTGGCCTTCGGAATGGTTTTATATAGAAGATGTCCCCCTGCCGAATCCTATTCAGATCGGCCTCCCGGAGTTTGATAATGCTCCCTTGAAGAAGCGCCTGAGCTGGCGTCCACGGATCCCCCAGAAGGAAAATGATGAGGACGTTCTTTATCTGATGAGCCGGATAAGGCTGTTAGCTCTTTCCAGACTGACCATGATCGAGGTCATGGCCACATGCATTATGCGGGGGGTGCAACCGCTTCAGTATAGAGGCCACCCCATGTGGGATTTCAATGGGGAGGATGACGCCACCCGCTGCGGCCGTAAGGGGCCGAACTCGATTGCCGCTCTAATGAAGATCTTGCCCAATTTGTACAAGGGAGAAGAGGAGGAGTTCCTCCGCGTCAATCCTCAGGGTGGATTTTCTATGTACAATCCTCCAAGCTGGGTAAGCGGACACTTCTTTTTGCCCATCCGTTCCATATTCCCATAGTCAAGTACCTTATCTTGTGATTTCGACGCAGGAATTGCGCCGGGCCGTAAAGGATATAAATAGCCCTCCTCCACAACCCGAGGATCCGGAACGGTCCCTCGATCCTACCTCCCAAGAGGATCCGGAGATATCCGTGGAACTGATCGATGGGGTATTTTACCAACTGAGCATCGACAATGCCTTGGTGGCTATTACAGCTGATTATCCTGGACTGCTCCATACCTCACAAGTAACCGAGACCGAAGTCCCAATACTTCGAAGATGATCCGTCCGTTTTTATTATTTATCACCGTATACCAATGGTGTTTCGCAGGGGAGGATCTCGAGGCGGAATGCCGAGCCTGCGGCGACTAGCCAACAAGGGACCACGAGGGCGGGCAGGCTAAAGAGACACGCAGTCCTGGTCGAGGCACCGGCACAGCAGTAAGGCGCGCCGCCTTATTCCAAGGCATTATTCTTACGATGCATACTAACGCACGCGCTTTTTTTAGGAAAAAGAGGACTCGCCGGACTATATCCGAAGAGGTTGCCAATCGCGCCTCCACCAGCCAGGCTCCAAAGCCGATCCGAGCGAGGCGAACACGAGGCGTCGTCTTGACGCCCTCCGACAGAGGATGCGGACAAACTGTCCGCCACAAATTCGAGGTGGAGAGTGCCATGAATCACAGGCGCCGCCGGAAAGTTCTTCGCAACGCTTGTTTCTCCCAAGAGGCATTGGATGCCTTCAACTCGGGAGATGCGTACCTCCGTGCCGCTCAAAATTGTCTAACCAGGCCACAGAGCAATATGTAAAAGACATACTGGTGAGAAAATTTGATGATTATATATATATATATATATATATATATATATATATATATATATATATATATATATATATATATATATATATATATATATATCATTAGCCCCGAGACTTGAAACAGTTAGAATAACTGATTTAAGGATCATTTATTATGCAGGTTCTTACAGAAAAGAATACCCTACTGTCCCAAGAGGTAGAAGAGTGCAAATCCCAACTTCAGGCCGCACTAGCCGCAGCAGGGGAGCCCAAGAAGACCCCCTCTGGTATTATTTGCCTCAATTGATAAGTGGCATGTAGAGTGCGGCGTGTATGCAAGTCTGATAATAAAATTGCAGATGGCGCCGGATTAGATCCGGAGAAGCAGCAACTCCTACGCCAGCTAAAGGCTGGTGAGACCATGCTGACAAAGGTGAGGTAGGAGAAGAATGATCTCCAAGATGCCAACACCCAGCTGGGCGTGGAACTAAAGGATGTTCGTGCCCAACTGTCGGACTCCGTTAAGGAGAATCGGCGGCTTCGACGTGGCATGTTTAGTAAGTGCTTGAACGAACTTTGAAAAAGAGTTTGGCGAGGAAGTCGACTAACAGAGTTATGTCTGTAGGTATGCTAACAGGTCGTCCTGCAGAGGAAATGCCCGTTCTCGGGTGACCTTCTTCCCAGCTCTTACAAGCGCATTTAACGATTTTGGCGGTGATGAAAGGAGTCGCCCGATGTCACGCCCAATATGCGACCCTATCCAAAAGGAACTCAAGGTCCCACCAAGGATAGACCCATATTGAAACACTTTTGCAAGGTGGATATCATTACATCAACATTACATAATACATAGGGATACAACCAAGACATACAATGTCACATGAATACAACAACAGCATATACAAGATCAACATCCGACTACGGATGAAACATAAACAGAAGCTCAAACGACATCCACCCTGCTAGCCCAGGCTGCCGACACAGAACCTATCCCTGATCAAAGAAGAAGCGAAAGAAGAACTCCAAAACAAGTAAACATCGCTCTCGCGTCATGATCATCGCAAACCTGTACACTGCAATCTGGTGTTGTAGTAATCTGTGAGCCACGAGGACTCAGCAATCCCATTACCATGGGTATCAAGACTAGCAAAGCTTAATGGGAAAGGAAGGGGTAAAGTGGTGAGGTTGCAGCAGCGACTAAGCATATATGGTGGCTAACATACATAAATGAGGCGAGAAGAGAAACAAAGGAACGGTCGTCAACTAGTAATGATCAAGAAGTGATCCTGAACTCCTACTTACGTCGGACATAACCCAAAACCGTGTTCTCCTCTCGATCAACCCGAAAAGAGACACTCACGATTACGCATACGGTTGGTGTATTTTAGAAGAGTTTGCTTCAAGTTTACTACAACCGGATATTAACAAATTCCCATCTGCCACATAACCATGGGCACGGCTCTCGAAAGTTTATACCTGCGAGGGTGTCCCAACAGCCCATGATAAGCTCTCGCGATCAACGAAGGATATTCCTTCTCCCCGGGAAGACCCGATCAGTCTCGGAATCTCGGCTACAAGACATTTCGACAGCAATAAAACAAGACCAGCAAAGCCGCCCGGATGTGCCGACAAATCCTGATAGGAGCTGCACATATCTCAGTCTCAGGGCACACCGGATTGTCCAAACTCCGATAGGCGAACCCAGAGTTGCCCCTGGTGGCCACCGGCGGCTGACGGTTTGGACCAGCACTCACGACGAGCACTGGCCCGGGGGGTGTAAAATAAGATGACCCTCGAGAGCGCGACTCCCAAGGGAAAAAGGGCTAGGTGAGGCAAATGTAAAACCAAGGTTGGGCCTTGATGGAGGAGTCTTATTCAAAGCGAACTGTCAAGGGGGTCCCATAAATCACCCAACTGCGTTAGGGACGCAAAATCCGGGAACATAATACCGATATGACGGAAACTAGGGCGGCAAGAGTGGAACAAAACACCAGGCATAAGGCTGAGCCTTCCACCCTTTACCAATTATATAGATGCATTAATAATATAAGAGATATTGTGATATCCCAACCAAAATCCTGTCCACCAAGGAGCAATCTTCAACTTCACCTGCAACTAGCAACGCTATAAGAGGGCTGAGCAAAGCGGTAACATAGCCAAGCAATGGTTTGCTAGGAAGGGTGCAAAGGTTAGAGGCTGACATGGCAAATTGGGAGGCTTGAAGAGCAAATGATAGGTAGCGCAGCATAGCGATAGAACGAAGCAACTAGCATAGCAATGATAGTAGTGAGATCCAGGGTGACGGTCATCTTGCCTGAAATCCCGCAAGGAAGAAGAATAAGTCCTTGAAGAAGATGAAGCCACGAAGACGAACCAAGCGTAGACGAACGAATCCTCACGATCGCAACAAAACGGGAACTATCGAGAAGAAGCACACAACACGGTAAACACACCACACATGAACAAGACATGATGCACAACAAGCATGATGCATTACAAATCTAGACGAGGCTACTCATGGCAAGAGATGATCCAAACAAGAACAACACGTCAAAGCAAGTTTAAATGAGGCCGGAAACAACAGAGAACAATTCCGGTAAGTCCTCATATGCAAATTTTGAAATTGGTCCAGATCTGAATAAACCTCATGTTCAAGTTGTTAAACAGCAAGTTAAGATGCACCACGATGATCTACACGAAATTCTAAAGTTACATATAAAGTTCATTAGATTCGGAGCTACGGCCTAGAAGATACGAGCAAAACAAGTTAAACATGGCATTGATGCAAAATGCATACAAACATCAAGCAAACACCTCAAAACAAGGATGCAACATGATAATATGAAACTACATGCAAAATCAAGCAAGTTTCATATAGAGCACACTCAAAACGGAGCAACGGTTCAACACATACACCCTATACAAATCATGACAACAAACTGACCAAAACAGCAACTAGGCATATGGCAAGCACCAAAACACTATGCTACAACATCTCAACTTAATAACAAAAGGTATGGGCATGAAGTACAGGTAAAGCATGACAAAACATGAACACTGAGCTATCTCCAGAAATCACTAGAACATGCTCAAAATGACATGGCAAGATTGCAAATAATAACAGTTCAGACTTAGCAGAAAACAACATCAGGTTGCAATGTTTAGAGCTATCAAAGAACATGTTACATGAACTTATCATGGCAAACAAAGACATGGCATGATACTACTAAATGCATAGAACAAGAGTCCCTTACTGACCACGAGCCAAAAAGTCACAGAAAATATGATGGCACCCATGTAAACATGGCAAGTTATAATACAGATTCATACATGGCAGGAACAACAATAAGTAGGCATGTTGGTGAGCTTGAACCACTCACCACAGAGCAATACATGGCATGCCAAGGCAACCAATAGTAAGAAGACATATTTATGAAGCTAAGAATGGCAAGAGCTAGTTCATAGGGTGCATGGATCACTAGCAACAATCATGGCAACATCTGAACATAATGTTAACAGGATGACAGCAACATTATTTAGCAACTTTGGAGCAAGATAACAACAAGCTACGGCAAGCTATAAATGCAACCAGGGGCATGGATGGATAAAGCATGACATGTAGAACAAAACATGCTTAGTGAACATCTCCACCTTATGCATAGAATGACTTGTAGAAGCAGGTTAACATAGCATCATGATATAGCAGATTCAGACTAGCAAAACAGTAACAACAAGTACCCTACTTAACAAGCTTGATGCACTCACTACAGGAATCACAAAAATACATGGATGGAACCACTGTAAATATGGCATGGAATAGTTCAAAACACATGTAGACATCAACCTCATAGGATGCACACATCAAATGCAACAAAAATGACAAATCATTAAGTTATAACAGTTTCAGCAGATTAACCTCATATAGCACTCTTGCAACGAAGATTCAGGCATCAAGATGGACTCAAATGAACATGATGAAATGTAATTAAATGAAGTACTCGTCGAGACGAACAATTTGACATATTACACGCATGAAACGGAGCTGCAGATGCAGAGATAAGATGGCATGAACATGGCATGAAAATTACTGCAATCTGGGGACTTAGAGAAATATCGAGGGTCAACCTTGCACGGGAATCGAGGCACGGCGGCTCGCCGTAGAAATCGCCGGAGGAGCTTGGGGAAGAAGGGGACGGGGTTCTCCGGGCCGGATCGGACCGGATCCGGCCGGATCCCGGCAGGGGCGGCACGGTGGAGGCGGAGGCGAGGCCGGGCGCGGGCGCGCGGAGGCCGGGCCGGGCGAGGAGGCGGCAGTCTGGTGGGCGGGCGGAGCCCGGCGGGCGGCGGGGCAGTCTTAGCCGAGACAATGGGCGGGCCGACGGCAGCGCCTTCGGCGGCGCGGGTTGTTCTGTGATGATGTCTTGAAGCGGTGGAGGGCGCCGCCAGATCGGGCCGGGCGGGCAGCCTCGAACCCGGCAGACTAAGCGGCGCTGGAGGAGAGAGAGGAGCGAGGCGATGACGTGGCGGCGGTGGACTGGCTCAGGCGGCGGAGGAGGCGACGTGGCAGCCTCTGATTGGTCGGGGTGAGGTGGAGGCTGGACATGTCCGGCACCGAGCGGACGTGTCCGGCGCGCGGAGGAAGAAGAAGACTAGGGTTATGGTGGATTTGATCCGAAATTTCGGGGGGAGGTGCATATTTATAGGTAGAGGGAGCTAGGAGAGTCCCAATGAGGAGCGGTTTTCGCCCACACGATCGTGATCGAACGACCGAGAGCATGGAGGGGAGTTTGCTGGGTTAGTGGGCTGATTTGGAGGGATGTTGGGCTGCAACACAAAGAGGGCTTTTACGGTTACCAGGTTAACCGTTGGAGTATCAAACGGACTCCAAATGGCACGAAACTTGACAGGCGGTCTACCGGCGCTATACCAAGGCCGCTTGGCAAACCTCGGGCCATTCTGAGAAAGTTTAATACCCGCACAAAAGAAGAGGCAAAAAGGGGGCGCCGGGAGACATAGGAGTGCCGGATTGCAAAACGGACAACGGGGAAAATGCTCGGATGCAAGAGACGAACACGTATGCAAAATGAAATGCACATGATGACATGATAAAATGCAACACGCAAGCAAATGACATGGCAAAGGCGGACACCTGGCGCAATGAATCCGGGGCGTTACACCCAGGCCTTGTGGCCATCTGTCTCCATGCCCGAAGGCCTTGGAGAGCTTGCAGAGAGGCTTAAGGGAGCGCGGCGGCGCTTCCAATTATGGATGATATTGTCCTGCCGTCAAGGCACCAGGGAGGCCTGGGCCATGGTGAAGACGCGGTACACGAAGGCCGACCCAAACCACATGGCCAAGGTCAGACCTGTGGGGCCTGATGGGAAGGAGATCCCTGTGAGCTTAGTGTACGGCCAGGTAGAGTTAGGACTCTAAACTAAACAGCCTGTTGGATGGTATTGAAGAGGAATATACGCAGTCAAATTGACTATGTAATTTAAGATAACATGTAAAATGCCTTCTAGCCGGATTGTAGATCGTTTGTCATGGCGGACCTTTTCGCTTCAACCTCGGGACCCGATAGTCCGGAGTGTGTCCGAATACCCTCTCGGTTATGTAGGAACCGGGGCATGCATGGAGACCAGGCGTGGGGTCATTAGTGCTTGAATGCACAAGTGCCCAACTAGTTATGTTATATTACATGGTTAGTAAGAAACATCTTCCAGGGAGAATAGTTCCGTTAGGGGTTCCTTTCCCTGGGAGGCATGCCCTAAAGTGCATGTCCGAACTACGAAAAAAGCAGAAAAGCATCTGGGGGCAGATAAATAAACAAGTGAGAAATCATCTTTAGTTCACAGACCGAATATTCCCTTAAGAACGCTAGCTTTTGGCTTCACCCAGTCTGAGGTACACGTCCGGCTGACCCGGCAGTAACAATCGCAGAGGTGCTCCCTTTACCGCCTAGCCGAAGAATCGGGAACGTAGGGATAAGCACAGGAGCCAGGCAACCCAGCTTGGCCAAAACTTAAGCCATATCGATGCATATAATGGTGAATAAAAGGTACATGCGGAAGTGTGACACATGTGTTGGGCATGAAGCCAGTATAAATAAGCTTCTGTTAAAGAAGCCCCCAGGTATAATGAGCGCGGATAGCGCGTCAATTGTGTGCGAACAAGGCGCGAATGAGCCCTTAAAGGCTGTAAGAGAAAAGGGGGGAAGAAGGAGAAAAATATAAGACAGCTAGTGTGTAAAAGATAGACAGAGGAAGGAGACGAACACAGAGTCCGGCGCTAGGCGTAGAATCTTCGGAGACGGGCTGCGTTCCACGGGTTCGGCTCGAGTCGGTTATCCGATGCATCTCGCAGACGATACACTCCACCAGTCAGGACTTGGTCAATAATAAAGGGACCTTCCCATTTGGGCTTGAGTTTGTCCTTTTTCTTGTCTGGCAGGCGTAGAACTAACTCGCCAACATTGTATGTTTTGGCCCGTACTTCTCTGCTTTGGTATCTTCGAGCCTACTGTTGATAGAATGCTGAACGGGCTTTTGCCACGTCACGCTCCTCCTCCAAGGCGTCCAAACTGTCCTGCCGATCGAGTTCGGCTTCTCTTTCTTCGTACATGCGCACGCGAGGTGAGTCATGAATTATGTCGCAGGGCAGAACCGCCTCTGCACCGTATACCATAAAGAATGGTGTGTATCCGGTGGTGCAATTCGGCGTGGTCCGCAGCCCCCAGAGTACGAAGTCGAGCTCCTCTACCCAGTGTGTGTTAGATTCCTTGAGGGACCGCGTTAATCTGGGTTTGATGCCGCTCATGATTAGACCATTTGCTCGCTTGACTTGACCGTTAGTTTGTGGGTGATAGACTGAAGCATAGTCGAGTTTGATGCCCATGTTTTTGCACTAGATTTTAGCCTCGTCGGCCGTAAAGTTCGTGCCGTTATTAGTGATGATGCTATGGGGGACGCCGTAACGGTGTACGACCCCGGATATGAAGTCTATCACCGGCCCGGATTCGGCTGTCTTAACAGGATTGGCCTCTATCCATTTGGTGAACTTATCCACCATGACCAGTAGGTATTTTATCTTGTGGGTTCCTCCTTTAAGGGTTTCACGCCCAATATGCGACCCTATCCAAAAGGAACTCGACGGTCCCACCAAGGATAGACCCGCATATTGAAACGCTTTTGCAAGGTGGATATCATTACATCAACATTACATAATAGATGGGGATACATACATAAGGCACAAATGCCACAAGAATACATCAACATCATATACAAGATCAACATCCGACTACGGATGAAACATAAATAGAAACTCAAACAATATCCACCCTGCTAGCCCAGGCTGCCGACCTGGAACCTATCCCCTGATCGAAGAAGCAGAAGAAGAACTCAAGACAAGCAAGCATCGCTCTCGCGTCATGATCATCGCAAACCTGTACCTGCAACTGTTGGTGTAGTAATCTGTGAGCCACGAGGACTCAGCAATCCCATTACCATGGGTATCAAGACTAGCAAAGCTTAATGGGAAAGGAAGGGGTAAAGTGGTGAGGTTGCAGCAGCGGCTAAGCATATATGGTGGCTAACATACGCAAATGAGAGCGAGAAGAGAAACAAAGGAACGGTCGTCAACTAGTAATGATCAAGAAGTGATCCTGAACTCCTACTTACGCCGACATAACCCGAAACCGTGTTCTCCTCTCGATCAACCCGAAAAGAGACACTCACGATTACGCATACACGGTTGGTGTATTTTAGAAGAGTTTGCTTCAAGTTTAGTACAACCGGATATTAACAAATTCCCATCTGCCACATAACTGCAGGGCACGGCTTTGAAAGTTCAAACCTGCAGGGTGTCCCAACTTAGCCCATGATAAGCTCTCACGATCAACGAAGGATATTCCTTCTCCCCGGGAAGACCCGATCAGTCTCGGAATCCCGGCTACAAGACATTTCGGCAGCAATAAAACAACACCAGCAAGACCTCCCGGCGTGCCGACACCCTGATAGTAGCCGCACAGATCTCGTCTCGAGCCACGACCGGATGAACACTACGTCGACAAACCGACGATACCCCAAGTTGCCTAGGGGCGGCACCGCAAGTGGCTCTGGTTTGGACCAACACTTAGACAAGCATTGGCTCGGGGCTAAAATAAAGATGACCCTTGGGATCTGCGACTCCCAAGGAAAAAGGTAATAGGTCGAGGCAAATGGTAAAACCAATGTTGGGCCTTCTTTGGAAAAGTCTTATTCAAAGCGAACTGTCAAGGGGTCCCATAAATCACCCAACCGCGTTAGGGACGCAAAATCCGGGAACATAATACCGATATGACGGAAACTAGGGCGGCAAGAGTGGAACAAAACACCAGGCATAAGGCCGGGCCTTCCACCCTTTACCAACTATATAGATGCATTAATAATATAAGATATATTGTGATATCCCAACAAGTAAACATGTTCCAACAAGGAACAACATCTCCATGTTCCAACAAGGAACAAACTTCATCTTCACCTGCAACTAGCAACGCTATAAGAGGGGCTGAGCAAAGCGGTAACATAGCCAAACAACGGTTTGCTAGGAAGGCTGCAAAAGGTTAGAGGCTGACATGGCAATTTGGGAGGCTTGAGGAACAAGTGATAGGTAGCGCAGCATAGCGATAGAACGAAACATCCAGCATAGCAATGATAATAGTGAGATCCAGGGTAGCGGTCATCTTGGCTGAAATCCCGCAAGGAAGAAGAATGAGTCCATGAAGAAGACGAACGGATGAAGCCGAACCAAGCGGAGACGAACGAATCCTCACGATCGCAACGAAACAGGAACTAACAAGAAGAAGCACACAACATGGTAAACACACCACACATATACAAGACATGATGCACAACAAGCATGATGCATGACAAATCTAGATGAGGCTACTCATGGCAAGAGATGATGCAAACAAGAACAACACATCAAAGCAAGTTTAAATGAGGCCGAAAACAACATATAACAATTCCGGTAAGTCCTCATATGCAAATTTCGAAATTGGTCCAGATCTGAATAAACCTTATGTTCAAGTTGTTAAACAGCAAGTTAATATGCACCACGATGATCTACACGAAATTCTAGTCAAGTTACATATAAAGTTCATTAGATTCGGAGTTACGGCCTAGAAGGTATGAGCAAAATAAGATAAGCATGGCATTGGTGCAAAATGCATTCAAACATCAAGCAAACACCTCAAAACAAGGATGCAACATGATAATATGAAACTACATGCAAAATCAAGCAAGTTTCATATAGAGCACACTCAAAACGGAGCAACGGTTCAACACATACACATGAAACAAGTTTAAAGGACAAGCTGTCCAAAACAGCAACTAGGCATATTGCAAGCACCAAAACACTATGCTACAGCATCTTAACATAATAAAAAAAGGCATGGGCATGATGTACAGGTAAACCATGACAAAACATGAACACTGAGCTATTTCCAGAAATCAATAGAACATGCTCAAAAACACATGGCAAGATTGCAAATAATAACAGTTTCAGACTTATCAGGAAATAACATCAGGTTGCAATGTTTAGAGCTATCAAACAACATGCTACAGGAACTTATCATGGCAAACAAAGGCATGGCATGAATTTACTAACTTCATTAACAAAAGTTCCTTACTGACCATGAGCCAAAAGGGCATAGAAAATATGATGGCACCCATGTAAACATGGCAAGTTATATTACAGATTTAAACATGGCAGGAACAACAATAAGTAGGCATGTTGGTGAGCTTGAACCACTCACCACAGAGCAATAAATGGCATGGCAAGACAACTCACAGTAAGAAGACATGGCATAGAAGTTATACATGGCAAGAAAACAACATCATAGCATACACGGATCAACTACAACTACCTTGGCAAAATTGAAGAACATGTAAACAATCTGCCAGGAAACATTTTATAGCAAAAGTAGAGCTCGATTTTCTCAAGCTATGGCACTCCATAATTGCAAACAAGGGCATGGATGGATAGAGAATAACCATATGTTCAAAACATCCTTACTGAAGTATCTCAAAATAAGTATGGATCTCTTGGTAGCATCAAGTTTACATGACATAAAAATATCAGCAAAATAGGGGCTGAAATCAGCAACATCAAGAAGCCTAGTTTGCATGCTTGTGCTAGTCACCACAGAGATCACAAAAATACATGGTATATACCCCTTTAAAGATGGCATGGCATAGTACAAAACACATGTAGGACTCAAGTTCATAGGGTGCACACATCAATCATGGCAAAAATGACAAAAGTGCATGTTCTGATAAGAATCTGAAACTAACATCACATAGCCCTCTTCTAACAGCATTTCGGGCATCAAGATGAGCTCAAATGTAAATGATGCAATGAGATGAAATGATGTACTCGTCGAGGCGAACAATTCGAAATATTACACACACGAAACGGAGCTACGGATGCAGAGATATGATGGCATGAACATGAGCATATAATGTCAAAAATCTCGGGACTTAGGGAAAAAAAGGACCTCGGGGGAAAGTCAACCTCGGGTTGCACGGTTTACGAGGATCTCCGGAGTGCGGGCTGCGGCGGCCGGAGATGGACGGGGACGAGCCGCCGGAGGGCAGGGGAGGCGCCGGAGGAGGCCGGGAGCTCGGGGCCGGCGGAGGCAGGCTGAGCGGCGGGGGGCGGCCGAGGCCGGGCGAGGTCGGAGGAGAGACCCGGCCTCCGGCGAGGCAACGCAGCGGCGGCGGTCGGCTGAGGAGAGGCCGGCGAGGTCGAGCAGGGCGGCGTGGGGAAGCGCGGATGGGCGCGGAGGAAGGCGCGGCGGGGAGGGGAGGAAGGCGCGGGCGGAGAGGGTGGGAGGCGCGCGGCCGAGCCGGGCGGGACGGCGGGCGGCGGGCGCGGCGGCGGCGGGCGCGGAGCGCGCGGCTTCGTCATGCCTGTGGCGGGCTCTCAGCTGGCCGAGCGGCTGCTGGCGGGCGGCGGGTGGCGGGCGCTGACGTGGCGCTGCCTCCGGCTACGCCCACAGGCGGCGGCGGATGGGGCGGACACGTCCGGGCGGCGGGATTTTCGTCCGTGGCGCGAGGTAGGGAAGGCTAGGGTTAGACCGCAAATTTCGGAGGGATCACCTATTTATAGATAGGAGGAGCTAGGAAGCTCCAAATGAGGCGCGAGCCGCCACGCGATCGTGATCGAACGACCGAGAGCATGGATGGGAGTTTGCTGGGTTTTGGGCTGCAAAGAGAAGGAGGTTTGTACGGTTACCGGTTAACCGTTGGAGTACCAAACGACCTCCAAATGATCCGAAACTTGACAGGCGGTCTACCGGTGCTATACCAAGGCCGCTTGGCAAACCTCGGTCCATTCCGAGACTGTTTTACACCCGCACACGAAAAGAGACAAAGGGGGCGCCGGGAGACATAGGAGTGCCGGATTGGAAAACGGACAACGGGGAAAATGCTCGGATGCAAGAGACGAACACGTATGCAAATGCGATGCACATGATGACATGATATGAAATGCAGATGATGACATGGCAAAATGCAACACGCAAGCAAATGGCATGGCAACGACGGCGAATAAATGGCGGACACCTGGCGCATCGGATCTGGGGCGTTACAACACTCCTCCACTAACAAGAGATCTCGTCCCGAGATCTTAGGACCGAGACGGAAGGGAAAAAGGGATGAGGTGAAACAAGAACTCAAGCGAAGAAGCAAAGAATCTAAAGCACTCGAGAAGAAGAGAGGAACGACGAGAATGACGAGAATCGAAAGCTCACGGAATCAGATAGGCCATGAAACCACTCGTTCTAACCGGAGTGGTTAGAATGAGAAAAGAAACGGATAAGACTGAATGGATTTAGGCAGCACTCCGGCTAAAACATGGAGGAATAGAACTTGAACTTGAGAGTATGGAATGATAGTTGACGAGAGGAACAACACAATGCCTCCGGAAGAATTGAAAGAATTGAATGAAAAGAACTTAGAAGGAAGGATTGACTGGAGTTGTTGAGAAAATCAACAACGAAAGAATAAGCTTGTTGTGGTCTTATGGAAAACATCTCAAAATTATGAGGTGATAACCGACCACAACCGGAAATGATTGGATAGCTTAGAAGAACGAACAAATGCAAAACTCCACTTCAAAAGAAAACGGAGAATTAATTGCACTTCGAAAGGCAAGAAGGAAAGATACTTGAACTCCATCAACAAAATCTTGATGAACTCTTGAAGAAAATATTAAATCATGGAGAACCACCATGAAGAACTCCGGTAACAAAAGGATGACGAGATTCAGTGAAGGATGGAAAAATAATAAGGATTAAGTCTTGCGGTGATTTAGATGGAGCTTCGCGACGATAATGCGGAAAACTTGGAACTCCGGAAAAGAAAAGATGAAAACACTTGGAAGTAGAATTTATTCATCAAGAAAAAACTCCAAAGGAAGGGATTAGACACTTGGATGAAATAAGAATAAGATTTATTGTATGCTTATCCTTCATCAAATTAACTTGATGACAAACAATGGATTTCGCCAACTACTTATTCTTCTTGAAAAGGATTGAGAAAAGACATGTCGCAAACTTGAGTAGGTCTTCATGAACCACCGGTAGGATTGGAAAGAACGAATGAATTAATATGATAAACAAGGAAAAAGAATCTTGAACGAACCACCGTAAGAATTCAAAAATGACTAATGAAAGAGACTGAATCACCGGGAAGAATTAGGAGAACCAATATGCTAGAGGGGATTTAGATGGAAAAGAACAAAGAGATCATGAGCTGATTAAAGAACACTTTAACGAAGCACCGGGAGAATATTGAGATGAACGAAGGGGCACGGATATAGAATAATTGGGAATGAATCTGAAAACTTAGAATGAAGAAATCTTCCGAAAAGATGGCCTCCGGATGATCGAGAGAGAAAGCAACTCCTGAAATGCTCCGGATGGGTAAGAAAAGAATCTCTGACAAACGGAATAATTCAAGAGTATAGCATGAAGCTAGAACCACGAATCTTCGGGAGAACGGACAAGATTTAGAGGAAAAACTTTTGTTCAATCTTCAAATGACGACGAGAAACACCACCAAAATTACTGAGATACTCCGGAAGAATGGAAAGCAAAGGGGTTGAACCAACAATGAAATGATTTGAAATCGATCTTGAAAAAGGCATGTGACTGATGGAATCCATTCTTACGTCACACTTGAAAAGAATTGAGAATAAGTCCGGGGGAATTAGCAGAGTCAGGTAAGATCCTGGAAAAAGACCTGTGGGTTAGGGCCCACTGAAGAGAAAACACCGTTGAAAAGGATGATGAACAGATAGATGAAGCACCGGAACAATTGAAATATTTGAATGAGGTGACAACCTCGAATTAATTGGAACACAGACGAATCTCCTGTGATGTCTTCCGAACTCCGGAATGATTGAATGGCGAGAGGCAAATGAGCAAGGAGAACACTTGACCCAAGGAAAAGAATATGGTCCACCTGAATAACTTGAATGGAATCCGCCGGAAAAGAAAAAGAGATGAAGAATGACGAACGAGACGAGAATTCACCGGTTGAAATAATTGAGGAAAGACTGAAGAGGCTCCACACGAATGGAATTGATGGTCGGAAGAAACTCGAACTCCGGGAAGAAAAGGGTGGGAGGGCGGGAAAACAAAGGCAATTTGGAAGGGGAAATCGACGAATATCTTGAAGAGAAAACACCGGTTGAAATCATTGAGGAAAGAAAGCAAAGACTTCGCACGAGTAGGATGGGTACTCAATTACGGACTCCGGTTCCGAGAAGAAGAAGGGAGGGCGGGCGGGAAAAGAAAACAACTGAGGATTGGACTTGCAAAGATGAAGGGGTTCGAGTCGACTTGACGAGAAATGCACCGGATAAAAAGAGCTGAGGAACAACTACCGGAAAACCAACTGCGTGAACCTAAAGAAAAATTTGAGGGGGAAGAGGAGTAGTTCAAAACACCTACGTCAAGATTCCTTACCAGAGCGACGAAGGGGCAGAGGAGTAAAAAGAATTCCTACTCTAAGATATAACTAGACTCTGAAAACAGTTTTCTTCTAGAGTCGACAACGGCCAAACTACACGATCAATCAAGGGGGCTCCTAGGGTCGGTCGAGGCTCTGATACCAACTTGTCACGCCCAATATGCGACCCTATCCAAAAGGAACTCGACGGTCCCACCAAGGATAGACCCGCATATTGAAACGCTTTTGCAAGGTGGATATCATTACATCAACATTACATAATAGATGGGGATGCATACATAAGGCACAAATGCCACAAGAATACATCAACATCATATACAAGATCAACATCCGATTACGGATGAAACATAAACAGAAACTCAAACAATATCCACCCTGCTAGCCCAGGCTGCCGACCTGGAACCTATCCCCTGATCGAAGAAGCAGAAGAAGAACTCAAGACAAGCAAGCATCGCTCTCGCGTCATGATCATCGCAAACCTGTACCTGCAACTGTTGGTGTAGTAATCTGTGAGCCACGAGGACTCAGCAATCCCATTACCATGGGTATCAAGACTAGCAAAGCTTAATGGGAAAGGAAGGGGTAAAGTGGTGAGTTGCAGCAGCGGCTAAGCATATATGGTGGCTAACATACGCAAATGAGAGCGAGAAGAGAAACAAAGGAACGGTCGTCAACTAGTAATGATCAAGAAGTGATCCTGAACTCCTACTTACGTCAGACATAACCCAGAAACCGTGTTCTCCTCTCGATCAACCCCGAAAAGAGACACTCACGGTTACGCACACGGTTGGTGTATTTAAGAAGAGTTTGCTTCAAGTTTAGTACAACCGGATATTAACAAATTCCCATCCGCCACATAACTGCGGGCACGGCTTTCGAAAGTTCAAACCCTGCAGGGGTGTCCCAACTTAGCCCATGATAAGCTCTCGTGATCAATGAAGGATATTCCTTCTCCCCGGGAAGACCCGATCAGTCTCGGAATCCCGGCTACAAGACATTTCGGCAGCAATAAAACAACACCAGCAAGACCTCTCGGCGTGCCGACACCCTGATAGTAGCCGCGCGTATCTCGTCTCAGGCCACGACCGGATGAACACTACGTACGGCAACCGACGATACCCCAAGTTGCCTAGGGGCGGCATCGCAAGTGGCTCTGGTTTGGACCAACACTTAGACAAGCATTGACCCGGGGGGCTAAAATAAAGATGACCCTTGGGATGCGCGAATCCCAAGGGAAAAAGGTAATAGGTCAGGCAAATGGTAAAACCAATGTTGGGCCTTGCTGGAAAAGTCTTATTCAAAGCAAACTGTCAAGGGGGCCCCATAAATCACCCGACCGCGTTAGGGACGCAAAATCCGGGAACATAATACCGATATGACGGAAACTAGGGCGGCAAGAGTGGAACAAAACACCAGGCATAAGGCCGGGCCTTCCACCCTTTACCAAGTATATAGATGCATTAATAATATAAGATATATTGTGATATCCCAAAAGTAAACATGTTCCAACAAGGAACAACATCTCCATGTTCCAACAAGGAACAAACTTCATCTTCACCTGCAACTAGCAACGCTATAAGAGGGGCTGAGCAAAGCGGTAACATAGCCAAACAACGGCTTGCTAGGAAGGGTGCAAAAGGTTAGAGGCTGACATGGCAATTTGGGAGGCTTGAGGAACAAGTGATAGGTAGCGCAGCATAGCGATAGAACGAAACATCTAGCATAGCAATGATAGTAGTGAGATCCAGGGTAGCGGTCATCTTGCCTGAAATCCCGCAAGGAAGAAGAACGAGTCCATGAAGAAGACGAACGGATGAAGCCGAACCAAGCGGAGACGAACGAATCCTCACGATCGCAACGAAACAGGAACTAACAAGAAGAAGCACACAACATGGTAAACACACCACACATATACAAGACATTATGCACAACAAGCATGATGCATGACAAATCTAGATGAGGCTACTCATGGCAAGAGATGATGCAAACAAGAACAACACATCAAAGCAAGTTTAAATGAGGCCGGAAACAACATATAACAATTTCGGTAAGTCCTCATATGCAAATTTCAAAATTGGTCCAGATCTGAATAAACCTTATGTTCAAGTTATTAAACAGCAAGATAAGATGCACCACGACGATCTACACGAAATTCTAGTCAAGTTACATATAAAGTTCATTAGATTCGGAGCTACGGCCTAGAAGGTATGAGCAAAACAAGATAAGCATGGCATTGGTGCAAAATGCATTCAAACATCAAGAAAACACCTCAAAACAAGGATGCAACATGATAATATGAAACTACATGCAAAATCAAGCAAGTTTCATATAGAGCACACTCAAAACGGAGCAACGGTTCAACACATACACATGAAACAAGTTTAAAGGACAAGCTGTCCAAAACAGCAACTAGGCATATTGCAAGCACCAAAACACTATGCTACAGCACCTTAACATAATAAAAAAAGGCATGGGCATGATGTACAGGTAAAGCATGACAAAACATGAACACTGAGCTATCTCCAGAAATCACTAGAACATGCTCAAAAACACATGGCAAGATTGCAAATAATAACAGTTCCAGACTTATCAGGAAATAACATCAGGTTGCAATGTTTAGAGCTATCAAACAACATGCTACATGAACTTATCATGGCAAACAAAGGCTTGGAATGAATCTACTAATTGCATAGAACAAAAGTCCATTACTGACCATGAGCCAAAAGGGCACAGAAAATATGATGGCACCCATGTAAACATGGTAAGTTATATTACAGATTTAAACATGTCAGGAACAACAATAAGTAGGCATGTTGGTGAGCTTGAACCACTCACCACAGAGCAATAAATGGCATGGCAAGGCAACTCACAGTAAGAATACATGGCATAGAAGTTAGACATGGCAAGAACAACATCATAGCATACACGGATCAACTACAACAACCTTGGCAAAATTGAATAACATGTAAACAATCTGCCAGGAAACATTTTATAGCAAAAGTAGAGCTCGATTGACTCAAGCTATGGCACTCCATAATTGCAAACAAGGGCATGGATGGATAGATAATAACCATATGTTCAAAACATCGTTACTGAAGTATCTCAAAATAAGTATGGATCTCTCGGTAGCATCAAGTTTACATGGCATAAAAATATCAGCAAAACAGGGGCTGAAATCAGCAACATCAAGAAGCCTAGTTTGCATGCTTGTGCTAGTCACCACAGAGATCACAAAAATACATGGTATATACCCCTGTAAAGATGGCATGGCATAGTACAAAACACATGTAGGACTAAAGTTCATAGGGTGCACACATCAATCATGGCAAAAATGACAAAAGTGCATGTTCTGATAAGAATCTGAAACTAACATCACATAGCCCTCTTATAACAGCATTTCGGGCATCAAGATGAGCTCAAATGTAAATGATGCAATGAGATGAAATGATGTACTCGTCGAGGCGAACAATTCGACATATTACACGCACGAAACGGAGCTACGGATGCAGAGATGTGATGGCATGAACATGAGCATATAATGTCAAAAATCTCGGGACTTGGGGAAAAAAAGGACCTCGGGGGAAAGTCAACCTCGGGTTGCACGGTTTACGAGGATCGCCGGAGTGCGGGCTGCGGCGGCCGGAGATGGACGGGGACGAGCCGCCGGAGGGCAGGGGAGGCGCCGGAGGAGGCCGGCGAGGTCGGAGGAGAGACCCGGCCTCCGGCGAGGCAAACGGCGGCGGCGGCCGGCTGAGGAGAGGCCGGCGAGGTCGAGCAGGGCGGCATGGGAAGCGCGGAGGGGCGCGGAGGAAGGGCGAGGCGGCGGAGGGGAGGAAGGGCGGGCGGCGGAGAGGGCCGGGAGGCACGCGCCGGAGCAGGCGGACGACGGGCGGCGGGTGGCGGGGCGCCACGTGGCGTGCTCCCGTTGGCCACGGGAGGCGGCGGCGGATGGGGCGGACACGTCCGGGCGGCGGGGATTTTCGTCCGGTGGCGCGAGGTAGGGGAAGGCTAGGGTTAGACCGCAAATTTCGGAGGGGATCACCTATTTATAGATAGGAGGAGCTAGGAAGCTCCAAATGAGGCGCGGTTTTCGGCCACGCGATCGTGATCGAACGACCGAGAGCATGGAGGGGAGTTTGCTGGGTTTTGGGCCACTTTGGAGGGGGTGTTGGGCTGCAAAGAGAAGGAGGTTTGTACGGTTACCCGGTTAACCGTTGGAGTACCAAACGACCTCCAAATGATCCGAAACTTGACAGGCGGTTTACCGCTGCTATACCAAGGCCGCTTGGCAAACCTCGGTCCATTCCGAGACTGTTTAACACCCGCACACGAAAAGAGACAAAGGGGGCGCCGGGAGACATAAGAGTGCCGGAGTGGAAAACGGACAACGGGGAAAATGCTCGGATGCAAGAGACGAACACGTATGCAAATGCGATGCACATGATGACATGATATGAAATGCAGATGATGACATGGCAAAATGCAATATGCAAGCAAATGACATGGCTACGACGGTGAATAAATGGCGGACACCTGGCGCATCGGATCCGGGGCGTTACAAAGGGGTCCAACCATGTCAAGCCCCCAGACCGCGAAGGGCCAGGTGATGGGTATAGTTTGGAGGGCGGTGGGTGGCATATGGCTTTGGTTAGCAAAGAGCTGGCAACCGACGATCGTTGGACTAAGTCTGAGATCTGCCCAGGCCGTCGGCGATAAAATCCTGTCTGGAAGGCCTTGCTTACAAGGGCCGGGCTGCGGCGTGGTGCCCGCCGAGTCCGGCATGAATTTCAGCCAGAAGATTCCGCCCATCCTCTTCGGAGATACACCTTTGAAGGACTCTGGTGGTGCTTTTCTTATAAAGCTGTCCCTCATGGACTTTATTGGCTTTAGATCGCCGCACTATGCAGTGTGCCTCGTTTTGGTCCTCGGTAAGTTCCTGCCTGGTTAGGTTGGCTAGGAATGGTTCTGTCCATGGGGCAATGACTGCCATTATTACGTGGGCTGAGGATGTTACTTCGTTGGCAGAGCCTCCCGTTGTGTCAGAATGTTCGGTGTCGGGCAGTGCGGTTGGGTCCGGGCTGTTATCTCCGGATTCCCCTTCCCATAATACGGATGGCTTGAATAGCCTCTCCAAGAAAATGTTGGGGGGAGGACTGCATCGCGCTTTGCGCCAATGCGTGCCAAGACGTCTGCTGCCTGATTGTTTTCCCGAGCTATATGGTGAAATTCGAGCCCCTCGAATCGAGCTGACATTTTTAGGACGGCGTTGCGATAAGCTGCCATTTTCGGATCCTTGGCATCAAAGTCTCAATTTATTTGGGATATCGCGAGGTTCGAATCCTCGCGCACCTCTAGGCGTTGGATGCCCATGGAGACTGCTATCCGGAGACCATGTGGAAGGGCCTCCTATTCGGCTGCGTTGTTGGAGTCCTTATACATTATCTGGAGTACGTATTGAATTGTATCTCCTATTGGGGACGTTAGAACGATGCCAGCCCCTAGATCAGCCAACATTTTGGAGCCGTCGAAGTGCATGATCCAGTTGGAATATGTGCCGTACTCTTTACGGAGTTCGGCTTCAGTCCATTCGGCGACGAAGTCGGCCAAAACTTGTGACTTAATAGCTCGCCGTGGCCTATAGGTTATGTCGAACGGGAGGAGCTCAATGGCCCATTTGGCAATCCGGCTCGTCGCGTCGTGGTTGTTTATAATATTGTTTAGAGGTACTTCAGAGGCTACTGTTATTGAACACTCTTGAAAGTAGTGTCGCAGCTTCCGGGATGCCATAAATACCGCGTACGCTATCTTTTGATAATGCGGGTACCGCGACTTGCATGGAGTGAGGACAGTGGACACGTAGTAAACTGGCTTTTGAAGGGAGAATTTGTGTCCGTCTGTTTCTCGTTCGACGACGAGCACTGCGCTTACAACTTGATGAGTTGCCGTGATGTATAATAGCATTGGTTCGCCGATGTTAGGCACGGCCAGGACCGGGTTTGTTGCCAATATGGCTTTTATTTCTTCGAGTCCGGCCGTGGCGGCATCCGTCCACTCGAAGTGTTCGGTGCGGCGGAGGAGGCGATAAAGGGGTAATGCCTTTTCTCCCAAGCGGGAGATAAAGCGGCTTAGAGCTGCCACACATCCGGTCAATTTTTGTATTTGTTTGAGGTCCTTTGGTATATCCAATTGTGACAGAGCTCGGATCTTGGTTGGGTTTGCTTCAATTCCTCTACCGGATACAATGAAGCCCAAGAGCTTTCCGGCTGGTACGCCGAAAACGCATTTTTCCGGGTTAAGCTTGATGTCATATGTTCGGAGGTTACCGAATGTGAGCCTCAAGTCGTCTACTAGAGTTTCGACATGCTTGGTTTTGACGACCACGTCATCTACGTATGCCTCCACTGTTTTGCCGATCTGGTTTGCGGACATGTACGAATCATGCGCCGATATGTTGGCTGGCGTTTTTGAGCCGAAGGGCATTGTGTTGAAGCGAATGGGCGTATGGGGTGATGAATGCCGTTGTGGCTTGGTCTGCTCTGCCATCTTAATTTGATGGTAGCCGAGTATGCGTTGAGGAAACACAATGAATCGTGTCCTGCGGTAGCGTCGATAATTTGATCGATGCGGGGGGGGAAGGATCCTTTAGGCAAGCCTTGTTGAGGTCCTTGAAATCGACGATAGGCGCCAGGATTTGTCCTTCTTTGGTACCATCACCAGGTTTGCTAGCCAGTCCGGATGTTTTATATCTCGATCGCGCCTCCAGAGTTTGGCTAGCTCCTCTCCATGGCTTGTCTCTTGGTTCGAGAAACACCAAGAGCCTGCTGACTGGCTTGAATCCTTTTAGGATGTGCTCGCCAGCCGGCGTGGGATTCCTGGCATGTCTGAAGGGTGCCAGGCAAAAATGTCCCAATTTTCGCGTAGGAATTCTCGTAGTGCGGCGTCTACATCAGGGTTTAATTGTGCCCCGATAGAGGCCGTTTTTGTAGGGTCCGTTGGATGGACTTGGAGTTTGAATATTTCGTCAGCCGGTTTAAAGGAGGTGGACTTGGATCTTTTATCGAGTATCACGTCGTCCCTGCTCATCGTGGAGCGCAGCGCAGTCAGTTCCTTGGCCGCTAGGACTTCGGATAGTGCCTCAAGGGCCAGTGCGGTTGTCTTATTTTCGGCGCGGAGTGCTATGTCCGGGTCACTAGCAAGAGTTATGATTCCGTTGGGCCCGGGAATTTTGAGCTTCATGTACCCGTAATGGGGTATAGCTTGAAAAATTGTAAATGCCTCTCGCCCTAATAGAGCGTGGTATCCGCTGCTGAACGGGGCCACTTGGAACGTGACCTCCTCGGACCTGTAATTATCCGGCGTGCCGAACACCACATCCAGTGTGATTTTTCCTGTACAGCGCGCTTCCCGACTGGGGATTATTCCTCTAAAGGTTGTGCTGCTTCGCTCAATGCTGCTATAGTCTATTTCCATTTTTCAAAGGGTTTCCTCGTAAATGAGGTTCAATCCGCTGCCACCGTCCATGAGTACCTTGGTAAGGCGAAAGACGTCCACTATTGGACTGAGGACCAATGCGGCTGGTGCTCGGGCTGTTCGGAATTTAGGTTCATCACTGGCATTAAAGGTAATAGCCGTGTCACTCCATGGGTTTGTTATTGCTACTTGGTAGACTTCGGCAAGGCTGCGGAGTGTTCGTTTTCGCATATTATTTGATACAAAAGTTTCTAAGACTGTTAATACCGTACTGGTATCCTTGGGCTGGTGCTCTATGGATTCTGGAGTTAGAAGCTCTTCGCCACTTCTGGCCATCTGCCGGAGTATCCAACATGCTCTAAGGCTATTATTTGGTGTGGCGCCCTATGTATTATCAATTTTACAGGGTCCATTGAGCCATCCCTCCAGTACGGTTCCATGCCCTATAGAGGGTTTTTGCTTTTTGGAGTTTAACCCAGGTGCCTGGAGATAATGCACCCTTTGATTTCGGACTGGGGTTGTGTTCAGGGCCGGATTGTCCCAAAATTTTATTTCGGTTTTCCAGGCCCTTTCCATCGCACAGTACTTTCGTACTATGGATGCCAAGTCAGCGAAGCGTGTAATTTCATGGCCACTTATGGCGTTGAGGATTCCGTTGTCCGTGCAATTATTGCAGAAGAATGAAATTGCATCCTCCTCGCGGCGATCCTTTATCCTGCTCACGACCAGGAGGAATCGCCCAATAATGGTGTCTTGTTCTGCATGGGCTCTTGCCGAATGTCGGATAGATCGCTTATGTTTGGGTGGGCGGGTGGAATTAAATCCGGAACCTCGCCCAATCTGAGACTCAGGGGCCAAGGAGTTTCCGAAATCGGAAGCTTGGGTTCTTGGATATTGTCCAATGAATCTAGCCCGCAGCCTGACTTTAGGTTCAGGGCTTGAGTGACGTCCTCCCCTCCGCGGGTATCCGGCTTGGAGGGATCGGGAATCCGGACATAACTAGTCCTTGAGATAGATGAAGGCTTGCCGCATTGTTCCTCCACTACTGCAATGTGATTGGTGACCTGGGGAGAGTTAATCTCTCTCGAATCGGGTTTAGGCCCAATCTGATCGTAGTCTCAGAGCGACTCCTGAGCGGCGCGCGATCCAAGAGCTCGTTTAAGGAAGAGAGCTCCATCGGATCTAACTGCTCGGCGAGTTCCGAGTTGACGTGAAGATTGCTTTCGATGACCCGAGAAGTCATCGTCGGTGCGGCGGCCGAACAGGCGGTCATAAGAAAACCGCCTAGCCGGAGAGTTTGGTCGATAGCCAAAGCTCCTTTAGCAATAGTGCCGTCTTTAAAGACGGGATGAGGCATCCTTCCTGATGGCGACGGCACAGCGGAACTCTCAATGAAAGCACCAATGTCGGTGTCAAAACCGGCGGATCTCGGGTAGGGGGTCCCGAACTGTGCGTCTAGGCGGATGGTAACAGGAGACAAGGGACAAGATGTTTTTACCCAGGTTCGGGCCCTCTCGATGGAGGTAAAACCCTACTCCTGCTTGATTAATATTGATGATATGGGTAGTACAAGAGTAGATCTACCACGAGATTAGAGAGGCTAAACCCTAGAAGCTAGACTATAGTATGATTGTTGTTCGTCCTACGGACTAAAACCCTCCGGTTTATATAGACACTGGAGAGGGCTAGGGTTACACAGAGTCGGTTACAATGGGAGGAGATCTACATATCCGTATCGCCAAGCTTGCCTTCCACGCCAAGGAAAGTCCCATCCAGACACGGGACGAAGTCTTCAATCTTGTATCTTCATAGTCGAGGAGTCCGGCCAAAGGTTATATTCCGGCTATCCGGACACCCCCTAATCCAGGACTCCCTTAGCATGGAAACAAGGCGTAGGGGTTATAAGTGCTTGAACAGACAAGTACCCAACTAGCTATGTTATATTACATGGATAGTAAGAAACATCTTCCAGGGAGAATAGTTCCGTTAAGGGTTCCTTTCCCTAGGTACGCATGCATTAATGTGCATGTCTGAACTGCGAAAAGAGACGCAGGATATAAACATCTGGGGGCATGCAGTACAATAAATAAAAATCGTCTTTTGTTCACTGACTGAATATTCCCTTAAGCACACTAGCTTTCGGCTTCACCCGGTCTGAGGTACACATCCGGCTGACCCGACAGTAACAATCACAGAGGTGCTCCCCTTATGCCCTAGCCGAATTAATGGGAACGTAGGGCATAAACACAAGAGCCAGGCAACCCAGCTTGGCCAAAACTTAAGTCATATCGATGCATATAATGGCGAAAAAAGGTGCATGTGAAAAGTAACACATGTGTGGGGCCTAGAGCCCGGAGCGTAGCTATATTAAGCTTCTGTATAAGAAGCACCCAGGTATCGGGAGCGCGGCTAGCGCGTCAAGATTGTGTAGTCAAGACACATTTTAGCCTTGTAAGGCCTCGAAGACAAAAAGGAAGGAAGGACGAAAAGACAGATAACAAATATATATAAAAAATTGACAAAGGTAAGGAGATGAACATAGAGTCCGGAACTAGGCGTAGAACCTTCGGAGTCTGGCTGCGTTCCATGGGTTTGGCTCGAGTCGATTGTCCGATGCAACCCGCAGACGGTACGCTCCAACGGTCAGAACTTGGTTAATAATGAAGGGACCTTCCCATTTGGGCTTAAGCTTGTTCTTTTTCTTCTCCGGTAGGCGTAGAACGAGTTCGCCAACGTTACAAGTTTTGGCCCGTACTTCTCTGCTTTGATACCTTCGAGCCTATTGCTGATAGAATGCGGAATGGGCTTTTGCCACGTCACGCTCCTCCTCCAGGGCGTCCAAGCTGTCCTGCCAATCAAGCTCGGCTTCTTTCTCTTCATACATGCGCACTCTAGGTGACTCATGAATTATGTCGCAGGGCAGTACCGCCTCTGCGCCGTACACCATGAAAAATGGTGTGTATCCGTTAGTGCGATTCGGCGTGGTCCGCAACCCCCATAGTACGGGGTTGAGCTCCTCTACCCAGTGTGTATCGGATTCCTTAAAGGATCACACTAATATGGGTTTAATGCCGCTCATGATAAGACCATTTGCTCGCTCGACTTGACCGTTAGTTTGCGGGTGATAGAGAGAAGCATAATCGAGCTTGAGGCCCATGTTGCTGCACAAAAGTTTCACCTCGTCGGCTGTAAAGTTCGAGCCGTTATCGGTGATGATGCTGTGGGGAACGCCATAACGGTGTACAACCCCGGATATGAAGTATATCACTTGTCCGGATTCGGCTGTTTTAACTGGTTTGGCTTCTATCCATTTGGTGAATTTGTCCCCCATGACCAATAGGTATTTTTCTTATGGCTTCCCCCTTTAAGGGGTCCGACCATATCAAGCCCCCAGACTACAAAGGGCCAAGTGATGGGGATTGTTTTGAGAGAGGTAGGTGGCATATGACATTGGTTTGCGAAAAGCTGGCAACCGACGCAACGTTGAACGAGGTCCTGTGCATCTGCCCGGGCTGTCGGCCAATAAAAACCTGTAAGGAAGGCCTTGCTTACAAGGGCCTGAGCTGCGGCATGGTGGCCGCCTTGTCCAGCGTGAATTTCTGCCAAAAGTTGCCATCCTTCTTCTTCAGAGATACACCTTTGAAGGACTCAAGTAGCGCTTTTCTTATAAAGCTCGCCCTCGTGGACCTTGTAGGCTTTTGTCAGGACCCCGATTCCAAGTCACATCGACCTAGCTGGTAACACCTCATATCACTTTGCGGCCTCACGCACGGTATTCCCACGGTGTCGCCTTACCATGGCCCGGACCGTTTATCTTTTGGCTCACGATATGATAGTGTCGCTAGCATCCACATGACAAAGAACCGGGCCGACATGGCTAGTCGTGAACCCAAAGCGGCACTAACCTATGGGGACAGGCATACATGAAACACTTGAGCATGTCGGTCATCAACGATGAACTTGGGCTGTAGCATTTGGCTAACAGGACTCCGGTATCCCGGGCTGTAGCAGGCTAGGCAGGACTCAAGTATCACCGCGACATTTCCCGAAGGACAGACATAGGAACGAAATGAATCACATGCCGCCAGTCAAGTGTCCAAGCAAGAGTGTGGGCTAGCAGGACTCCGTGAACCGGGCAGTAGCGGACTACTATCGCTCGTAAGCACAAGACTACATTTCCCCATATGAGAGGCTGCCAAGGATAAACAACTAGATTGTCGGATCCCACTCATACCAAGCATTTCAATCATACACGCATATGCCCGATATGAGTAAATACAACAAGGCATCACAACAAAACTCTACAACTCAAGTACTTTATTTAAGAGGCTCCGAGGAGCCATACATAACATAGTCATACAGGTAGGGGTCACATGACCCAACACTCAAGTCATACAATCATACAAGCACATGCGGAAGCAAAGTAGTCTGAGTACGACTCTAGAAAGAAAGAAAGCTTGTTGGAGCCTTTCTATCTACATGGCCCTTCACAAGTCTTAGATCGCCACCTGGGTGGCTAGCTTACTCGTCGAAGTCAACATCTACATAGAAGCCGTCGGAGGGGGTAGTATAGTCCTCTGAAAATATTGATTAAGCAAACATGAGTACAAACGTACTCAAAGAAGTCTTACCACGTAATCCTATCATACATGCACATTCTCAAGGAAGGAGGTGGAGTTATTTGCAGCAAGCCAGCTTTAACTCTTGGCTAAGCTATCCTCGTGACACACTTTGTAAAGCATTTTGTCGCATACGAGTCCACTAATCACCATCACAATACTCCACCGTGGATCCTCTCTCGTCATCCCCGAGAGGGCCATCCACGATACTCACACTTATCTTGAGGCTTTTAGTAGTATCCATTTACTTGTCTATGAACTGATATAGGTAACCCGAAGTCCTTCTCCGTGGACACGGCTATTCAATAGATCATATTTAACCCCGCAGGGTATACTTCTTCACACGCTCTCACCACTTATCGCCGTTTACGACATGTACTCAACAACCTTCAGCGGAAGCCCAACGTGGGTGTCGGCCACAGCCTACCTAAACACTCAAGTCCCTAGTCCAGGTTATCGCCTATTCGGGTTCCATCCGCAGGAGTCCGCCGAGGTTTCCCATACAGCCCGAACGATGTGTGCAGGGTTCCCGAGATACCAAACGGCACTCGGTACACAGACCACGGTGCCTACCGCAACACAACCCACCCCTAAGGTCAGCGCTATGCGTGCCCCCAAAGATGCTACAAACACCGAAACTACTTGCAACTCCCGGACTATGAACAGGGGTGGTTAAGAAGCCGAGAGGGTCCATTGGTTTCGGGCCCAATGTGTGGTAGTAGCTAGTTCATGGATCACGAACACAGATCTCAGTTCTTAAGTTCGCCTCAATGAAACAACCCACCATGTACTCCTACATGGCCTCTCATCGATACCTTTACCAAATCGTGTTCAACACTTACACTCTCGAACCAACACAACCTTTCACTCCAGTTCATCATCCCGATGAGCCGACTGACACAACTCTAAGCATAGCAAGCATAGCATGGTAGGAATCACAAACATGGCTCAATCAACTCCTACACATACTAGTGGGTTTCATCTAGTTCTTGTGGCAATGACAGTCATGCAAAGGAAGTGGGTTCAACTACCGCAGCACACAACAGTTGAATCGCGTTGTCTTAATGCAGTAAAATGAGAGCAGAAGCGAGAACATGGGTTTGTATCGGAATGTTCAATGAATTGCTTGCCTGGTGGAACTGGGGTAGAGAACTGCCCTTCAGATGGGTAATCGAGGTTATCTTCGGGGGCAGAACCTATCATGGAAACACACCAAAATAAACATACAACCAATATGCAACAATATGATGCATGCTATGACATGGCAAGATGAATGTGTGTTGGCCTAATGCAAGTTGAAAGGACAGGGGATGATCTCATTTGAACCAAAGGTTCAAATGATAGATCATGTGAGTTAGTCCTAATGGTGCAAAATCTTAATCTGGTTATTCAGCATGGTTAACTTGTTTTAACATGCATGAAACCTGTACCAATGGATAGAGTGTATTTTCTGATAATTTTCATATATAAATCTTTGCATTTGGAGTTATGGATAAAAAGTTATAAGCATTTGAAATTTGAATTATATTCTGGATTTTATTATATAAAATTAATTCCAGAATTTAAATTAATGCGTCAGCATGAGGTCAGCATGACGTCAGGGGGTCAACGGGGTCGTCCAGGTCAAACTGACCAGTGGGACCCGCATGTCAGGTTAGTTTAACTAATTAGTTTTAATTAAAACTAATCCTAATTAGATTAGCTGGAGGGGTCCACCTGTCATCGACCCAGAGGGTCAACAGGGCCCACGGGTGAGGTCAACTCACCGGCGTCTAGCCGCCGGCGAGGCCAGACGCGGCGGAGCAAGTGCTTTTGCACTTTCCGGGCTCCAAATGGAACGCGGGGAGCATCTACGGGTAGCTAGAGGTGAGCCGCGGTTAGTGGTGGAGTTAGTTTAGGTCGGGATGGCCGGAGTGGGCGCCGGCGACGAGTCGGGCGGCGACCGGGGCTCGGCCACCGACGGGTTAGGGGTTAGCGGCCTCGGCGAGGCGCGGGGAGTGCACGGTTAGCCTCGTGGAGGTGTGGTGAGTGCGATGGGCATAGTGGTGTGGCCAATAGGTGACCGGAGGCTCGTCGGCGACGAGCGCCGCGGCGGTGGGTTCAGGCGATCACCGAGTGCTCGCTGTGGTGCAAGAAGAAGAGAACGGAGAGGATGGAGAGGTAGCTAGGCTCGCAGTGAACCTGCGGGAAGCTTCGTCGGGGTCGGGGGCGGACTGATGCGGCGGCGGCGACGATGGGGATCTCCGGCGGCCTTGGACTCGGTCGAGGTCGGAGTAGTGGCCTCGGGGGGTTTTGGAGCGAGGGGAACTAGCTGGCTAGGGGTAACGGGGTGCGGCGGAGCTGCCAGACATGACGGGGAGGTGCGTGGACGGCGGGGAGCACGGCGTCGACGGTGGCGTGTCGGCGATGGCGTCGGCCAGGTCGAGGGCGAGCGAGAGAGAGGCAGGGGGGGAAGTGCGGTGTCTGGGGGGTCGAGCGACGACGCGTGGGTCGCCCCAGTCGGCGAGGCGGCGAGGGGTGAGGCAGGCGGCGGCCAGCGCGGCGCGCCTCTTTCCCGGCCGGCACCAGCCTGCTCGCTGGCCGAGCCAAGCAGCTGCGGCGGCTGGCTGCTGGGCTGGGCCGGCAGTGGGGGCGATCAGCGACGACAGTAGGGTTTTTCCTTTTTTATCTTTTCTATTTTCTGCAATTCTGTTTAGGGTTTTTTTAAAAATATCAAAACCTTTTCAAAAATTACCAAAATGCTCCTGGTCACTTGTTGGAATATTCCCAACATGAAACATTTTAGTTTAACAATTTTTGAACACTTAAAATATTTTCCATAGTTTAAAATGCCCATTTCAAAAACTTGTAATTTAATTATGGAACCCTTAGGTGACCTAGAAGATGTTCCACCTTCTTTGTCATGGATGCTAAACCCAAACAAAGAGGATGAGCATTTTGAAGGGCATTTGGATTCATTGAATTAAATTTTAGTAAACCCTAGTTATTTTAAGGGGGTGTTCGGGGTTTCTGCCTTCCCCATTTCAAATTCAGATGAAATTTAAACATGATGCACACCCTAATGCATGGTCTATCCGGGATGTGACAACTCACCCCACTCAAAAGAATCTCGTCCCAGATTTAGAATCTGCTGCGAAAAGGTGGGGTACTCAAGTCGAAGACGATCCTCCCTTTCCCAAGTTGCTTCTTGCTCGGAATGGTTTGACCATTGAACCTTTAGAAACTTGATATTCGGCGTCGAGTGGTACGCTCGGTTTGATCGAGGATACTGAATGGGGTACTCTCGATAGGTGAGGTTATCTTGGAGATCAAGCGTTTATGGTCCACTCCACGGATAGGATCCGAGAAGCAACGCTGAGTTGGGAAACGTGGAAGACATCATGGACCTTGGAAAGATGCGGAGGTAGTTCCAATTGGTAGGCAACTTCCCCTCGTTTGGCAAGAATGCGAAAAGGTCCAATGTAACGAGGAGCCAACTTGCCCTTGATACCGAATCGATGGGTTCCCTTTAAAGGAGAAACCCGAAGGTAAGCCTTTTCGCCAATTTCATAAGCCATAGGCTTATGCTTGCGGTCATATTGACTCTTCTGACGAGATTGGGCTGTTTTCAAATTCTCACGAACAACGCGAACTTGCTCTTCTGCTTCCTGGATCATATCCGGGCCAAAGAGTTGTCTCTCCCCGGTTTCTGACCAGTTAAGAGGCGTTCGACATTTTCGTCCATAAAGAACTTCGAAAGGGGCTTTGCCCAAACTGGCTTGATAACTGTTGTTATAAGCGAACTCGGCGAATGGAAGGCATTTCTCCCAATTCATGCCGAAAGAGATGACAGAAGCTCGAAGCATATCCTCTAAGATTTGATTGACTCGTTCTACTTGACCACTTGATTGGGGATGGAAAGCGGTGCTAAAAGAGAGACGAGTTCCCATAGCGTTTTGGAAGCTTTCCCAAAATCGAGAGGTGAAGAGACTCCCACGGTCGGAGTTAATTTCTGATGGAACACCATGAAGAGACACTATTCGGGAGATGTACAAATCAGCTAGCTGGCTAGCGGTTATACTCTCACGAACAGGTAGGAAGTGGGCTACTTTGGAAAGACGATCAACGACAACGAAGATAGCATTATTCCCTCTCTTGGTCCTGGGAAACCCGGTAATGAAATCCATACCGATTTTTTCCCATTTCCATTCAGGAATGTCCAAAGGTTGAAGGGTACCAGCAGGCCGTTGATGCTCTGCTTTAACTCGACGACAAACGTCGCAGATTAGCAATGTATTGAGCAATTTCTCTTCATCCTAGTCCACCAAAACCTCGGCGTAGATCTTGATACATTTTAGTACTACCAGGATGAATGGTGAGAGGAGAGTCATGAGCTTCCTTAAGGATCAATCGCCTCAGGTTGCGCACCTTGGGGACCACTAGACGGTCTCCAAAGAACACGACACCTTGTTCATCAATGGAGAAACAATCTGCGACTCCTTTCTTGATGTTTCTCCTGATCACGGAGATTCCGGATCTACCTTCCGTGCTTTGATGATCTGATCCGTAAGGGTAGGTTTCGCCACCGTGGTGGAAAGGAATCCTCGAGGAACAATGTGAGATTAAGCTACGAAATTCCTCGTGGAGAATTGGTTGACCTTGTTGTAACATCAAATTGTTACATAAGATTTACGACTTAGTCGTCAGCCATGACATTGGCTTTGCACAGGGTGTAAGATATTCCTAAGTCGAAATCTGTAATCAACTCGACCCAACGCCTTTGCCTCGAGATTCAAATCTGGTTGGGTGAAAATATATTTCAGACTTTGGTGATCTGTAGATTTCGCAACGATTACCCGTAAGGTAATGTCGCCAGGTTTTGAGTGCATGAACCATCGCTGCAAGCTCTAGATCGTGTGTGGGATAGTTATCCTCATGTGGGCGCAATCGTCGCGATGCGTAGGCAATCACATGACGATCTTGCATGAGTATGCAACCTAGTCCTTGTCGCGAGGCGCCGCAATAGATAATAAAGTCCTTAGAAAATCTGGTGGAATAAGTGCGGAGCAGATGTCGCGCGTCTTTTCAGTTCCTCGAAAGCTGATCTCGCCTTTATGGCGTCCATTCAACTTCTTATCTTTCTTGAGGAGTTCGGTTAGAGGTTTAGCAACTTTAGAGAAATTCTCGTGAAGCGGCGGCAATAGCTCGCTAAACCGAGGAAACTCGAACTTGCTTGACCGATTCAGGTGGAGTCCAGTCAAGGACGGCTTGAACTCGCTCGGGATTGACAGCAATACCCTTACCAGAAATTACATGTCCTAGATAGGTCACTTCTGGTAACCAGAATTCACATTTAGAGAATTTGGCATAAAGGCGGTGCTCTCGAAGTTTCATCAATACTAGCCTTAGATGTTCGGCATGTTCTTCCTCATTCTTGGAGTAGATGAGTATATCATCGAGGTATACCACGACGAATTTATCCAAATACTCCATGAAGATGGAGTTCATTAACCGAGAGAAGGTGGCTGGAGCATTGGTTAATCCGAAGGACATGACGGTGTACTCGTATTGGCCATAACGAGTGACAAAGGCCGTTTTAGGTATGTCCCCGTTCCTGATTTTGATTTGATGGTAGCCCAACCTCAAATCCATCTTGGAGAAGACTGAGGATCCAGCGAGCTGATCATACAGGTCGTTGATCCTGGGGAGCGGATACTTGTTCTTGATAGTGACCAAATTGACAGGTCGGTAATCTACAACCATCCGATCCGTACCATCCTTCTTCTTGACGAAGAGGACGGGGCAAGCCCATGGAGAGGAACTAGGACGGATGAAACCCTTTTGCAAGGACTCATCGAGTTGTTTCTTAAGTTCAGCTAGTTCTAGGGGTGCCATCTTATAAGGTCTCCTAGAGATTGGGGCGGTTCCGGAACAAGATCTATCACGAACTCGACATCCCCGGGTGGAACACCGGCAGTTCTTCCGAAAGACATCCGGAAATCACGGACTACCGGATATCTTCAAGATCTGGAAGAGGGTTGGCATTTAAGGAGTAAAGTCGGCGCTTAGACACTCGGGTTAAAACATCCACCGTTTTACCCAAGGATGGGTAAGTTGAGCGGTTCTAGTAGAGCAATCGATCTTAGCATAATGGGCTGACATCCACCCATACCCAAGATGATGTTTATGTCCGAGGACTTGAGAGCTATTAGGGATGCAAGGAAAACTAATCATCGACAAGAGTTTCATTCCATGACTTATCCTAGAGGTTTGCCATCTAGAACCAGGAGTTTGAATTTCCATGGAGGTAGGCATGTCGCAGAATGTGGTGTTGTGCAAACGAGCATAGCTCTCGAAAATAAATGAATGAGATGCTCCAAGATCAAAAGAACAGTTGCGGATGGCAATTAACAAGAAGCGCATCGAGGACGGCGTTGGGATCCTCATAGGTTTCTTCAAAGAGACATAGTTGACATGGCCACGGCGGTGGCAACCGGCTTGGCATAGGGAACCTTTCTGCTGGCTTGCCGCGCCAATGACTTCCACTTGATTGGGGTTGTTCTGGGGACACTCTCGAATATAGTGGCCCGTCTCTCCACATTTGAAGCAAGTGATCACATTTGGCCGTGGGGCCACATTAGCAGTTGGACCTCCATATGTCTTGGGTGGAAAATACGGCTGGTTGGGGCGAGGCGCCTCGAAGGATGGCCTCGGGGTGTACCTAGGTGGTAGAGCCGTATTAGGAACCCAAACCCGGCGCTTCTGGGAACCAGAGCCGGATGATGATCCAGAATCACGGATGTGCTTGCGTGAAGCCTCAAGTCGATCTGCCCGGCCTCGCGCCGATAGCCTTATTGACTAGCCGAGAAAGAGGTGCATTCATGCGACGGAGATCTCGGCGTAGCTCGTGGCTAAGTCCCTTACGGAACCTCGCCGCTTCTTAGCATCGGTAGAAACTTCTTCGGGAGCATAACGTGCTAACCTCCCGAATTCACGGCTGTAGGCATCCACGTTCACCGCCTTGGGTGAAACTGCAGAATTCCTCACGTTTGCGGTCCATAAGTCCTTCGGAATATGGTGCTCGCGAAGGCGGCACTCAATTCATCCCAAGTTGTAACTTGTCCAGCGGACGATAGCCTCATAGTTTTCCCACCGAGATCGGCGGGGCCTTCCAGATGATAGGCGGCAAAGGTAACTTTGTCACCTCGGACACGATGGCGGAACGCAGCTTGTGATGGATATCGGAGCCAATCATCGGCGTCGAGTGGCTCGACGGAGCATTTGAATTTTGGAGGATATAGTTTGACGAAGTCATTGAGTGAAACCCCATCGTTTCTTGGCTGGCGAGCTGTGTTTTGTTCAATCCGCTCCAATAAGCGGTTAGTTTCAGCGCTTATTATGTTCGCTTCAAAGATCACCTCAGCCAAAGATGGCGGTTGCGCGATTCACATTTCGGCTGCATCGGCCTCCCCTGCTCTGGACCAGCAGGAGAATTTGAGTGTTGACCATCCCGGAGACAAAACAAAGGTTTAAACCAGGATGGCAGAGTTTAACAAGGAAGTGCGGAAGGTAATGGACAGCATGGAATGCAAAGATGTTTATCCGTATGACATGGTAATATAAACTGCCATATATATATATACCAACGGTCATACACACCATTCATAGTTTAGTACAAGCCTGACGGAGTACAACTATAGGGAAAGGCGTTACATCTCATCGGAAGCATTCCAACTCCTATACATTATTTTTCTACACTTCCGGAACGATACACACTAAGTCGTATTCCACGAGTCACGCAGGACGGTGGAAACACAACTAGTACCATACTAGGAATACTACTACTATCTCGTGCAGCTCCATAGTAGTCCTCGAGAAGTCACCACCTGCACTGAAGTGGAACATGATCGTCCGGAAATGATAATCCTGTGGGGCTGTGGACCATAAGGACTCGGATGTGGCCGTGGACCCACAAAGGGTGGCGAAGAGGCCCACGAGGAGGAGTGATGCCTCCAACCTCACGCCACTCCATGAAGTCCGCAAACTCGCCCACAGACAGGTACAAATCCTCATGTCCATACATCCGGCTTGCACGGCAGGTGCAAACCTAGTCAGAGTAGCCCAGTGGTCGGAACGGGCATTATACAGCTCCATACGCAAGGCCCGGTTCTCACGGTCCTTGTCCTCCAGCAACTCAGTAGTGGTACGGAGGAGTGAGTCCTCATGGGATGCATCACTGTACAAACCCTGAAGGTAGCCATGCGCCCCGGGAAGGGATGCTGGCATATAGCGGAAGTCAGTGTTGCTCAGCAAAGCAGTCCTGGCTCGAATAATAGTCATCATGGAATAGGCTGCATCTTGTACAGACATTCCGATAGTGATTCCGAGCCCATAGGAACAATGAAGTGGCTCAAGAGCTCCGGGTAGGATGGATAAATTCCGGACCGTGCATAGGTATTGGCTTTGATTGAAATCCTCGAACTGCTCCTCGACGGTATATTCAGGATACCATCGATAACCAGCCTCAATCATCACCCTAACCAACATGGCCGTGTGACCGCACACATCAATGCAGCGAGTCAGGCGAACCACTTGGTTCGGGAACGGTGGCCATCTGAAAGCACAGCCATAACGCAAAGGCATTAGAATTTCTAGGAAAATCGGGCAGCATAACATCTCAAATGCTCAAATCAAATTTGAGACATTCAAAATCAGATTTGCAAACCACTCAACAACATCATATCAAGGTTCTGGTTCAATGGTAGCATACTAAAATTTAGTAACACTGAACTGAGGAAGTATCCAACAATCCTATAAGGTACTATGGATTAGTAACACGTGAACCTGATAGAGAAAGAGAGCCTAGTCCTAAACCCACGTTGAATGAGAAGAGGATGACTCAGATCAAGGGGCATAAGGTAAAGAAGTAAAAAGAGCCTTACGTTCCCTCCCACAATCAATTCCCTACATATAACTAAAGCATTTCTAGACTCAACTTCACCAGTTTGGCTTAGCGGACCTCACAGCAGCCCTGCCCGATGCCAAGTCACATCGACCTAGCTGGTAACACCTCATATCACTTTGCGGCCTCACGCACGGTATTCCCACGGGTGTCGCCTTACCTTGGCCCGGGACCGTTTGCGTCTTTTGGCTCACGTATATGATAGTGTCGCTAGCATCCACATGACAAAGAACCCGGGCCGACATGGCTAGTCGTGAACCCAAAGCGGCACTAACCTATGGGGACAGGCATACATGAAACACTTCGAGCATGTCGGTCATCAACGTATGAACTTGGGCTGTAGCACTGGGCTAACAGGACTCCGGTATTCCGGGCTGTAGCAGGCTAGGCAGGACTCCAAGTATCACCGCGTGACATTTCCCCGAAGGGACAGACATAGGAACGAAATGAATCACATGCCGCCACCAAGTGTCCAAGCAAGAGTCTGGGCTAGCGGGACTCGTGAACCGGTCAGAAGCGGACTACTATCGCCGAAGCACAAGACTACATTTCCCCATATGAGAGGCTGCCAAGGATAAACAACTAGATTGTCGGATCCCACTCATACCAAGCATTTCAATCATACACGCAATATGCCCGATATGAGTAAATACAACAAGGCATCACAACAAAACTCTACAACTCAAGTACTTTATTTAAGAGGCTCCGAGGAGCCATACATAACATAGTCATACAGGTAGGGGTCACATGACCCAACACTCAAGTCATACAATCATACAAGCACATGCGGAAGCAAAGTAGTCTGAGTACAGACTCTAGAAAGAAAGAAAGCTTGTTGGAGCCTTTCTATCTACATGGCCCTTCACAAGTCTTAGATCGCCACCTGGGTGGCTAGCTTACTCGTCGAAGTCAACATCTACATAGAAGCCGTCGGAGGGGGTAGTATAGTCCTCTGAAAAATATTGATTAAGCAAACATGAGTACAAACGTACTCAGCAAGTCTTACCACAGAATCCTATCATACATGCACATTCTCAAGGAAGGAGGTGGAGTTATTTGCAGCAAGCCAGCTTTAACTCTTGGCTAAGCTATCCTACGTGACACACTTTGTAAAGCATTTTGTCGTACACGAGTCCACTAATCACCATCACAATACTCCACCGTGGATCCTCTCTCGTCATCCCCGAGAGGGCCATCCACGATACTCACACTTATCTTGAGGCTTTTAGTAGTATCCATTTACTTGTCTATGAACTGATATAGGTAACCCAGAAGTCCTTCTCCGTGGACACGGCTATTCGAATAGATCATATTTAACCCTGTAGGGGTATACTTCTTCACACACGCTCTCACCACTTATCGCCGCTTACACGACATGTACTCAACAACCTTCAAGCGGAAGCCCAACGTGGGTGTCGGCCACAGCCTACCTAAACACTCAAGTCCCTAGTCCAGTTATCGCCTATTCGGGTTCCATCCGCAGGAGTCCGCAGAGGTTTCCCATACAGCCCGAACGATGTGTGCAGGGTTCCCGAGATACCAAACGGGCACTCAAGACATCGGGCCCACGGTGCCTACCGCAACACAACCCACCCCTAAGGTCAGCGTTGCGTGCGGCCCCAAAGATGCTACAAACACGTAAACTACTTGCAACTCCCGGACTATGAACAGGGGTGGTTAAGAAGTTTAGAGGGTCCATTGGTTTCGGGCCCAATGTGTGGTAGTAGCTAGTTCATGGATCACAAACACAGATCTCAGTTCTTAAGTTCGGCCTCAATGAAACAACCCACCATGTACTCCTACATGGCCTCTCATCGATACCTTTACCAAATCGTGTTCAACACTTACACTCTCGAACCAACACAACCTTTCACTCCAGTTCATCATCCCGATGAGCCGACGACACAACTCTAAGCATAGCAAGCATAGCATGGTAGGAATCACAAACATGGCTCAATCAACTCCTACACATACTAGTGGGTTTCATCTAGTTATCGTGGCAATGACAGTCATGCAAAGGAAGTGGGTTCAACTACCGCAGCACACAACAGTTGAATCGCGTTGTCTTAATGCAGTAAAATGAGAGCGAAGCGAGAACATGGGTTTGTATCGAATGTTCAATGAATTGCTTGCCCGGTGGAACTGGGTAGAGAACGCCCTTCGGATGGGTAATCGAGGTTATCTTCGGGCAGAACCTATCATGGAAACACACCAAAATAAACATACAACCAATATGCAACAATATGATGCATGCTATGACATGGCAAGATGAATGTGTGTTGGCCTAATGCAAGTTGAAAGGATAGGGGATGATCTCATTTGAACCAAAGGTTCAAATGATAGATCATGTGAGTTAGTCCTAATGGTGCAAAATCTTAATCTGGTTATTCAGCATGGTTAACTTGTTTTAACATGCATGAAACCTGTACCAATGGATAGAGTGTATTTTTCTGATAATTTTTCATATATAAATCTTTGCATTTGGAGTTATGGATAAAAAGTTATAAGCATTTGAAATTTGAATTATATTCTGGATTTTATTATATAAAATTAATTCCAGAATTTAAATTAATGCGTCAGCATGAGGTCAGCATGACGTCAGGGGGTCAACGGGGTCGTCCAGGTCAAACTGACCAGTGGGACCCGCATGTCAGGTTAGTTTAACTAATTAGTTTTAGTTAAAACTAATCCTAATTAGATTAGCTGGAGGGGTCCACCTGTCATCGACCCAGAGGGTCAACAGGGCCCACGGGTGAGGTCAACTCGCCGGCGTCTAGCCGCCGGCGAGGCCAGACGCGGGCGAGCAAGTGCTTTGCACTTTCCGGCCTCCAAATGGAACGCAGGGAGCATCTACGGTAGCTAGAGGTGAGCCGCGGTTAGTGGTGGAGTTAGTTTAGGTCGGGATGGCGGAGTGGGCGCCACGACGAGTCGGGCGGCGACCGGGCTCGCCACCGACGGGTTAGGGTTTAGCGGCCTCGGCGAGGCGCGGGAGTGCACGTTAGCCTCGTGGAGGTGTGGTGAGTGCGATGGGCATAGTGGTGTGGCCAATAGGTGACCGGAGGCTCGTCGGCGACGAGCGCCATGGGCGGGTTCAGCGATCACCGAGTGCTCGCTGTGGTGCAAGAAGAAGAGAACGGAGAGGATGGAGAGGTAGCTAGGCTCGCGGTGAACCTGCGGGAAGCTTCGTCGGGTCGGGGCGGACTGATGCGGCGGGCGACGATGGGGATCTCCGCGCCTTGGACTCGGTCGAGGTCGGAGTAGTGGCCTCGGGGTTTTGGAGCGAGGGGAACTAGCTGGCTAGGGGTAACGGGTGCGTCTTGCTGCTGCAGACATGACGGGAGGTGCGTGGGCGGCGGGAGCACGGGCGTCGACGGTGGCGTGTCGGCGATGGCGTCGGCCAGTCGAGGGCGAGCGAGAGAGAGGCGGGGGAAGTCTGCGGTGTCTGGGGGGTCGGGCGACGACGCGTGGGTCGTCCCAGTCGGCGAGGCGGCGAGGGGGTGAGGCAGGGCGGCGGCCAGCTGCGTGGCGCGCCCTGCGCTCGCCGGCCGGCACCAGCCTGCCTGCCTGGCCGAGCCAAGCAGCTCATTGGCCAGCTGCTCTTTGGGCTGGGCCGGCAGGTGGGCGGTCAGCGCATGTGTAGGTTTTCTCCTTTTTATCTTTTCTATTTTCTGCAATTCTGTTTAGGGTTTTTAAAATATCAAAACCTTTTCAAAAATTACCAAAATGCTCCTGGTCACTTGTTGGAATATTCCCAACATGAAACATTTTAGTTTAACAATTTTTGAACACTTAAAATATTTTCCATAGTTTAAAATGCCCATTTCAAAAACTTGTAATTTAATTATGGAACCCTTAGGTGACCTAGAAGATGTTCCACCTTCTTTGTCATGGATGCTAAACCCAAACAAAGAGGATGAGCATTTTGAAGGGCATTTCGGATTCATTGAATTAAATTTTAGTAAACCCTAGTTATTTTAAGGGGGGGGGGTGTTCTGGGGTTTCCTGCCTTCCCCATTTCAAATTCAGATGAAATTTAAACATGATGCACACCCTAATGCATGGTCTATCTGGGATGTGACAGCTTTAGACCGTCGCACAACGCAACATGCTGCGTTTGGGTCCTCAGGTAGTTCCTGCTTAGTTAGGTTAGCCAAGAAGGGTTCTGTCCACGGGGTGATGACGGCCATAATCACGTGGGCCGAAGGTGTTATTTCGGTGGTAGAGCCTCTGATTACGTCAGAGTGTATGGTGTCTGGTGTTGTGGCCGGGTCCGGACTATTGTTACCGGTCTCTCCTTCCAATACCACGGATGGCTTAAATAGTCTTTCCAAGAAGATATTAGGTGGGATAGGGTCGCGCTTAGCGCCGATACGGGCGAGGATATCCGCCGCCTGATTGTTTTCCTGGACCACATGGTGGAATTCGAGCCCCTTGAACCGAGCTGAAATTTTGAGGATGGTGTTGCGATAAGCCGCCATTTTTGGATCCTTGGCATCAAAGTCTCCATTTATTTGATATATTGCGAGGTTCGAGTCCCCACGCACCTCCAGGCGTTGAATGCCCATGGAGACTGTCATCCGAAGACCATGTAACAGGGCCTCATATTCTGATGCGTTGTTGGAGTCTGTGTATTATATTTGGAGTATGTATTGGACTGTATCTCCAGTGGGGGATGTCAGGATGACGCCAGCCCCAGACCAGCCAGCATTTTAGAGCCGTCAAAGTGCATGATCCAGTTGGAGTACGCGCCGTACTCTTTAGGGAGTTCGGCTTCTGTCCATTCGGCGGTGAAGTGAGCCAGTACTTGTGACTTAATGGCTCGTCGTGGTTTGTATATTATGTTGAACAGGAGGAGCTCAATAGCTCATTTAGCAATACGGCCCGTGGGCTCGCGGTTGTTTATTATGTCGTTGAGTGGTACTTCAGAGGCCACCGTAATTGAACACTCTTGAAAGTAGTGTCGTAGTTTCCGGGATGCCATGAAGACCGCGTATGCTATCTTTTGATAATGTGGGTACCGTTATTTGCATGGAGTGAGGACAGTGGATACATAGTATACCGGCTTTTGAAGCGGGAATTTATGTCCGTTCATCTCTCGTTCGACGACGAGCACTACGCTTACTACTTGGTGTGTTGCCGCTATATATAACAATAGTGGTTCGCCGACATTTGGCGCGGCCAAGATTGGGTTTGTGGCCAAAACGGCTTTTATTTCTTCAAATTCGGTCGTGGCCGCATCCGTCCAGTCGAAGTGTTCGATGCGTCGAAGAAGGCGATAAAGAGGCAGTGCCTTTTCCCCTAATTGGGAGATGAAGCGGCTTAAGGCAGCCACGCATCCAGTTAGTTTCTGGATTTGCTTGAGGTCTGTTGGGATGGCGACAGAGCTCAGATTTTAGCCGGATTTACTTCGATTCCTCTGTTGGAGATGATGAAGCCTAAGAGCTTTCCGATGGGCACGCCGAAGACACATTTTCCCGGATTGAGCTTAATGTCGTATGTTCGGAGATTGTTGAACGTGAGCCTCAAGTCTTCTATTAAGGATTCGACGTGTCTGGTTTTAATGACCACATCGTCTACGTATGCCTCCACTGTTTTGCCGATCTGTGTCTCCAAGCATATCTGAATCATGCGTTGATAGGTTGCACCGGCGTTTTTGAGCCTGAAAGGCATGGTGCTAAAACAGAAGGGGCCGTATGGAGTAATAAATGCCGTTGTGGCTTGATCGGACTCCGCCATCTTAATTTGATGGTATCTGGAGTATGCATCGAGGAAACACAATGAGTCGTGTCTTGCGGTAGCATCGATAATTTGATCGATGCAAGGGAGGGGGAAGGGATCCTTTGGGTAAGCCTTGTTAAGGTCCTTGAAGTCAACACATAGGCGCCAGGATTTGTCCTTCTTTGGAATCATCACCAGGTTTGCTAGCCAGCCCGGATGTTTTATTTCTCGAATGAATCTGGCCTCCAGTAACTTGGCTAGCTCCTCTCCCATGGCTTGTCGCTTAGGCTCAGAGAAGCGCCGAAGAGTTTGCTTGACCGGCTTGAATCCCTTTGGAATGTTAAGGCTATGCTCGGCCAGCCTGCGTGGGATTCTGGCATGTCGAAGGATGCCAAAGAAGATGTCCCAATTCGCGTGCAAGAACTCCCGTAGCGCGGCGTCTACTGTGGGGTTTAACTGTACCCCGATGGATGCTCTTTTTGTAGGGTCCGTTGGATGGACTTGGAATTTGACTATTTCGTCCGCTGTTTTAAAAGAGGTGGACTTGGATCTTTTGTCGAGTATCACGTCGTCCCTGTCCACTATGGAGCGCAGCACAGTTAATTCTTCGGCCGTGAGGGCTTCGGATAATGCCTCGAGGGCCAGTGCAGCTGTTTTATTTTCGGCGCGGAGTGCTATGTCCGGATCACTAGGTAGAGTGATGATCCATTGGGCCCGGGCATTTTGATCTTCATGTACCCGTAAAGGGGTATAGCTTGGAAGATCGTGAATGCCTCCCGCCCTAGAAGGGCGTTGTATCCGCTATTGAACGGGGCCACATGGAATGTGATTTCTTCAGACCTATAATTCTCCGGCATGCCGAATACCACATCTGGTGTGATTTTTCCAGCACATTGTGCCTCCTAACTAGGGATGATTCCTCTGAAGGTCGTGCTGCTTTGCTCAATGCAACTTTTTCTATTTCCATTTTTTGAAGAGTCTCGTCATAGAAGAAGTTTAATCCGCTGCCGCCGTCCATAAGCAATTTAGTAAGCCGTAAGCCATCCACAATTGGACTAAGGACCAAGGCGGCTGGTGCGCGGGCTGTTCGTAATTTAGGTTCGTCACTAGCATTGAAGGTGATAGCCATATCGCTCCATGGATTTACTGTTGCCATGTGGCAGACTTCGGCAAGGCTGTGGAGTGCTCGCTTACGCCTATTATTTGAGGCGAAGGTCTCGAAGACTGTCAATAATGTATTGTTGTTTTCCACGGGATGGTGCTCTGCGATATTGTTGATGAGGAGATCCTCGCCGCTCTTGGCCACATGCCGGAGTACCCAACATGCTCTAAGGCCGTGTGTTGGCATGGTATCCGCTGTACTATGAATTTTGCATGGCCCATTAAGTTATCCCTCCAATACGGTTCCACGCCCTGTAGTGGGCTTTTGTTTCTGTCAGGACCCCGATTCCAAGTCACATCGATCTAGCCGGTAACACCTCATATCACTTTGCGGCCTCACGCACGGTATTCCCACGGGTGTCGCCTTACCATGGACCGGGACCGTTTAGCCTTTTGGCTCACGATATGATAGTGTTGCTAGCATCCATATGACAGAGAACCGGGCCGACATGGCTAGTTGTGAACCCAAAGCGGCACTAACCCATGGGGACAGGCATACATGAATCACATCGAGCATGTCGGTCATCGGTATGAATCGGTCTGAGCATTTGGGCTAACAGGACTCCATTAACCCGGCTGTAGCAGGCTAGGCAGGACTCGAGGATGTCACCGCGTGACATTTCCCGAAGGACGTACATAGGAACGAAGTGAAACACATGCCGCCAGTCAAGTGTTCAAAGCAGTAGTCTTGGGCTAGCAGGAATCCGTGAACCGGCTGTAGCGGACTACTATCGCTCGGAAGCACTAGACTACATTTCCCCATATGAGAGGCTGCCAAGGATAAACAACTAGATTGTCGGATCCCACACATACCAAGCATTTCAAACATACACACAATATGCTCAATATGTGTAAATACAACATGGCATCACAACATAACTCTACGACTCAAATATTTATTCATTAGGCTCCAAGGAGCGAGATATTACAGACATGGGTCTCATGACCCAACACTCAGAGCATACAAGTCAAAGCACAAGTGGAAGCTTAACATGTCTGAGTATAGACATCTACAAATTAAAAAGGCTGAGAAGCCTGACTATCTACCAGATCATGCCGAGGGCACAAGATCGTAGCTGAGATAACAAGCTAAACGTCGAAGTCCACGCGGAACTACTAGCGAGACTGACGTCTCTCTACAAAGCATAAAATAAGAAAACGTGAGTAAAAATGTACTCAGCAAGACTTACATCAGAACTAACTACATATGCATCATTATCAACAAAGGGGGTGGTGGAGTTTGACTGCAGCAAGCCAGCTTTGACTCGGTGGCTAACCTAAACTACGACTGCAAGTAACTCTTTTGAGGTGGCGCACACGAGTCCACATATTCGTCAATCAATACACCACTATGGATCCGATCCCGTCTTCCTACGAGAACGCCATCCATAGCACTCACGCTTATCTTGCGCATTTTAGAGTATCAACTTTCACTTGTCTATGAACTGATATAGGCAACCTAGAAGTCCTTTTCCGCGGACACGGCTATTCGAATAGATCATTTATAACCCTGCAGGGGTGTACTTCTTCACACGCTCTCACCACTTATCGCGTTTACGACATGTACTCGGCAACCTTCAAGCGGAAGCCCAGCGAGGGTGTCGGCCACGGCCTACCTAAACACTCAAGTCCCTAGTCCATGTTTATCGCCTATTCGGGTTCCATCCGCAGGGAGTCCGGCCGAGGTTTCCACTAACAGCCCCGAACGATGTGTGCAGGGTTCCCAAGATACCAAGCGGGCATTCGGTTTTGCAGCCACGGTGTATCTACCGCATCATAGCCCACCCCTAGGGTCAGCGCTACGCACGGCCTCCAACACATATCCTACAAACACCAGAAACTAGTTGCAACTCCTGGACAGAGAACAAGGGTGGTTAAGAAGCCGAGAGAGTCAATTAAGGATCCCAATGTGTGGTAGTAACTGTTTCATGGATCACAAACACAGAACTCAGTTCCTGAGGACGGCTGCAATGAGACAATCCACCATGTACTCCTACATGGCCTCTCACTGCCACCTTTATCAAATCGTGTTCACACACTTAGCTCACACACAGTAGGACATGTTCACACACCTCTGGTTCATCCTCGATGAACCAGACCCGACTCAACTCTAAGAAGTAGCAGGCATGACAAACAAGCATGCATGAGTAGGCACATCAGGGCTCAAACAACTCCTACTCATGCTAGTGGGTTTCATCTATTTACTGTGGAATGATAGGTCATGCAGAGGATAAAGGGGTTCAGCTACCACAACAAGTAACACATGAGTCGTTGTTGTCCTAATGCAGTAAAATAGAGCAGGAGCGAGAGAGTGGGATTATATCGGAATGAACAAGGGGGGTTTTGCTTGCCTAGCACTTCTGAAGATAATATAGTTCTTCATCCGTGTCATCGAACTCATTGTCGGGATACGCCTACCGAGAGGGAACAAGCACCGACAAACAAGGAAGAAGCACAATCAATGCAATGCAGCAATATGATGCATGATCATGACATGGCAATATGCTATGATTTGGACTAATGCAACAGCAAGTCATTTTGTTTGAAGTGGAATTCAAAACTATATCAAATCCCAACTCCAAAACTATTACCAAAGTTGCCCTATTCATGTTTCATCCTAAACAGTGAAGTTAACTTGATGAAACGTGCATGAAAATGATACAGATGGATAGATTGGATTTTTCTGATAATTTTTCATATATAAATTATTTCAATCTGAGCTACGGTTGAATTACTATGAATTTTAGAAGTTTAGGATATTTTCTGGAATTTCCTGAATTAAAATAAATTCAGAAAAAGAGTTATTGTGTCAGCATTAGGTCATGCTGACCTCAGCAGGTCAACAGGCGGGTCTAGGTCAAACCTGACGTGTGGGATCCACACGTCAGTGACACAGACTGGTTTGGGTGGATGACAGGTGGGCCTAGTCAACTGCCACGCCAGCAAAGTCAACCTGACATGTGGGCCCGGTGGGTTAGTCTAATTTAAACAGGGAATAATTCCGGGGTTAATCTAGCGTGTGGGGCCCATCCGTCAGTGGCACAGTGATCAGCTAATGGCGACATTAGTGTTAACTAAATGTGCCACGTTGGCTCGCCGGAGTTTCGCCGGCGACGACCAAAAACACGGCGGAGACGCACCGGGGTGGCTCGGGTTTCGCCTACACTGCACCGTTCAGTGCGCCCTTTGGCCCTACGGAGAGCTGGCGCGATGGCGCGTCGGATGGTCATGGTCTCCGGGCCTGGGGTGGCCGGAGTCGACGGCGGCGAGCTCGGTTGCGGCCGCCGGAGTTCGGGTGCCGAAGAAAACATCGACACCGTGCACGGGAGGATCAACGGGTAGCACCTACGTGCTCTACGCGGCGCGGTGAGCAAGATGGACGTGACGGCTGAGCCATTGCGTGGCCGGAGTCACGCCGGCGATGAGCACAGGCGGCGGCGGGTGCTGTGAGCTTGGTGTGGTGCGTATGTTGCACGAGAGAGGGAATGGAGAGAGGGAGGACGGCAGCAGCTCACAGTGGTCTCGACGGGCGGGTCAGAGAGGTCGGGGAGGAGCTGGAGTGGTCACGGCGGCGAGGGGGATCTCCAGCGTCGGAAGGTTGAAGATGATGTCGATGGCGGCGATACAATGCGTCCCCGGTTGGTTGGCTGGTCGAGGGCGTGGAAGACGTTGTTGCGGAGCTTTCAGGCATGGTGATAGGTCGAGGGGGAGGCGGTGGACGTGGCAATGCTCGTCGGCGCTCTCGGCTGCGCTCGGTTCTTGCGAGAGAGAGGGCCAGAGGGGGTTGTGAGAGGGGAGAGAGACAGAGGGAAACGAGGGCATCTCCGTGGCGCGGCTGGAAGCGCCGATACGCCGTGGGGCGGCAAGCAGGAGCTGGCGCGCTGGCTCTGCTCTTGTGTGCCGACACGGCGTCGTCCTCCTGGCAAAAGCTAGGAGATGACTGGCAGGGTAGGTTGGTGGGCTGGGCCAACTGGGCCAGCTCCAGGTAAGTGGTTGGGCTTCTCTCTCTCTCTCTCTCTGCCCTTTTCTAATTAATTCTATTTTTTGTTTTTCTGCTTTATGTTTGCAAATAAAAAAAACCAACCAAAACACTTTGGTTAATTCTGTAAATTTTTGTGAGGAATATTTGAAATATTTTCAAACCACACAATAAATTTCAGAATATTTGGAGCAACCAATATTTAATGGTAACTTTTAAAATCCAACTCAAATACCATAATGATTTAATTCAATGACCAAAATGTCCTGGAAAAATATGCATTATCTCTGGTAGAGGCTTTCACCTTTTTCCATAAATCATGAACATTTTAAAAGGATATTTTCAGGTCATTGAGAATATTTTGGTTGAACCTATTTGAATTGCATTTGTGCTAGGGTTTATCAATCCCCATTTCAAGTTTATTTTAATTGTAAACATGATGACAAGAGAAACAAGCAAAGGCAGCAGGGGCTGAGCTAGGGCTGTGACAACTCACCCCCACTAAGCAAGAATCTCGTTCCGAGATTCAAGACATGAGGTAGGAGGAAAGGGGGTCACGAAACTATCACGATCTTCAGGTTTCAACTGCCCTCCTCGAAGATGTTGGTTCACTCCTTCATCTTGGTTTTGACATCTCTACCTTCGAGATCTTCACTCGACACGACAATGGAAAGAGGGGGAAACTCTACTGGATTCGATCTTCCGAAGATCGAGCAACTGGCGATCAACTCACGGAGTGAGACATAGGAACACATCTTGGGCTAAGACACAAAACACACATATAGAGGGATGGAGTGGAACAGATGATGAAGATTCACTACGTAGACACCATTCCACACTTAAGAAAGAGGTGAACGGTTGTTCACGTAGCGAGGAGTTGAGTTGCCATGATACCAAAATGAGACATCTTAAGGAAGGTGGCCCGCAAGAAATATTCCCTTAAGGGGCAAAAAGAATTACTTTTGATATAGAGATCATCGAGATTCTTTATACCAGCCTAAGGCAATCACAAACGATCGTTTGGCGGAGTTGACAGGAATGACACATCCGGATTCGAATGGATGATGCGGACTACCTTGTTGAAGACAATGCAATGGATGATTTTTGCTTGTCATCGAAAATGGATGGGACCCATGGTAGGACCACTTTTGAGGATGGTCCTGGACAGCAACTGCTGAGAAGGACAGCCCATGGAAAAATGGCACGATGGGGTGCAAGCTGGGAACAAAATGCAAATGTTGGGAATGTTCCAACCATCATATCTGCCTGAGATTCAGATCCGATTGGTGATAGGGTACTTCAGACTCACATGTCTGAAAAGAAAAGTTGCAACAAAAATCGACGAGATGATGTTGCGAGATTCTCGGGATATGAACTACGATAGCAGGCTCCAAAACATGAGCTGGTTCTGCTACACACATGTGAGCATGCTGTCCTAGACAAGCATGACCACCTAGTAGTCTTATAATAAAACACTACCGAGTTCAGGTTGGGAACCATCATCGAGGATAACGAAGTCCTAACATAAGTCATGACTAGTTGTTATGAAGGAACTCCTTCTCCTTGAACAAATCAATCAGTGGCTTGGTGTGCTAGGGATACATACGGAATGAAGATGATCAGTCTATCAAAACATAGAATACTTTGCACATGCATGAATGACTTGGGATGATTCCACAGGAGGCAAACAAGCTTTCTCGAATCCACGGCGACAACTTACATCAAATGCACGTGAGTTTGAGGAAGTCACTTCTCCATCCAGACTTATACCTCATGAGCGGAACATGAAGGCAATGCTTACAAAGTTTCCAACACTAGGTTGATGCTCAACATGAATCATGGGGGAGACAAAATGCTGCTGATGGGCTCAACGGCAACTCATCGGAATTTCCATATCACTGGACTTCCACCATCATGTGAACATGGTAATAGCATTGGTCAGACCCAAAAGATATAATGGTGTATGCTCGAGGGATCAACCACGAGTAAGACAACACTACGAACATCGTTGGTTCTGATTTGACTTGATGATAGCCCATACTCAAGTCAAGGATTGGATAAGACAATAGCACCGACAACTGATCACGAGGATCAATCGACGAAGATATCATATTTATTCAACACACACACACACTCACACACACACAAGGATATCCCTTAGAATGAACCGGGTCAAATAAAGCTTTTATCTTCCAACCCTCCAATTTGTTGTTTGGCTTATCCAACTAGCTCAGGGTATCCAACACAGATTCTTGGAGAAGGGGTGGTTTACAAGAAACCAACTTGATCACGAACTTAACATAGCGGTCAGGTGACAACCTGGTAGCACTTCCAAGAAGATATTTGGAAAGTCACGAACCACCGATATATTACTAAGCTCGAGAACAATCTTGCTTTTCAGGGCAAGATGATATGATCAAAAGAGCAAGGGCTTGATATAATCCTAACTCATTGGTCGAAGAGTGCACCAGAATAAGGACTAGGTAGCACGATCAATCTTAGGATGATGATTTAATAACCAACACGCTAAGAATGAGATTATTGTCCATTAGCTACCAAGCAACGAGGTTGCTAGGAGTATCGATTTCACACATCACAGTTCACTTGTCGGCATTCCGGTTACAACAACACGGAACCGAGGAATGAATAATGATAGCGAGAAGTATCACTACGTCAAGAATTCATGAGAGTTGGTGCAGTTCTCATGACAATTCTGACATAAAGGGGGTAATACTCCAATGTAGAACAGAACAAAGCTGAATTGGCATTTTGATCTGCGGGATACAACTACTTTGACCCAATCCTCGAAATGGACAAGGTACTATAGTTTGTTTCTCCAAGTCATTCCGAAATAGAATGGCTTGACGGACCACAAGAGTAGTGGCAGCGATGAACACGAATGCATAACTACTCCTGACTATCAATCGATAGACGAGGGCCAGAAAACAACTAAAGAGGGACAACTCAAAGGAACACATGTTTTCCTGAGTTGTGAATGCATGGATTAGTATGTCGAACAAATTCAACATATTTCTTCCGGATAACCCATGCAGAGAGGTTGAACTGGCAGAGTCGCAAAATAGAATGGAGAACCCATCAAGAGCACTCTTGTCGTGAACTCTTGGTTCAAGGAACTTCTGCCATATTGGTTCATGGTATTTGAAAGAAAGAAATACCACAGACCTCGAGGACTAATGCAAAGGTTACTAATAACCTAAGGGAGCTAGCAATTACTATCAACATGAAGTAAGTAGGGTGAATCTCGGGTTCAAGAACCCAGGAATAGAATACATACTACTAAATGGCATCACGGGATGCTTTCAAGAATAATGGCCAGAATCATAACACTGGGGATACAAAAGCATTGCTAAATTGCTAGGTGACTTCCTAAACACCTAGGGTCATAATAATAGCTCCAACATCTACGCCGAGGCAACAAAGTACCTCAACTTACCGATTAGTGTGCTTATTCTGACCAAAAAGGATATCGGGAATGGAAGGAAAGGATTTGCAAATGCATCAGACTATTTAGAGACCTGGGATGACTCGGACAGCATAACAGCTGTAAATGCTCAAAATGATTTGAGACATCCTGCAAAAATGGTGGCATAACCACTCAACATCACAATATCAAGGTTCCAGATCAACAGCTATCATCGAAATAGTAGGAACTGAACTGGGGCTTAAATCCAACAATCTTAAAGGTCTAGGGATTAGTAACACGTCATCCTAATAGATAGGTGAGAAGCCTAGTTCTTAATCCCCGTAGAAGAGAAGAGGATGACTCAGATCAGAAGGCCATGAGGTATAAGGAGTAAAAAGAGTCTTACGTTCCCTTCCACAATCAATTCCCTTACATAACTAAAGCATTTCTAGACACAACTTCGACCAGTTTGGCTTGGTAATCCTACATGCAGTCAGGCTCTAATACCAACGCTGTCAGGACCCCGATTCCAAGTCACATCGATCTAGCCGGTAACACCTCATATCACTTTGCGGCCTCACGCACGGTATTCCTACGGGTGTCGCCTTACCATGGCCCGGGACCGTTTGCGCCTTTTGGCTCACGTATATGATAGTGTCGCTAGCATCCATATGATAGAGAACCCGGGGCGACATGGCTAGTCGTGAACCCAAAGCGGCACTAACCCATGGGGACAGGCATACATGAATCACATCGAGCATGTCGGTCATCAGCGTATGAATCCGGGCTGTAGCACTGGGCTAACAGGACTGCGGTAACCTGGGCTGTAGCATGCTAGGCAGGACTCCGGATGTCACCGCGTGACATTTCCCGAAGGGACAGTATATAGGAACGGTGAAACACATGCCGGCCAGTCAAGTGTCCAAAGCAGTAGTGCTGGGCTAGCAGGACTCCGTGAACCGGCTGTAGCGGACTACTATCGCTCAGGAAGCACTAGACTACATTTCCCCATATGAGAGGCTGCCAAGGATAAACAACTAGATTGTCGGATCCCACACATACCAAGCATTTCAAACATACACACAATATGCTCAATATGTGTAAATACAACATGGCATCACAACATAACTCTACGACTCAAATATTTATTCATTAGGCTCCGAGGAGCGAGATATTACAGACATGGGTCCCATGACCCAACACTCAGAGCATACAATTCAAAGCACACGCGGAAGCTTAACATGTCTGAGTACAGACATCTACAAATTAAAAGGCTGAGAAGCCTGACTATCTACCAGATCCTGCCGAGGGCAATGGATCGTAGCTGAGGTAACAAGCTAAACGTCGAAGTCCACGCGGAACTACTAGCGAGACTGACGTCTCTCTGCAAAACATAAAATAAGCAAACGTGAGTACAAATGTACTCAGCAAGACTTACATCAGAACTAACTACATATGCATCATTATCAACAAAGGGGTGGTGGAGTTTGACTGCAGCAAGCCAGCTTTGACTCGGTGGCTAACCTAAACTACGACTGCAAGTAACTCTTTTGAGGTGGCGCACACGAGTCCACATATTCGCCAATCAATACACCACTATGGATCCGATCCCGTCTTCCTACGAGAACGCCATCCATAGCACTCACTCTTATCTTGCGCATTTTAGAGTATCCACTTTCACTTGTCTATGAACTGATATAGGCACCCCAGAAGTCCTTTTCCGCGGACACGGCTATTCGAATAGATCATTTATAACCCTGCAGGGGTGTACTTCTTCACACACGCTCTCACCACTTATCGCAGTTTACACGACATGTACTCGGCAACCTTCAAGCGGAAGCCCAGCGAGGGTGTCGGCCACGGCCTACCTAAACACTCAAGTCCCTAGTCCAGGTTTATCGCCTATTCGGGTTCCATCCGCAGGGAGTCCGGCCGAGGTTTCCACTAACGGCCCCGAACAATGTGTGCAGGGTTCCCGAGATACCAAACGGGCATTCGATTTTGCACGGGCCACGGTGTATCTACCGCATCATAGCCCACCCCTAGGGTCAGCGCTACACGCACGGCCCTCGAACACATATCCTACAAACACCAGAAACTAGTTGCAACTCCTGGACAGAGAACAAGGGTGGTTAAGAAGCCGAGAGAGTCAATTAAGGATCCCAATGTTTGGTAGTAACTATTTCATGAATCACAAACACAGAACTCAGTTCCTGAGGACGGCTGCAATGAGACAACCCACCATGTACTCCTACATGGCCTCTCACCGCCACCTTTATCAAATCGTGTTCACACACTTAGCTCACACACAGTAGGACATGTTCACACACCTCTGGTTCATCCTCGATGAACCAGACCCAACTCAACTCTAAGCAGTAGCAGGCATGACAAACAAGCATGAATGAGTAGGCACATCAGGGCACAACCAACTCCTACTCATGCTAGTGTTGGAGAACGTTGCAGAAAATTAAAATTTTTCTACGTTTTCACCAAGATCTATCTATGAGTTCATCTAAGCAACGAGTCAAGAGAGAGAGTTTGCATCTACATACCACTTGTAGATCGAGTACGGAAGCGTTCGAGGGAGTGGTGATGATGAAGACGTTTCCAACGTGATTCCGATCACCGATGACCAAGTGCTGAACGGACAGCACCTCCGCGTTCAACACACGTACGGGACGAAGGCGTCTCCTTCGTCTTGATCCAGCAAGGAGGAAGGAGAGGTTGAGGAAGACAACTCCAATGGCGGCACGACGACGTGATGCAGATGGAGTGATTGTTCTCCGGCAGGGCTTCGCCAAGCTTATGCGGAGGAGGAGAGGTGTTGGGGAGGGGAGGGGCTGCGCCTTCAATGGTGTGTGCAGCCCTCCCCTCTACCCCTCTATTTATAGGGGAAGGAAGGAGGCGGCCCCTCTAGATGCATCTAGAGGGGGCGGCCAAGGGAGGGGGCTTGCCCCCCAAGCAAGGGGGGCGCCCCCCTTAGGGTTCCCCCCTCAACCCTAGGCGCATGGGCCAAGGGAGGGGTGCGCCCAGCCCACTAGGGGCTGGCTGCCTCCCACGCAGCCCAAGTGGCCCCCGAAGGGGTGGCCCCTCCCGTGGTCCTCCGGAACCTTTCCGTGGACCCTCCATAATACCGATATGACCAAACCTTTCCGGTGTCCGTTTGACGACTTCCCATATATAAATCTTTACCTCCGGACCATTCCGGAACTCCTCGTGACATCCAGGATCTCATCCAGGATTCCGAACAACATTCGGTAATCACATACAAGTCTTCCTATTAACCCTAGCGTCACCGAACCTTAAGTGTGTAGACCCTACGGGTTCGGAGACATCTGAGACATGACCGGGCGCTCTCAGGTCAATAACCAACAGCGGGATCTGGATACCCATGTTGGCTCCCACATGCTCCTCGATGATGTCATCGGATGAACCACGATGTCTAGGGTTCAAGCAACCCTGTATTCTATTCCCTTTGTCAGACGGTATGTTACTTGCCCGAGACTCGATCGTCGGTATCCCAATACCTCGTTTAGTCTCGTTACCGGCAAGTCACTTTACTCGTACCGTTGCATGATCCCGTGACCAGACACTTGATCACTTTGAGATCATTATGATGATGCATTACCGAGTGGGCCCAGTGATACCTCTCCGTCATAACGGAGTGACAAATCCTGTCTCGATCCGTGTCAACCCAATGACACTTTAGGAGATACCTGTAATGCACCTTTATAGTCACCCGATTCGTTGTGACGTTTGGTACACCAAAGCATTCCTACGGTATCCGGGAGTTACACGATCTCACGGTCTAAGGAAGAGATACTTGACATTGGAAAAGCTCTAGCAAAACGAACTACGATCTTTGTGCTATGCTTAGGATTGGGTCTTGTCCATCACGTCATTCTCCTAATGACGTGATCCGTTATCAATGACATCGATGTCCATAGTCGAAACCATGACTATCTGTTGACCAACGAGCTAGTCAACTAGAGGCTTACTAGGGGCGTATTGTAGTCTATGTATTCACACGTGTATTACGATTTCCGGATAATACGGTTGTAGCATGAATAAAGACAATTATCATGAACAAGGAAATATAATAATAATGCTTTTATTATTGCCTCTAGGGCATATTTCCAACAGTCTCCCACTTGCACTAGAGTCAATAATCTAGTTACATTGTGATGAATCGAACACCCATAGAGTTCTAGTGTTGATCATGTTTTGCCCGCTAGAGAGGTTTAGTCAACGGATCTGCGACATTCAGATCCGTGTGAACTTTACAAATTTCTATGTCTCCATCTTGAACATTTTCACGGATGGAGTTGAAGCGACGCTTGATGTGCCTGGTCTTCTTGTGAAACCTGGGCTCCTTGGCAAGGGCAATAGCTCCAGTGTTGTCACAGAAGAGTTTGGTCGGCCCCGACGCATTGGGTATGACTCCTAGGTCGGTGATGAACTCCTTCACCCAAATTGCTTCATCGCTGCCTCCGAGGCTGCCATGTACTCCGCTTCACATGTAGATCCCGCCACGACGCTCGCTTGCAGCTGCACCAGCCATCGCTCCACCATTCAACATATACACGTATCCGGTTTGTGACTTTGAGTCATCCAGATCTGTGTCGAAGCTAGCGCGTCGGCGTAACCCTTCTGACGAGCTCTTCGTCACCTCCATAAACGAAACATGTCCTTTGTCCTTTTCGGTACTTCAGGATATTCTTGACCGCTGTCCGGTGTTCCTTGCGGGATTACTTTGGTACCTTCCTACCAAACTTACGGCAAGGTTTACATCAGGTCAGTACACAGCATGGCATACATAATAGATCCTATGGCTGAGGCATAGGGATGACACTCATCTCTTCTTTATCTTTTGCCGTGGTTGGGCATTGAGCTGAGCTCAATCTCACACCTTGCAATACAGCAAGAACCCTTTCTTGGACTGATCCATTTTGAACTTCTTCAAAATCTTATCAAGGTATGTGCTTTGTGAAAGACCTATGAGGCGTCTCGATCTATCTCTATAGATCTTGATGCCTAATATATAAGCAGCTTCTCCAAGGTCCTCCATTGAAAAACACTTATTCAAGTAGGCCTTAATGCTATCCAAGAATTCTATATCATTTCCCATCAAAAGTATGTCATCTACATATAGTATGAGAAATGCTCTGAGCTCCCACTCACTTTCTTGTAAACGCAGGCTTCTCCATAAGTCTCATAAACTAAACGCTTTGATCATCTCATCAAAGCGAATGTTCCAACTCGAGATGCTTGCACCAGCCCATAAATGGATCGCTGGAGCTTGCATACTTTGTCGACATTCTTAGGATCGACAAAACCTTCGGCTGTATCATATACAGCTCTTCCTTAAGATAACCGTTAAGGAACGCTGTTTTGACGTCCATCTGCCATATCTCATAATCATAGTATGCGGCAATTGCTAACATGATTCGGACGGACTTAAGCTTCGCTACGGGAGAGAAAGTCTCATCGTAGTCAATCCCTTGAACTTGCCGATAACCCTTGCGACAAGTCGAGCTTTATAGATGGTGACATTACCATCCGCATCCGTCTTCTTCTTAAAGATCCATTTGTTTTCTATCGCTCGCCGATCATCGGGCAAGTCAGTCAAAGTCCACACTTTGTTTTCATACATGGATTCTATCTCGGATTTCATGGCTTCTAGCCATTTGTTGGAATCTGGGCCCGCCATCGCTTCTTCATAGTTCGAAGGTTCACCGTTGTCTAACAACATGATTTCCAGGACAGGGTTGCCGTACCACTCTGGTGCGGAACGTGTCCTTGTGGACCTGATTCAAGAGCAACTTGATCCGAAGTACCTAGATCATCATCATTAATTTCCTCTTGGTTGGTGTAGGCATCACAGAACATTTTCTGAGCTGCACTACTATCCTGTTCAAGAGGTAGTACTTCATCGAGTTCTACTTTCCTCCCACTTACCTCTTTCGAGAGAAACTCTTTTCCGAAAGGATCCGTTCTTGGCAACAAAGATCTTGCCTTCGGATCTTAAGTAGAAGGTATACCCAATGGTTTATTTAGGGTATCCTATGAAGGCGCATTTTCCGACTTGGGTTCGAGCTTTTCAGGTTGAAGTTTCTTGACATAAGCATCGCATCCCCAAACTTTTAGAAACGACAGCTTAGGTTTCTTCCCAAACCATAATTCATACGGTGTCGTCTCAACGGACTTAGACGGTGCCCTATTTAAAGTGAATGTAGCTGTCTCTAGAGCGTATCCCCAAAATGATAGCGGTAAATCAGTAAGAGACATCATAGACCGCACCATATCCAATAGAGTGCGATTACGACGTTCGGACACACCATTACGCTGAGGTGTTCTAGGCGGCGTTAGTTGTGAAATGATTCCACATTTTCTTAAGTGTGTACCAAATTCGTGACTTAAATATTCTCCTCCACGATCTGATCGTAAGAATTTTATCTTTCGGTCACGTTGATTCTCTACTTCATTCTGAAATTCCTTGAACTTTTCAAAGGTCTCAGACTTGTGTTTCATCAAGTAGACATACCCATATCTACTCAAGTCATCTGTGAGAGTGAGAACATAACGATATCCTCCGCGAGCCTCAATGCTCATTGGACCGCACACATCGGTATGTATGATTTCCAACAAGTTGGTTGCTCGCTCCATTGTTCCGAGAACGGAGTCTTGGTCATCTTGCCCATGAGGCATGGTTCGCATGTGTCAAATGATTCATAATCTAAAGACTCCAAAAGTCCATCAGATGGAGCTTCTTCATGCGCTTGACACCAATGTGACCAAAGGCGGCGATGCCACAAGTATGTGGGACTATCGTTATCAACTTTACATCTTTTGGTATTCACGCTATAAACATGTGTAATACTAAACCGAGATTCATTAAGAATAAACCATTGACCATCGGAGCATGACCATAAAACATATCCCTCATATAAATAGAACAACCATTATTCTCGGATTTAAATGAGTAGCCATCTTGCATTAAACGAGATCCAGATACAATATTCATGCTCAAACTTGGCACCAAATAACAATTATTAAGGTTCATAACTAATCCCGTAGGTAAATGAAGAGGTAGCGTGCCGACGGCGATCACATCGACTCTGGAACCATTCCCGACGCGCATCGTCACCTCGTCCTTTGCCAGTCTCCGCTTATTTCGCAGCTCCTGCTGTGAGTTACAAATATGAGCAACGGCACGGTATCAAATACCGGGAGTTACTACGAGTAATGGTAAAGTACACATCAATTACATGTATATCAAATATACCTTTGGTGTTGCGGCCTTCTTGTCCGCTAAGTATTTGGGGCAGTTCCGCTTCGAGGACCCTCCCTTGCAATAAAAGCACTCGGTCTCGGGCTTGGGTCCATTCTTTGACTTCTTCACGGCAACTTGCTTGCGGGCGCGGCAACCTCCTTGCCGTCCTTCTTGAAGTTCTTCTTGCCCTTGCCCTTCTTGAACTTAGTGGTCTTATTGACCATCAACACTTGATGTTCTTTCTTGATTTCAACCTCGGTGACTTCAGATAGAGAACACTTCAGAATGGTCTTTACCATCCCTCGCATGTTGTAGTTCATCACAAAGCTCTTGTAGCTTGGTGGGAGCGATCGAGGATTCTGTCAATGACCGCCTCATCGGGAGGTTAATATTCAGCTGGGTCATACAGGTTGTGCAACCTGACATCTTTAGAATGTGCTCACCGACGTAACTGTTTTCCTCCATCTTACAACTATAGAACTTGTCGGAGATGTCATATCTCTCGACCGGCGTGAGCTTGAAAACAAGTTTCAGCTCCTCGAACATCTCATATGCTCCGTGATGCTCAAAACGCTTTTGGAGCCCGGTTCTAAGCTGTAAAGCATGCCGCACTGAACGAGGGAGTAATCGTCCGACGAGACTGCCAAGCATTCATAATGTCTTGGTTCTGCAGGACGGAGAGTCACCTAGCGGTCCTTCTAGGACATATTGTTTCTGGCAGCTATGAGGATGATCCTCAAGTTCGGACCAAGTCCGTATAGTTCTGCCGTCATCTTTCAGCTTGGTTTTCTAGGAAGCGTTGAAGTTCAAGTTGACATGAGCGTTGGCCATTTGATCTACAAGACATATCATTCAAAAGTTTTAGACTAAGTTCATGATAATTAAGTTCATCTAATCAAATTATTTCAATGAACTCCCACTCAGATTAGACATCCCTCTAGTAATCTAAGTGTTACACGATCCGAGTCGACTAGGCCGTGTCCGATCATCACGTGAGACGGACTAGTCATCATCGGTGAACATTCTCATGTTGATCGTATCTTCTATACGACTCGTGTTCGACCTTTCGGTCTCCGTGTTCGAGGCCATGTCTGTACATGCTAGGCTCGTCAAGTAAACCCTAAGTGTTTTCGCGTGTGTAAATCTGTCTTACACCCGCTGTATGTGAACGTAAGAATCCATCACACCCGATCATCACGTGGTGCTTAGAAGCGACGAACTTTAGCAACGGTGCACGCTTAGGGAAACACTTCTTGAAATTGTTGTAAGGATCATCTTATTTACTACCGTCGTTCTAAGTAAACAAGATGTATAAACATAATAAACATCACATGCAATTATATAGTAGTGAGATGATATGGCCAATATCATAAAGCTCCATTGATCTCCATCTTGAGGCTCCATGATCATCTTGTCACCGCATGACACCATGATCTCCATCATCATGATCTCCATCATTGTGCCTCCATGAAGTTGTCACGCCAACGACTACTTCTACTTCTATGGCTAACGCGCTTAGCAATAAAGTAAGTAAGTTACATGGCGTTCTTCAATGACACGCAGGTCATACAAAATAAAGACAACTCCTATGGCTCCTGCGGTTGTCATACTCATCGACATGCAAGTCGTGATTCCTATTACAAGAACATGATCTCATACATCACAATATGTCATTCATCATTCATCACAACTTGGCCATATCACATCACATGACAATTGCTGCAAAAACAAGTTAGACGTCCTCTAATTGTTGTTGCATCTTTTACGTGGCTGCAATTGGGTTCTAGCAAGAACGTTTTCTTACCTACGAATAACCACAACGTGATCTTGTCAACTTCTATTTACCCTTCATAAGGACCCTTTTCATCGAATCCGCTCCAACTAAAGTAGGAGAGACAGACACCCGCCAGCCACCTTATGCAACTAGTGCATGTTAGTCGGTGGAACCGATCTCACGTAAGCGTATGTTAGTTGGTCCGGGCCGCTTCATCCCACAATACCGTGGAAGCAAGATAAGACTAGTAGCGGCAAGTAAATTGACAAGATCCACGCCCACAACTAAATTGTGTTCTACTCGTGCAATAGAGAACTACGCATAGACCTAGCTCATGATGCCACTGTTGGAGAAAGTTGCAGAAAATTAAAAATTTTCTATGTTTTCACCAAGATCTATCTATGAGTTCATCTAAGCAACGAGTCAAGAGAGAGAGTTTGCATCTACATACCACTTGTAGATCGAGTACGGAAGCGTTCGAGGGAGTGGTGATGATGAAGACGTTCCCAACATGATTCCAATCACCGATGACCAAGTGCTGAACGGACAGCACCTCCGCGTTCAACACACGTACGGGACGACGGCGTCTCCTTCGTCTTGATCCAGCAAGGAGGAAGGAGAGGTTGAGGAAGACAACTCCAATGGCGGCACGACGGCGTGATGCAGATGGAGTGACTGTTCTCCCGCAGGGCTTCGCCAAGCTTATGCGGAGGAGGAGAGGTGTTGGGGAGGGGAGGGGCTGTGCCTTCAATGGTGTGTGCAGCCCTCCCCTCTACCCCTCTATTTATAGGGGAAGGAAGGAGGGGGCCGGCCACCTCTAGATGCATCTAGAGGGGGGCGGCGGCCAAGGGGAGGGGGCTTGCCCCCAAGCAAGGGCGCCCCTTAGGTTCCCCCTCAACCCTAGGCGCATGGGCCAAGGGAGGGTGCGCCCAGCCCACTAGGGCTGGCTGCCTCCCACGCAGCCCAAGTGGCCCCGAAAGGGTGGCCTCTCCGTGGTCCTCCGGAACCTTTCGGTGGACCCTCCATAATACCGATATGACCGAAACCTTTCCGGTGTCCATTTGACGACTTCCCATATATAAATCTTTACCTCCGGACCATTCCGAACTCCTCGTGACGTCACGGGATCTCATCCGGACTCAACAACATTCGTAATCACATACAAGTCTTCCTATTAACCCTAGCGTCACCGAACCTTAAGTGTGTAGACCCTACGGGTTCGGAGACATGCGACATGACCGGGCGCTCTCGTCAATAAGCAACAGCGGGATCTGGATACCCATGTTGGCTCCCACATGCTCCTCGATGATGTCATCGGATGAACCACGATGTCTAGGGTTCAAGCAACCTCGTATTCTATTCCCTTTGTCGACGGTATGTTACTTGCCCGAGACTCGATCGTCGGTATCCCAATACCTCGTTTAGTCTCGTTATCGCAAGTCACTTTACTCGTACCGTAATGCATGATCCCGTGACCGGACACTTGATCACTTTGAGCTCATTATGATGATGCATTACCGAGTGGGCCCAAGTGATACCTCTCCGTCATACGGAGTGACAAATCCTGTCTCGATCCGTGTCAACCCAACAGACACTTTCGGAGATACCTGTAATGCACCTTTATAGTCACCCGATTCGTTGTGGCGTTTGGTACACCCAAAGCATTCCTACGGTATCCGGGAGTTACACGATCTCACGGTCTAAGGAAGAGATACTTGACATTGGAAAAGCTCTAGCAAAACGAACTACACGATATTTGTGCTATGCTTAGGATTGGGTCTTGTCCATCACGTCATTCTCCTAATGACGTGCTCCCATTGTCAATGACATCTGATGTCCATAGTCAGGAAACCATGACTATCTGTTGACCAACGAGCTAGTCAACTAGAGGCTTACTAGGGACGTATTGTAGTCTATGTATTCACACGTGTATTACGATTTCCGGATAATACAGTTGTAGCATGAATAAAAGACAATTATCATGAACAAGGAAATATAATAATAATGCTTTTATTATTGCCTCTAGGGCATATTTCCAACAGCTAGTGGGTTTCATCTATTTACTTTGGAATGACAGGTCATGCAGAGGATAAAGGGGTTCAGCTACCGCAACAAGTAACACATGAGTCGTTGTTGTCCTAATGCAGTAAAATAGAGCAGGAGCGAGAGAGTGGGATTATATCGGAATGAACAAGGGGGGTTTTGCTTGCCTGGCACTTCTGAAGATAATATAGTTCTTCATCTGTGTCATTGAACTCATCGTCGGGATACGCCTACCGAGAGGGAACAAGCACCGACAAACAAGGAAGAAACACAATCAATGCAATGCAGCAATATGATGCATGATTATGACATGGCAATATGCTGTGATTTGGGCTAATGCAACAGCAAGTCATTTTGATTGAAGTGGAATTCAAAACTATATGAAATCCGAACTCCAAAACTATTATCAAAGTTGTCCTATTCATGTTTCATCCTAAAGAGTGAAGTTAACTTGATCAAACATGCATGAAAATGGTATAGATGGATTGATTGGATTTTTCTGATAATTTTTCATATATAAATTATTTCAATCTGAGCTACGGTTGAATTACTATGAATTTTAGAAGTTTAGGATATTTTCTGGAATTTCCTGAATTAAAATAAATCCAGAAAAAGAGTTATTGCGTCAGCATTAGGTCATGCTGACCTCAGCAGGTCAACAGGCGGGTCTAGGTCAAACCTGACGTGTGGGATCCACACGTCAGTGACACAGACTGGTTTGGGTGGATGACAGGTGGGCCTAGTCAACTGCCACGCCAGCAAAGTCAACCTGACATGTGGGCCCGGTGGGTTAGTCTAATTTAAACAGGGAATAATTTCGGGTTTAATCTAGCGCGTGGGGCCCATCCATCAGTGGCACAGTGATCAGCTAATGGCGTCATTAGTGTTAACTAAATGTGCCACGTTGGCTCGCCGGAGTTTCGCCGGCGACGACCAAAAACGCGGCGGAGACGCACCGGGGTGGCTCGGGTTTCGCCTACACTGCACCGTTCAGTGCGCCCTTTGGCCCTACGGAGAGCTGGCGCGATGGCGCGTCGGATGGTCGTGGTCTCTAGGCCTGGGGTGGCCGGAGTCGACAGCGGCGAGCTCGGTTGCGGCCGCCGGAGTTCGGGTGCCGAAGAAAACGTCGACACCGTGCACGGGAGGATCAACGGGTAGCACCTACGCGCTCTACGCGGCGCGGTGAGCAAGATGGATGTGACGGCTGAGCCATTGCATGGCCGGAGTCACGCCGGCGGTGAGCATAGGCGGCGGCGGGTTCTGTGAGCTCGGTGTGGTGCGTACGGTGCACGAGAGAGGGAACGGAGAGAGGGAGGACGGCAGCAGCTCATAGTGGTCTCGACGGGCGGGTCAGAGAGGTCGGGGAGGAGCTGGAGTGGTCACGGCGGCGAGGGGGATCTCCAGCGTCGGAAGGTTTAAGATGATGTCGATGGCAGCAATACAACGCGTCCCCGGTTGGTTGGCTGGTCGAGGGCGTGGAAGACGTTGTGCGGAGCTTTCGGGCATGGTGAGAGGTCGAGGGGGAGGCGGTGGACGTGGCAATGCTCGTCGGCGCTCTCGGCTGCGCTCGGTTCTTGCGAGAGAAAGGGCCAGAGGGGGATGTGAGAGGGGAGAGAGATAGAGGGAAGCGAGGCGTCTCCGTGGCGCGGCCGAAGCGCCGAGACGCCGTGGGGGCGGCAAGCAGAGCTGGCGGCGGCGCGGCTCTTGTTGCCGACACGGCGTCGTCCTCTGGCAAAAGCTAGGACGCATGGCGGGTAGGTTGGTGGGCTGGGCCAAGCTGGGCCAGCTCCAGGTAAGTGGCTGGGCTTCTCTCTCTCTCTCTACCCTTTTCTAATTAATTATGTTTTCTGTTTTTCTGCTTTATGTTTGCAAATAAAAAAAACCAACCAAAACACTTTGGTTAATTCTGGAAATTTTTGTGAGGAATATTTGAATTATTTTCAAACCACATAATAAATTTCAGAATATTTGGAGCAACCAATATTTAATGGTAACTTTTAAACTCCAACTCAAATACCATAATGATTTAATTCAATGACCAAAATGTCCTGGAAAAATATGCATTATCTCTGGTAGAGGCTTTCACCTTTTTCCATAAATCATGAACATTTTAAAAGGATATTTTGAGGTCATTGAAAATATTTTGGTTGAACCTATTTGAATTGCATTTGTGCTATGGTTTATAAATCCCCATTTCATGTTTATTTTAATTGTAAACATGATGACAAGAGAAACAAGCAAAGGCAGCAGGGGCTGAGCTAGGGCTGTGACAGTTTCTTTGTAATTGGATCGGGTGACTTACGAGAGTATACCCTTTTAGTTCGGACGGGGGGTTTTGTGAGAGCCGGATGATCCCAAAATTTTGTTTGGGTTTTCCAGGCGCTTTTCCATCGCACAGTACTTCCATACTATGGCCGCCAGGTCAGCGAAGTGTGCTATGTCACGGCGACTTATGGCGTTAAGGATTCCCCTGTCCGTGCAATTTTTGCAAATGAATGAAATTGTGTCTTCCTCGCGACAGTCCTTAACCTTGCTCATTACAAGGAGGAATCTGGCCCAATAGTGGTGTACTGTCTCTTGGGGCTCTTGTCTAATGTGGGAAAGATCACTTATATCTGGGTGGGTTTGTAAGATTTAGGTCTGAACCGTGACCCGATCTGAGACCCAGGGGCGGAGGAGTTTCCGAGCTTTGTAGTTTGTGCTCCGTGTTGTTGCCCAATAGATCTGGCCCACTGCTTGATTCTAGGTTCGAGGCTTGGGCCATGTCCTCCCGTAGATGGGTATCCGGCTCGGAGAGCTCGGGAATCCGGACATAGTTTGTCCTCAAGATAGAGGAAGAATCGCTGCGCTGTTCCTCCACCACCGCTACCTGATGGGTGACCGGCGGAGAGTTAATCTCCCTTTTGTCGGGTTTAAGCCCGATCTGATTATAGTCCGTAGCTACTCCCAAGGCGGCGATGCGATCCAAGAGCTCGTTCAAGCACTACTGGAATCTGGCACTTTGACATCTGCCATGACAGATGGCAAAGGCATGGTCGGCGGATGGCAAAGGCTTTGCCATCTGCCAGCAGATGGCAAACAGTTTGTCTGAAACCCTGCCGTAAAGGCTTCTTTTCCGTCTGGCGGCTGATGGCAAGAGCACAGGGCTTTGCCATCTATTGGCGGATGGCAAAGCCTCTTAACGGGTTAGCCCGTTAGAAGGTTAACGACATACTTTGCCATCCGCCAACAGATGGCAAAACTCGAGCTCTTTGCCGTCTGCCAGAGAGAGCAAAGGCTGCATGCTTTGCCGTCTGCCAAATAGATGGCAAGAGGTTTGCCATCTGCTGTCAGATGGCAAAGAGCCCAAATAGGCCAGCCCAAATTTTACATGTAGATGACACGTGGCCTCTTTGCCATCTGCCAGCTGATGGCAAAGCTCTTTGCCATCTGCCAGCAGATGGCAAAGTGACTATATTGCCCCATTTAATTTTGTTTTTTCTTATATCAATTCATTTCACAGAAAACAAACACAAATATATTTATATGACCAATATAGCATATTCAACACATATTACCAATAGTCATGAACACATATGTATCCAACATATGTTACCAATAGTAGCAAGTTTCATCCATACATATACATAGTTTCATCAATATTACACAGTTTCATCCATAGGTAGCAAGTTTCACAAGGTCAAAACAAAAACTAAATACAAGCACTCCATCAACCCAAGCTTCTGTGATCTTAAGCAAATCTGTAAATGGGAAAGAAGAAAGTTAGAAGAAGAAGACTAGAAGAAGAAGATTATTATGATGCAACTAAAATGTGAAGATTATTATGATGCAACTTATATCTATAAAATAGGTCATTTTGGAGCTAAGTATGGTTATTATGTCATTTTTTAGCTAGCTAAGCATACTAAGTCATTTTGGTGTAAAACATGCTAAGGTCATTCTAGAGCTAAGTAAGGTTATTATGTCATTTTGGAGCTAGCTAAGCATGTAAAGTCATTTAGGAGCTAGCTAAGCATGTGAAGTCATTTAGGAGCTAAAATATGTCATTTCTTAAGCATATTATGTTATTTTAGAGTTAGCTAAGCATATTAAGTCATTTTGGAGGAAAATATGCTAAGTATAGGTCATTTTAGAGCTATCCTAGGTTAAATAGGTCATTTTTAAGCTAGCTAAGCATATTAAGTCATTTTCGAGGAAAAAATGCTAAGTATAGGTCATTTTAGAGCTATCCTAGGTTAAATAGGTCATTTTGGAGCTAATTAAGTTTATTACGTAATTTTTGAACTAGCTAAGCATATTGAGTCATTTTGGAGGAAAAAATGCTAAGTATAGGTCATTTTAGAGCTATCCCAGGTTAAATAGGTCATTTTGGAGCTAAGTAAGGTTATTATGTCATTTTGGAGCTAGCTAAGCATATAAGTCATTTAGGAGCTAAAATATGTCATTTCTTAAGCATATTATGTCATTTTAGAGCTAGTTAAGCATATTAAGTCATTTTGGAGGAAAAGATGCTAAGTATAGGTCATTTTAGAGCTATCCTAGGTTAAATAGGTCATTTTTAAGCTAGCTAAGCATATTAAGTCATTCTGGAGGAAAAAATGCTAAGTATAGGTCATTTTAGAGCTATCCTAGGTTAAATAGGTCATTTTGGAGCTAATTAAGCTTATTATGTAATTTTTGAGCTAGCTAAGCATATTGAGTCATTTAGGAGGAAAAAATGCGAAGTATAGGTCATTTTAGAGCTAGCCTAGGTTAAATAGGTCATTTTGGGGCTAAGTAAGGTTATTATGTCATTTTGGAGCTAGCTAAGCATGTGAAGTCATTTAGGAGCTAAACTATGTCATTTCTTAAGCATATTATGTCATTTTAGAGCTAGTTAAGCATATTAACTAATTTTGGAGGAAAAGATTCTAAGTATAGGTCATTTTAGAGCTACCCTAGGTTAAATACGTCATTTTGAAGCTAGCTAAGCATATTAAGTCATTTTGGAGGAAAAAAAGCTAAGTATAGGTCATTTTAGAGCTATCCTAGGTTAAATAGGTCATTTTGGAGCTAATTAAGCTTATTATGTAATTTTTGAGCTAGCTAAGCATATTAAGTCATTTTGGAGGAAAAAATGCTAAGTATAGGTCATTTTAGAGCTAGCCTAGGTTGAATAGGTCATTTTGAAGCTAAGTAAGGTTATTATGTCATTTTGGAGCTAGCTAAGCATATGAAGTCATTTAGGACCTAAAATATGTCATTTCTTAAGCATATTATATCATTTTAGAGCTAGCTAAGCATATTAAGTCATTTTGGAGGAAAAGATGCTAAGTATAGGTCATTTTAGAGCTATCCTAGGTTAAATATGACGCGGAGGATTCTGTCCGACTGGTACAGGTTTGCAGACATTATATGGCCTTTGGGTTGAAAGCGTCCAAATAGTGTCACTATCGCGTCATAGCATTCTCTGCCCAAGTTGAATTGAGCCTTCAGAGCCATTACTTGTGCGATGGCATCCAGCTAACAAAGCTCGGTGTGCTCGTGGAGAGGACGCTTCGAAGACTCGAACATATCATTGAAGGCCTTTGCAGATTCCTCCATCTCATCGTCCGAATCCCGAGCATCATCAAAGTCTTGCACCATGTCTTCCATCCCGGTACCATGCTCGTCGGTGCGACGACGGCCCTCCTCAGCTCTGGAACGTTGGGCAGACTCACCATGAAATGTCCACATCGTATAACCGGGCATAAAACCCCACTTCTGCAGGTGTTTGATCATTTCAAACTCTGACATCTTACGATTGTCGTCGCACTCGACACAGGGCCACCAGGTTGTTATCTGTCCATTTGCAAATGCGGCTCTGATAAACCCCTTGGTTTTTGTCATCCATTCAGGGGTCATGTATTTCGGACTAGGGTGACCGGTGTACATCCACCCACGATCACTCATCTTGCCTAGCTACTGGACACACAAGAAATACATACATAACTCAGCAAACCATATTCATCAGTTAATAGATTTTCTCAGTTTTATTATGTCCATGCAACCTAGACGCTAATAGGTAAAGATAGGTCCTAATCCCACCCGAGTATGTGTAGATTGGGTTCGTTTTCCCATGCTGCTCTGGATCCGACACAAAATTTGGCAGCACCTCCCGTTGTTCTCCGATACACGTCTCGCAATAGCGAGAGGATGTGTGCCCGAGAACAACAGAGAGGCACCGATTTAAATTCTGCATCGGATCCGAGGCGAGCATATGGGAAAATGAACCCAATCTACACATACTGGCTGTCCATGGATAGCGTTGGACAATTCGAAAGAATTACAGTTATAAATATGCAAATGAATGCATATTTATAGATGTAACCCTTTCGAACGGGAGACGCATAGTGGTCACGCATACTGATGATTGAATACATCTATAGCTAGCAAGTTTCATCGGCATGAAGACCGGAACATAGCAAATGAAGGGTGAGAGGAGGAGATGTCATTTGTGCTCACCCACGAACGCAGGGGCGGAGCTCGTCGAACGCACGGGGAGGTCGTTGAACACCAGACCCTCACAGCAATGAAACAACTGCACATTTAAATCCACCCGATCAACGCAAATATATATGATGTTTTTCATAACAAAATTGGAAAATATATGACCTAACTCATAATTCACAAATATATGACCCCGTCTGCCTCTGGAAGGCCGAAGAGAACCTTTTCGGTCAACAGGAGGTCGAAGAGGTGTCGGGTGTCGGGGGTGTCGTGGTGTCAAAGGGACAAAGATAAATTCTATTCGGCAAAAGTGGACTGTAAAGAAAAGCCTGCTACATAATCCTCAAAACATCTATAAGCATATCCTAAATCTAGGCTGCATGCATGTGTTTTTTGGAAGTCTAAGAAGAAAAAAAACTAACATGCCTTTTAGTGTGCACTTAAATAGTCTGTCCGCTGTACAATGTGATTTTTTCCAGTAGGGGTATAAGCGAGAACTCATAGACATATTACCTTGGGCAAGAAGTGCTCAAGCGAGGAAACGACAATGACCAAGGCTGGATCAAGCCCAATCTCCTCCTTTGCCTCCCTTAATGATGTTGCTGCACCATCAGCATCACCCTCCTCTGCCTTTCCTCCGGGCAATGCAACCTCCCCTGCAAATCTCAAGTGGAGAAAATAAAAACAGATAGGGTTTATCCAGCTCGTGTCTAGGTTGGTATCTATTTGTGAACCTGATTGTTCAAATATAAAAGCTAAGGCAAGCCAAACCAGCACTAAACAGAAAAAGCTGGGTTAAAAATCCTCTTAAAATTAATAGGCCAGCCTCTTAAAATTTCTTTCTCAGATAGATTGCTTCTTCACATGGGATAGTGCAACAAGCTGAACAATAATCAGAGGACGGTAGATGAGACTGGGGATTATCGTGGGATGTTCTTTGAGGGGCTTTTTATTTTTTTCATCTAATTTTCTCACCAATGACATCAGCGCCAACCTCGGAGTTGAAACAAAGAGCTGCAGATTTCAACGAATCAAACTGGAATCACTACCACAATACTAGCCTAGCTTCCATACTAATATGCCTAAAATAATGATGAATAAATAATCATAATAGAAAGGTATTCTTCTTTGTGTGTGTATAAAGAAACGTGATCTAATCTTCTTTAAAAGATATATATGGAGACTATAGTAAGATTTATGGTTTTGTTGGTGCTAAATATACAACTAAATATCCAATCTGTATGTGAAGTAGGCAACGACGGAGCCAGGAAATAAACATAAGGGGGACCGAACATCAAGGACAACTCTAAAATGCAACTAAGCCTGGCGGAATATATAGGAGTTGACACTGAGTATAGCAAAATATGTACTACTATAACCGTAAGTGTTGATAATATAGGCAAGATCTTTTTTGATCAAAGGACACGGCCTAATTTTTATTATGAAAATGGAAATGGAGTCTTATCCTACAGAGACTAATCTCCAAATTTTTTTGTGTTGCAACCAATACTTTGAAACAAAACTATATCCACCAATGAGTGTTGTGAATTAGGATACCAAAATGCAAAATCTTTCATATTGTACCAGTGTGGCCGCTTCCTGATGTGCTCCAAAGTTCAAACTGAAGAGAATAGAACTAGCAAGATTTTTGTGTCTTCATCAAAACAAAACAAAAAGGATTTATATCGTCATCCCAGATTTTTTGTGTCTTCATCAAAACAAAACAAAATACTCTGTCTGTATGTGTGTGTGTGTTACTTTTTTTTTACTTCCATGCTAATTTTTGAATCAATCAGGAACTTGCTGTTGCACACTCTCTAGTCTCTGAGAAAATTAATGCTCCTGGAGGATTGTCTCAGCAGTCATCACTTATATCATATTTCTCATTTGCTAAAATGGTGTAGATCACATAGCTCTAGGCATGTTTAATCAGGGGTCTTCAAACATTTTCTGCAGGTTGGGGGGTCTTCAGATCACATAAGTCAAAATGGCTCTCAGCTTTCTGAACATATAAGCAGCAGAGCATGAACATGTACAGGGAGAGGTGGTTGGGCAGCAAAGAGGGCATCACCTTCGCGAAATCGGAAGAGGTGGTCGGGGAGGCAGAGAATCGAGACAGCCACCGGGTTCTTCGGCGGAAGACGGCGAGCAGGACGGGGATGACTTGTCGGGGACGGAGGAGCAGTCGGTGATGGCCCTTGAGACGAGGCGAGGATGTGTGGTCGGGATGGAGGAGGCGGTCCGCGACGGAGGCGCATTTAAGGCGAGCAGGCGGGATGGCTTCACAAATGGACGAGCGGCGGCTGAGGGCGCAAGGTGCAGTCCGCCATAGCTACTGCGTCTGGCGGCTAGGGTTGGGGAAGGGCGGCGCCGTGGCTGAACGATGGAGGGACGGGCGAGGGCGGGCTGCAGATGGCGGGAGGCGGGGAGGGCTGCGGTGGCGGGAGGGGTGGGGAGGGCAGCGGTGGCGGGAGGGCGGGCCGGGCGGTGCTGGGCGGTGGCGGTGCTGTGTCGTCGTCCGGACCCATGGGCTGGGGCGCAGTGCACGGTGGTTGGGTGAGTTTTTTTTTTGAGACAACGGAGTAAAATTTTTTTTAGAAGAAGAGAGGGAAGGAGATAGTCCGACTTCTTTGCCATCAGCCAGCGGATGGGAAAGGACCATATCTTTGCCATCAGCCAGCGGCTGGCAGATGGCAAAGAGGTGGGCTCTTGGGCCGTTCTGACACCGTCATCCATTGGGCCCCACCCACTTCTTTGCCATCTGCGCCATGATGAAAAAGATTCTTTGCCATCTGCTGGCAGATGGCAAAGAGGTGGGTTGATAGGCCGTTACAGCACTGGACCCTACCCACCTCTTTGCCATCTACTGGCAGATGGCAAATATTATTTGCCATCCACTAGCAGATGGCAAAGAATTGGCTGATGGCAACCATGTTCTTTGCCGTCTGTCAGTTCTTTGCCATCTGTTTTTTATAAGCAGATGGCAAAGACGTTCTTTGCCATCAGCTGGCAGATGGCAAAGAGCTGGCTGATGGCAAATTCCCAGTTTCCAGTAGTGAAGGAAGAGAGCTCCATTGGATCCAACTGTTCGGCGAATTCTGAGCTGACGTGGAGGCTGTTTTCGATGACCCGAGAAGTCATCGTCGGTGCAACGGCCGAACGGGCGATCATGACGAAACTGCCTAGTCGGAGAGTTTGGCCTACAGCCAGGACTCCCAAGAGGTGATGTTGTCCTTGACAACGAGACGAGCCATCCAGCCTTATGATGACGGCACAGTGGAACTCTCAATGAAAGCACCAATATCGGTGTCAAAACCTGCGGATCTCGGGTAGGGGGTCCCGAACTGTGCGTCTAAGGCGGATGGTAACAGGAGGCGGGGGACACGACGTTTACCCAGGTTCGGGCCCTCTTGATGGAGGTAATACCCTACTTCCTGGTTGTTTGATCTTGATAATATGAGTATTACAAGAGTTGATCTACCATGAGATTGTTTTTTTACCGTAAACAGTAAGGGAACCCCCCACTGTGAAAGAATCAATTAAATGAGGGTGATAAAGTTACATGGTTACTTACAAATCCATTTCCCTTTGGGAAAGGACAGAAAGGCTACTTTATTGGAGTGAGGACAGAAGCAAAGGAATAAAGTTTTTGTGCTTCTCCTTAACTCTATAAGCTAGGAGTGAAAAATCAACTTTGAATCTACTAAGCCAAGCAGCACGGGACGGTGCAATCCCTCTAAAGTGCTTGTTGTTTCTTTCTTTCAATATGCTCCACGCCGCCAGAAGGAAAACTTCCATGAAGAGTGGTCTCCCCCAAGTGTCTTTCGTCATTGAGATTTTGGAAAGACAAGTCCCCCCTTGTTGCCAGGCAATACCTAGAGTGGCCCAACATTGGGTGCTGATAGAACATCCAAAGAACAAATGCTCTAGGGTTTCCTCAATGTGCTGCCCGCATAGAATGCAATCATGATTGTTCCCGATGTTGTAGTGGCGTCGTTTAAGCATATTCCTTGTGTTTAAACGGTCCGAGAGCAATAGCCAGCCAAAAACTTTGATCTTCATGGTTGATTTGGATTTCCAGAGCCAATGAAAGGCACAATGACATTGGATGTCTCGAAAGCAGAAGGCATAGAATTTGTGAGTGGTATAGTCCTTATCTCCCCAAACATACGTCCAGATGTCCTTGTGTTGCGAAGCATTCGACAAACTTACATCCCTGGTGTCCTGTTGAATTTGTCTTACTTCATCATATGCTTGTGGGGATAGGGGTAGATGAAACGCCTCATGCAGTGACGTAGTGGCAAAGAAATCCTTTACCGAGATGTCCTCCTCAGTGGTGTACGAGAAAGCACGTGGGTAAGTATCTGCTAGGATGCCATTACACCAGTCATCTTTCCAAAAGAGGACCGTGGTACCAGTTACCACCTGGACTTGAGTGATTCCACGAAAAATTGGCATGAGCTTGGACACGTCTCTCCACTAGAAAGAACCGCAGGGATCGGTTGCATGTGGGATCCGGCCATCATAATAGGTATCCTTAATAAGCTAAACCCAGGGCACATCCCAGTTGTTGTAGAATTTATGAAGAAATTTTAGGAGAAGACCGTCACCTTGGATTCGATGGTCGATGACTCCCAAACCTCCACAATCTTTGGGTTTGCACACCATATCCCAAGATGCCAAGGAGTTACATTTGTCACCTTGATCAGTTTTTTTGGTCCAGAGGCATTTACGTCAAATCTTTTCCAGCAGCTCAATGATTTTAGTAGGTAAGCGCAAGGTGCACAGTGTAAATATGACCAAGGAGGTAATCACAGAGTTGAGCAGCGAAAGTTTTCCACCATAGGAGATCATGTTGAGGGTAGCAGAAAGTCTTCTCTCCACCATGCAAACAAGGGGCATGAGATCAAGGACTGTTGGCCGTGTTGTTCCCAGAGGCAGACCTAGGTATGTAAACGGCATTTTCCCAACAACACAACCAAAAATGTGTGCCAACTGATTGCAACGGTCTGTAGGGCAGTTAATGGGTATAATTGTTGACTTATGAAAGTTGATCTTCAATCCAATGGATGTTGCAAAGTCAGTTAAGATGTTTTTCAGTATCAAGGCTTGTCTTGGGCAGGCTGGAAGGACAAGTATGGTGTCGTCGGCATATTGAATTACTGGGTAATCTTGCTGGTTCCTTGCAGGGAAAGGCAGGTGGATTTCATTACGCGCAAAGGCATCATTAATTGCCGCTTGGAGAAGGTCAGCTGCAAGGATAAAAATAAGAGGGGAGAGCGGATCGCCCTGTCTCACCCCACATTTGCAGTAAAATTGTCATCCTGGAGTGCCATTAAGGAGGACCGAAGATTTACCACGAGATCGTAGAGGCTAAACCCTAGAAGCTAGCCTATGGTATGATTGTTGTTGTCCTACAGACTAAACCCTCCGGTTTATATAGACACCGGAGGGGGCTAGGGTTACACAGAGTCGGTTACAAGGGAGGAGATCTACATATCCGTACTGCCAAGCTTGCCTTCCACGCCAAGGAGAGTCCCATCCGGACACGATACGAAGTCTTCAATCTTGTATCTTCATAGTCCAACAGTCCGGCCAAAGGATATAGTCCGGCTGTCCGAGGACCCTCTAATCCAGGACTCCCTCCGGGGTTCCCCAGACTTTCCAGCCTGCGGCCCACAGCGTGACTAAGCAAGCAGGCCATACGGCCCACCTTCATCAACAAGGCATCCAAGACCCTCACGAGGCGGACGACGCAAGACCTCCTCGGGAGTGGCCTAGCCAGGCAGGCTCACGAGGAGTGGAGATATCGAGGCGGGGCAAAACCTCACAAGGCTCTTGTGACGTGAGCCATGACGAACGACACTAGGCGGGCGCCAGCGCGCGCAACATCCTTGTTTGCTCTTTGGTGCTAAGGAGGCCAGCGCAGGCGAAGAGTACCGAGGCATTAGGAAAAGGTTGCTATATTGGTGCAACGAGACCGAGACCAGGAGGACGGCAAGACGGAGGTCATCGGCGAGCCCAATACGATGTCACCACCAGAGCTTTTCGCAGGCGAAGACCGCTTTTGTCAGGATATCTTGTACTAGCTGTCCCCCTTTGAATTTGCTCGCCGTTGTTGGCTTCCTTCCCGCTCGATATTTGGGAAGAGGACCGGGGCCTATATAAGTAGAGATAGCCACCATAGTAGGGGCATCTCATCTTATCTTGATCCAACCCGATCGAGAGCCTACCCTAGCCACAAGAACACCTCAACCTCAGGAGGCTGTTCTTCCCTTGTACTATTCATCATCAGCCCTAGAGGTAATCCACCACCACCACACTGGAGTTGGGTATTACACCACAGCGGTGGCCCGAACCAGTATAAACCTCGTGTTTTACTGTGTTGCGAGTTCGTCGAGTTCATCCGCGAGATCTTAGCGAGCTAGGCCGTAGATCGGTAGGAGGGAAAGACTTCGCGCGCACCCCAGTGTTTGAACCTTAAGGGTTTGCCGGAACCCCACATCCGACATTTGGCGTGCCAGGTAGGGGTGCGCCGGAGCTCCTCTCCACCAACCTCCGCCCCGCGCCACCGCACTTCGCTCCCATGGTGGATGCCACGCCATCGACCTCTGCGACCAACGTCGGCAGCGGGGCATATAGGTACCGAGCCCTGGCCCCCGCCCTGCACCGAGTGCGGTGGCCGACCAAGTTCAAGCCAGAGATGCCACCGCGTTATGACAGCGTGGCAGACCCTACGCCGTTCCTCCTGGCGTATGAGGAGGCTGTCCTCAAAGCCGGAGGCAACGACAAGATCATGGCCAACTGGTTCCCCATGTCCCTTGCCGGCGAGCCGCGCGCCTGGCTGTTCAACCTCCCGGGATCCACAGTGGCTTCCTGGGGGGAGCTTCGTGACCTCTTCACCGATCACTAGGCGATGCCAGCGCACCATGCGGTCGCGGCCCTACTGGGCGGCTCTCAAGCACTGCCTTCAGATCGCCACGTTAAACCGTTCATCCGTCAGATCCGGGCCGCCTCCAAGCGCCCGGGGGCTCCGCCAAGTTGGTCTGCCCCAGAGGCCGACCTCACTTCGGCTCCGAAGACCACCCCGACTCCACCGCCGGCTCCGGCATGCTCCCAATGGTCTGCACGCCCACCATCTGCAACGTGGCTGTCACCAAGACCCTCATCGACGGTGGTGCCGGCCTCAACTTGCTCTCCATAGAAGCCTTCAGCCTTCTTCACGTGCCGCTCGAGCGGCTCAACCTTAGCAAGCCTTTTTCGGGAGTGGGTGGTGGAGCTGCCCACTCTCTAGGGCAGATCTGTCTCCCTGTCACCTTCGGCACACGTGACAACTACCGCACCGAGCTGGTGGACTTCGACATCGCCCGCATCGGTCTCCCATACAACGCCAAGCCAAGGGCGCGCTGTGCCAAGCCGGAGTTGAAGTGGCGCAGGGTCAGGAGGACGCAACAAAGGCATCAGCTGGGGAAGACAAAGCTCGGCAGGACAACATCACAAAAGCTCCTAAGGACAACCAAGTATCAGGAAACACTCCACCTCAGGAGATGCACCAATCTCCGTAGGACCCCAGCCTCGATAGTGCGTCAGCCATCATCGAACACCCGGTGTACTTTGTCAGCACCGTACTGAGAGACGCAAGGGCACGCTACCCCATGCCTCAGAAGCTCCTGCTCGCACTCTTGGTGGCCTCACACAAGCTGCGACACTACTTCCAGTGGCACCCGATCAAGGTCGTCTCAGCTTACCCATTGGAGAGGGTACTCAGGAGCCCAAATTCAGCTAGAAGGGTTGCTGAGTGGAATATCGAGCTGCAAGAATTCCAGTTAGAGTTCAGCACTACCAGGGTCATCAAGGGGGCTGCGCTCGCTGACTTTGTGGCAGAATGGACGGATGCCCCGACACTTGAGGTAGGGGAAGACCGGTCCACCTCCCCAGGGAGCGAGGCTCCGGACGGCTGGGTCATGTATTTCGATGGCGCTTTCGCGCACCAGGGCACAGGAGCTATAGCAGTGCTCATCTCGCCCACCCAGGACAAGCTCTACTACACCGTGCAACTCTGCTTTCAGCACGGCGAGAAGGTCTCCAACAATATCGCAGAATACGAAGGCCTCATAGCTGGTCTGAAGGCTGCGGCAGCTCTAGGGCTGAAGCGCCTTACCGTCAGAGGCGACTCACAACTCCTCGTCAACTTCTCCAACAAGGTGTACGATACGAAGGACGAGCACATGGAGGCCTACCTCGCGGAGGTACGCAAGATGGAAAAGCAGTTCTCAGGTCTCGAGCTGCAGCACGTGCCCCGGGGCACCAATAAAGAATCCGACAACATCGGTAGGAGAGCCTCCCAGCGGCAACCACAAGAGCCGGGCGTCTTTGAGGAGCGGCTCTTCAAACCATCAGCTACGCCACCTCTTTCAAGCACTACTCAGCCTCGAGAGGAGCTCCCACAGCCTCCGGTCCACGGAGCCCGGCACAGGGCCGACCTCGAGCTCGGCTGCTCTTGGCGCCGAGCCCGGGAGGAATGCTGGACCAAGGAATTCAAGGAGTACCTGACGCACGGGGCGCTACCGGAGAAGGAAGAGGACGCGGAGCGCGTGGCCCGGCAAGCCATGGCATACTGCATCCAAGATGGCGAGTTATACAGGAAGCGGCCGAACGATGTCATGCTGCGCTGCATCTCCAGCGATCAAGGAAGTGAGCTGCTGATTGACATACACGACGGGGACTGCGGGCACCACTCGTCATCAAGGACCCTCGTCGGCAAGGTGTTCCGCAGTGGATTCTACTGGCCTACAGCACTCAACGACGCAGCCGAGCTGGTGAAGTCTTGCGAAGCTTGCCAATTCCACGCCAAGCAAATCCATCAGCCTGCTCAGGGCCTCCAAACCATCCCTCTCAAATGGCCGTTCGCGGTCTGGGGGCTGGACATCTTAGGCCCGTTCCCACGGGCGCCAGGGGGCTATCGCTATCTCTACGTCGCCATCGACAAGTTCACCAAATGGGCGGAAGTGGAAGCCGTCCGTACCATCCCGGCCGGCTCTGCCGTCAAGTTCATCAAGGGCCTCGTGAGCCGCTTCGGGGTCCCCAACCGCATCATCATAGATAACGGCTCGCAGTTTACTAGTAACCTCTTCAAAACCTACTGTGCTAACCTTGGAACGCAGATCTGCTACACTTCAGTGGCCCACCCCAGGAGCAATGGTCGGGCTGAGCGAGCCAACGCAGATGTCCTAAGGGGCCTCAAGACAAGGACCTTCAAGAAGAAGCTGGAGGCCTGCGGCAGGGGCTGGCACGACGAGCTCCAGTCCGTGTTGTGGTCTATCCGCACCACCGCTACCAAGCCAACGGCGAGACTCCATTCTTCCTCATCTATGGAGCCGAAGCAGTCCTTCCTCACGAGGTCAAGCATTGCTCCGCACGGGTCCTGGCGTTCGACAAAACACAGCAGGACACCACGCGGGGGATGGATCTCGTGCTCGGGGAGGAATGTCGTCGCGAAGCTGCATTAAGGGCAGCAAGGTACCAGGAAGCGCTGCGGCGATACCACTGCCGCAACATTCACTCCAGGACGCTTGAGACGGGTGACCTGGTCCTGAGGCGGGTCCTCTCCAGGGAAGGGTTGCATAAGCTTTCACCCATGTGGGAGGGCCCGTTCAGGGTCGTCCACATCTCCAGGCCTGGCGCCGTGCGCCTGGAGACGCAAGAAGGGACACCTATCCAAAACGCCTGGAACATGCAGCTCTCAGGAAGTTCTACCCATGAAGCATGGCCCAGAGCCTATGAAGAAAGGCCCAGAACCTGTGAAGAAAGGCCCAGAGCCTGTGAAGAAGGCCCGGTGCCTGTGAAGAATCGTCGCTCGTGACACTCTCACGCAATAATGAGTTGGTGCCGTACACGCCCCGGAGTCTCAGGAGCGCCAGCCTCAGCCCTGGGGCTCCCGCCCACGCCTAGTGGCAGCACTTAGCTCCGCGCTGGTGAGAAGGCTTGAAGACTAGATTAGGTGCCGGACGCGGCTTTTCATTTGCTTTCCGTAGTTGGCTCGCTTTTCCTTAATCGAAGTTGCTCTTGGTGTTCCTTGCTGATTTGACTCTCTAGACTCTTACCGCATTTTAGGCTCTGGTTTGCTCGTGTTCTCTCTCTCGCATACCTCGCGAGGGGGCTAGGCAGGTGCCCTCGCGAGCATTTTTCTTCTCACTGCCTTCTCGCGAGCCACCCTCGTTCGAGCCTGAAAGCTGGCGCATCTCTCCTAATTCGTGCCCCTCGGGTACCGCGATACAAAGCGCCAAGTCGAGGCTTGGGTGGACAGCAAATCCTATAGCGCACCCCTAACGAATTTTTGCAGAATCCGAGCAAGCAAGCGAGGAAGAGATGGGTGACGGGGGCTCCTCCCCTCCCCATTTATAGAGGAAGAAGGCCAACCGATGTCTCCCACGACCGCAGGTAATGATGGTTTTCCTTGCATGTCGCAGGGACTTGTCAAGTCGTGCAGTTGCCGAGGCAGCGTGGGGAAGCGGAGACGCCCACGTCCAATCAACCGCCACGCGTCAATCGAGGCCGCAGGCTTTTGGGCCCTAGGGTGCTCCGATCTTGACCCTTGGCTTCGCCGTGAAGCCAAGCCCGAGCGCACATTGGGCTCGGGGGCTACTGTCGGCGTTCTGGGAACGGGGGTCCCCAGACTTGCCTGCCTGCGGTCCAAGGCGTGTCTAAGCAAGCAGGCCATACGGCCCACCTTCATCAACAAGGCATCCAGGACCCTCGCGAGGGTCCAAGCCTCGCGAGGCGGACGATGCAAGACCTCCTCGGGAGTGGCCTAGCCAGCCAGGCTCATGAGGAGCAGAGATATCGAGGCGGGGCAAAACCTCACGAGGCTCTCGTGACGTGAGCCATGACGAACGACACCAGGCAGGCGCCAGCACGCGCAGTGTCCTTATTTCCTCTTTGGTGCTAAGGAGGCCAGCGCAGGCGAAGAGTACCGAGGCATCAGGCAAAGGTTGCTATATTGGTGCAACGAGACCGAGACCAGGAGGACGGCAAGACGGAGGTCATCATGGAGCCCAAGATGGCGTCACCACCAGAACTTTTCTTAGGCGAAGACTGCTTTTGTCAGGATAGCTTGTACTAGCTGCCCCCCTTCAAATTTGCCCGCCATTGTTGGCTCCCTTCCCGCTCGATATTTGGGAAGAGGACCGGGGCCTATATAAGTAGAGCTAGCCACCATAGTAGGGGCATCTCATCTTAGCTTGATACAACCCGATCGAGAGCCTACCCTAGCCACAAGAACACCTCAACCTCAGGAGGCTGTTCTTCCCTTGTACTGTTCATCATCAGCCCTAGAGGCAATCCACCACCACCACACTGGAGTAGGGTATTACACCACAACGGTAGCCTTAACCAGTATAAACCTCGTGTTTTTTTGTGTTGTGAGTTCGTCGAGTTTGTCCGCGAGATCTTAGCGATCTAGGGCGTAGATCTTTAGGAGGGAAAGACTTCGCGCGCACCCCAGTGTTCAAACCTTAATGGTTTCCCGGAACCCCACATCCGACAGCAGCGCAGGTCGCCCGCGGCCGACGGGCGGTCGCGGCTGCCCTGGAAGTTGGCGACGAAGCGGTCACGCATCTCGTCCTAGGAGGAGATCGAGCCCTGAGGCAAGTTCAGGAACCACGAACGCGCGCCGTCTTTGAGTGCCATAGGGAACCAGTTCGCCAGGACTTTCTCGTCGCTATTGGCCGCCTCGACGCTCAGCTCTCAGAGCTTAAAGAACTCCGTGGGGTCAAGGGTGTCGTCGTAGCGAGGGGGCAGATCTGGCTTGAACTTGCCCGGCCAGGCGACGCTACACAGCTCGGGGGTGAAGGCGCGGCAATTGGATGTGGTTGCAGGGGCCCGTCTCAGAGGTGGAGCTTGGTCTTGATGAGGTTAACGCGCCGCCACCGCAGGTAGCGCGCGGTCTTGGCGAGGCGTCGCGGGTAGCGCAGGTGAAGCTTTTCGCGGCCGGGGAATTTCTTGGCAGCTACTCTCTTCGCGCGCGGGCACCAGGCGCGGTGGATCGCGTCGCGGAGCCGCACGCCTTGGAGCCAAGGCGCCATCTTGGGGCAGTGGAGGTGGAGGCACTCCGTGAGCTGCATCGCCTGCAGCTGGCGGAGGGCCTGGCGGAGAGAGGGACGGCACAGGGGAGCCCCCTGCGGCGCGGACAAGCTCGGCGACGCGGTCGAGCCAGTCCTCGTAGAGGTCGTCGACTGGGCGGTAGCGCAGGAGCTCGTTCGCCATGAGGAGCGTGGCTCGCGTGTCCATGGGAGTGAGACGTGCATGGCACGAGGAACCGACCGGAGTCAATGATGGAGTGGCGGTGCGACATTCCTGCCGTACCGATGGGTGCAGCGAGGACGCTTAATGCTCGTTGCCCACCGGGCTGGTGGTGGCGTTGGCGGTAGGAGACGGAGAATGACGAGTTGGCCCGCCGACGGGAGCCGTCTGAGCAACGCAGGCGGTGAGGGCAGCCCGGCGCTCAGCTCGAGTGCGGCGAGCGTCCGCCATGGAGACGACAGAGCGACTGGACGCGAATGATGGGAGGGAAGTTCCGGCGCACCCTTGCCTGGCGTGCCAAATGTCGGATCTCGGGTTCCGGCAAAACACTTAAGGTTCGAACACTGGGGTGCGCGCGGAGATTTCCTCCCTACCTATCGACGCCCTAGCTCACTAAGATCTCGCGGACGAACTCGACGAACTCGCGACACAAAGACACGAGGCTTATACTAGTTTGGGCCACCATTGTGGTGTAATACCCCACTCCAGTGTGGTGGTGGCGGATTGCCTCTTGGGATGATGATGAAAAGTACAAGGGGAAGAACAGCCTCCTGAGGCTGAGGCGTTCTTGTGTTTGGTGTGTGTCTAGGGGTCGGCTCTAGGTCTGATCAGCTCAGGCTTGCTTGCCTCTACTGTGGTGGCTAGTTCTACTTATATAGGCCCTAGTCATCTCCCCAAATATTGAGCAGGAAGGGAGCCAACAACGGCCGACAATTTGAAAGGGGACAGCTACTACAAGCTATCCTGACAAAAGCGGTCTTCGCCTACGAAAGGCTCTGGTGATGACGCCGTCTTGGGCTCCACGGTGACCTCCGTCCTGCCGTCCTGCTGGTCTTGGTCTCGTTGCACCGATATGAAAACCTTTGCCTGATGCCTCGGTACTTCGCGTCTGCGCTGGCCTCCTTAGCACCAAAGAGGAAACAAGGACGCTACGCGCGCTGGCGCCCGCCTGGCGCCCGCCTGATCTTGATCTTCATGGCTCACGTCACAAGAGCCTCGCGAGGTTTGCCCTGCCTTGATATCTCCGCTCCTCGTGAGGCAGCCTGGTGAGGCCGCTCCTGAGGAGGTCTTGCGTCATCTGCCTCGCGAGGTTTGGCCCCTCGCGAGGGTCTTGATTGCCTTGTCGGTGAAGATGGGCCGTACAGGCCCGCTAGCACAGCCACGCCGTGGGCCCCAGGCAGGCAAGTCTGGGGACCCCCGTTCCCAGAACAGCGACACAACCCATAGCCTAGGAGCTACGACGGCTCGAGGGGTGCTGTTTCCCATTGGGAATCGATTGGCCCAGAATAAAAAAATCAGACAACTGACGCCTAAATAAAGTGATTTTAGATGAGGGTGCGACCTATCTGGTGGCCTGGTGAAGTAGGCAGCTCCAGCTGTCGAGTCGGTGAGGCTGGCGCGGTTGCGGTGGCTACCGGCAGCAGGAAAGCAGAGATGTCGCGATGGTCGATGGCTATGGGGAAGTAGCGCCGGGGCTCTGGACAGATCCAAAGTTGGAGCCGCTCCGGTGTCTTGAACAATGGTGGGGGTGAATCGGCTCCGGTACGGTTCACGTAGCCGTCGTCGAGGCAGCTCCGGCAGCACAGAGTAAGAGGCACATGGCCTAGTGCACGACGACAAATGGACAGCGTCTCCGGGATTAGAGAGGAGGGCGGCTGTGTATTTGGTGCAGTGGGGGCGCCATGGAGGAGGGGATGTGGTTTCGCGGCTCGGGAGAAGGGAGCTTCCGGGGAGAAGGTGATTTGGCACCCACGAGGTATGAATGGGGAATTGGGAGGGGGAACCATGTCTTATGGATGCATTTGTCTGAAATATGGGGGCGGGGAGTTACAGTTCTATCCCTTCCTTTAGGCTTCTTGGCTTGGGTCTGTGTACTGATGGTCAGGGATAGTAGAGTAACTTTGCTTCTCCCAAATAGTGGGCGCGAGCGATTTTGGGCGAGGAGGGCGTGTTTTGAAATATAGTGGGCGCAAGCGATTTTGGGCGAGGAGGGCATGTTTTGAAATATAGTGGGTGCAAGCGATTTCGTGCGAGGAGAGCGTGTTTTGAAATAGTGGGCGAGGAGAGGGTGTTTTGCCGACCATGGTTTATGAACCTACCCTCGATGTACAACGGGCCAATTGATGCATGTCCCACATAGGCCGGTAATTTCATGTCTCCCATTTATTTGCTCAGGCGAATTCCACTGAGCAGAGGGTGTTTAACGGTTCATTCAAATTTCGGAGAACGAGCATCCACGTCTACCTTACCAAGTCAATTCGAATCAAATTTTGAAATATTAGCATGCCACTCTTTTTTAGATGGAGAGATGATGCTCGGGAGTAATGTGTTTTTATATGCTAGTTGCTAACGATTTACTACATGACAAATAGTTGACCCACTAAAAAACGGGAATCAAACCCAAAATGAAATATATCGACTCAATGAAATAGCTCGTTCACCAGGTCAAAATAGTGAACTAAATCCAAAATTGAACACCTCAATCGAGTAGCATGTTGTACATTATTATAGTACTCCATGAATATGTTGAAAGTCAAATTAATGAACTTGTTTGATATAGGCATATCCCCGTTCATGTGTGGATTGCAGACAACATGTTCTCCAATTTAAATATTTGAATGCATGTTTATATCGAAACATGGTTTATATCAGTCTTTGATGCATAAAACGCGACCTCCCCCTCTCCCGGACTCCTACTCTCTCTCTCTCCCGCCGGCAATCTTCAATTCTATCGCACGCATCCAACACACAAACCTTGTTGATCCCTCTCCCTCTTTCTCCATCTCTCTCTCTCTCTCTCTCTCTCTCTCTTCGTGTGTGTGGGGGGTCTTTGTAGTTCGCATGCATATATACTCCATCTATAGGTCTCTCCCGCACACTATTTATGATCATCTAGTCCAAGCTAAATATCTTGGGTGCACTCATCGTACGCACACAAATTCCTTGGCTCGTTGCCCATAACTCTCTCATGCACCACTCTGTCATCTTGGAGCTCTTCCCTCTCTATGTGAAACTCTCCATCTCCCTGGGTCACACATACACATGCATATCTCAGCCGCACTCGATAGACCCATCTAAAAATCTATCTCTCTCCCTCGTTCTCTCTCCATCTCACACGCACACACACACACACACACACAATCTCATGCCTAGCCAAGTATGATGTTCTCTCACTCAATTGTAGGCACACGCAGTCCCCCTATATGTGAATGACTAGCTAATCTTAGTCTCCATCACAAACATGTGCATGGTCTATCTGATTCCTCTCGGGGCATCTTTCTATCGTGCATGCACCTCCCTTGATCTCCCACCCATATAGTCCCCTCATGGTCAATCACAAACATACCCTCTCTCCCTCCCCATGCGTCCATGTTCTCCATGCGTCCCTCTCGACCTTTGTTCCTTGTTGGCCAGACCTCTATTGGACATGTGCTATAGGGGTGTCTCTCTCTGTTGCAAACAATCACGCACTAGCTATCTTCGTATATCTCCTCACCTCGGTTTTCTATCTCGGAGATGCATGTGTGATATGTTTGCATAAGAAACGAAAACACACACACTCTCTCTAATTTATCGTCTGTTGTCCCTCTCTCTTTCACACACATACTCTTTTTGCACACTCACTCATTATCCTCCACATGCACTTGATCTCTCTCGACTTAGGCACTCTCTTCGGTCCATATCATATAGATTTATTGAAAATTCAAACATCACAAAGTTTGACCATGTACGTGCAGAAAAACATTTACATCTAGAACGGCAAACATATACCATTAGATTCATCATGAGATGTAGTTTCGTATGATGTATCTTTGATATTGTAGATATAAATAACATTTGCGTAAACCTGGTCAAAGTTTCCAAAGTTCGACTTCTAAAAAATTTACATGCACTGCATTATCGAGCGGATGGAATACCTCTTTCCCCCTCTCAGCTATCTGACGCACCACTTAGCCTTATCGGGGCACCTCTATCTCTCTCAAACTTTATATCTCCCAGGTTCACAAATACACATGTCTCGCTCACGCTACATAGATCCACCTAACACTCTCCGCCCTTGGTCTCTCTCTCTATGTGACACGCACCCCCCTAAGTACCATAATCCCTCACTCCATCGTAGGCGCACGGACTCCCCCCTAAGTATGATTATCTCTCACTAGTCATCAGGAACACACGTATTGTATCCTTCCATCCATACGTCTATCTCGATATTTCTCGGGGTATCTTCTATCGCGCACACCTTTTCACTCGATCTCCCACCCATGTAGTCCCATCACGATCTCCAGGGGATCTCTCTATGACAAACATACACTCTCTCCTCCCCATGTCTGCATTTTCTCCGCACGTCTCTTTCGACCTCCCTCCCTTGTTTGTTAGACCCCTCTTGGCCACGTGCTAGGGCTCTTTCTCTCTCGGTTGAAAACAACCACACACTATCTCCGCACCTTGCTTCCGCTGTTGAAGATTCATGTGTGATATGTTTGCATAAGACACACACACTTTTTCTCTACTTTTATCGTGTGTTGTCCATGTCTCCTTCACACACGCAGACACACATTTTTCAGTCACTCTTTCTATTTAACACACTCTCTCCAGTTAGGTACTCTCTCACGTCCATAAGCATATGGATGTTTTGAAAAGTCAAACCTTAGAAAAGTTAGAGCAGGTATATGTGGAGAAAAACATTTACACTTGGAACAATCATTAGATTCATCACAACATGTACTTACTTCATACTATCATTTATCTTTGGTATTGTAGATATAAGTAATTTCTTTATAAACTTGGTCAAAGTTTCAAAAGTTTGACTTTAAAAAAATGTTGGCACTACATTATCGAACAGAGGGAGTAGCTCTTTCTCTCTCTGCTATCTCTCACGGGCCTCCCCTCTCACTCGAACTCTTTATACCAACGGATTATACGCTCACTGTGTCAGCGTATAGCTCCGTATATTGTTTAGTTGACTGGTCAACCAGTCCACATGTTGCCTTGTCAGCTCGTGTTCTCTATCTTCGTGTGCTGGCCCATGTGGCAGTGGGTGAAAATAAGTAAACTAGAGGCCCATCTGACACGCCGTGAAGAAAAAAAGTTTAAACCACTCGGGGTAGCACCCCGCACGCTAGTAAATTGAGGGCACACTTCTTCCATGTGAAGGACGAACTCATACACTATTCACCATTGCGCGGCGGCATGCACAGAAGGACGCACTCGCGCACACCTAGCAGGCCAGCACACAACACACACCAGCACACGTGTACACCAACGTTGCCGCCGGTTGAAATGGACAGCGAGGCAGCCAACAAGCGGAGGTGGCTCAAGCCAAAACCCCATCCGGCGAGCCTCGACTTCATCAGCAGCCTCCCCGACGACATGATGCTCGTCATCCTCGGCCTCCTCCCCACCAAATCAGACATGCGGACTGCCCTGCTCTCTCGGCGGTGGCGCCCCCACTGGCGTCGCGTCCCCCTCAACCTCACCGTCCATAGCTGCCTCTGCGATGGGGATTGCGAACGCATGGCCGCAGTCTCCAAGATCCTTTCATCGCACCTTGGGCCAGCCAGACGCCCTGATATCTGCATGTTCAGTACCAACTACAAGGTCCAAGCCAAGTTCGACGAGTGGTTCTTATCCCCCGCCCTAGATCAGCTCGAGGAGCTCAGCTTTGAAGCTGGACGATGTATCTATCTGCCGCTGTCCGCGCTCCGCCTCACGCCAACGCAGTGCCGCGCCAGCTTCAGCTCCTGCTATCTTACCCAGATTAATGCCACGCCCGCCCTTCTTCTCCCTCAACTCAAGCAGCTCGACCTCTTCGACATTGTCATCTCGAAGAAGGCTATGGAGCACCTGCTCCGTAGTTGTACTGCGCTCGAGTACCTTCGTCTTGAGCAGATCCACGGGTTCATTAGCCTCCACATCGGCTCGACGAATCTCCGATGGATTTATGTGTCTTGCTAGCGCCGCAACAAGACATCAATTGGGGAGAGATCACTCCAGCTGTTCCACGTTGTGGTGATTGAGAATGCGCCTTTCCTTGAGAGATTGCTTGTATCTGATCTAGAAGGTCCAACAAAAATTAGGGTCATTGACGCGCCGAAATTGACAGCGTTGGTGTACTCGTCTGCCAAATTTTCCGAACTCTTTATTGGATCCATAATCGTTCAGGTACAACACTCATCTTCTTCTCCATCTTCTTGAAATTCACATTTTTAAATTTCTTCTTGATGTATTTACGACCGTCTTCCAGAAAATGATTCCCACAAGCTTGATCCAGCCTATGCGCAGAGTGAAGATCTTGGCAGTAAAATCTATTGGCCCCAATCTGGATCAAGTTGTTGGATTCCTTACATGCTTTCCGTGCACGGGCAAGCTACTCATCGAGGTGAAACTTCTTTCCTATTAGTAAGCGGTAATCAGAACGTAGTTCAATTTTTTCGTAATTTTCCCAAATTACGATGACAAGTGTAGTGTTGAAAACTGCATCTACGCACTGCACTGTCGGTATAAACGACACCTATGGGATCACGGGGAATCCCTTCTACAGTCGGCGGGCGCGGGGCTGTGGAAAGAGCGGGTTTAAGAGACCAACACGGGAAATTTTATCCAGGTTCGGGCCGCAAGTGATGCGTAATACCCTACTCCTGCTGGCTTGTGTTTATCTGGTGTTCTTGGACTAGCTACAAAGTGTGCAGGGTCCAAAAAGTCCAAATCCTCTCTCAGTACGCCGTGGCCCTCCTTTTATAGTCGAAGGGGCTGCCAAAGTGGCACACAGGAGGTGTAAAGTTGTATAGTAGTTGAGCTTATCGCCTGACATCACAGGACAAAACGCATTAAATGCGCTACTTAGGTGTCATCTTGCTTTATCGGGATGGCAGTGAAGCTCGTCCCGTCCGTCGCCGCTTCGCCTTGCTCCGACACTCGTCCAGGCCAACGAGGCATACAGCGGCATGTAGGCTGGCAAGCTGCTGAGCTGGTGCGGTGGCAGGGTCTTCACGAAGATTTGCATGCCACCACGCAGGTGCTTGACTAGTTGGATTAGAGCCACGTATTGCCACGTGGGTACTTGCTTAGTTCGTGGGTCGGCCGCTGAGCTGTGGCGGCGACGGGGCGACAAGGTCTTGCCGCGGTCCTGCTGATATTCTCGGCAAGGTTCTTGCCGGGGCCTTCCGGGTGCCCTAGGCAAGAGTCTTACCGGGGCCTTGCGGGCGCCCTCGACAAGAGTCTTTCCGGGGCCTCGTGGTTATCTTCGGCAGGAGCCTTGCCGGGGCCTCGTGGGCGTCCTCGGCAAGGAGCCCCACTATCGTCCTGTCTTCTGGTTCTCATCTAGGCCTTGTAGGCCCTTTGTCTTCTCAAAGATCTGCATGCCACCATGGAGGCGCCTCCCCAGCCTTGGTTCCAATGTGGTTGATGGCGTCGGAACTCTCAGGCTCAAGGGTGGTGGCCTTGTTTGTGTTTGGACAAGTTGCCCCGGCAAGCCTTTTGCCTGGGCCGAGAAGGCTGACCTAGCAAGGGCCATGCTGGGGGAGTCTCACCTCGCCCCTCTGCTCTTCATGCTTCCGGTCTTGAGTGCTGCTCTGGTAGTCTTGCGACTTTGCTTCCTTCCTCTGCCCTGCTAAGTGTGGTTGTAGGTGCGTCTCTAACTGCCCGTGCACAAGTAAAGGGGTACAAAAATAGGACCCCTACTTTTGTACACCAACAGGAGCCCCCGGGCATGGGCCACACATAAGCGCGACGCTTTGTTGGGCTAGGCCCAAAATGGCGCGCGGGCATGCGTGGAAGAGTTTTACCGTAGTAACTCCCTTGCTAGTTGCGCTTCCCCACGACCCGCATTGAATGCATGACGTGGGGGTCGTGCATGGAGTGATCGCAGCATGCTTGCATCACCTCGTGGTTTTAATAGTAAAGAGGCGGTTCGCATCCCTCCCATAAAAATAGAGGCAGCCGCAGGGGCGCGGCTCATTTACTAGGTGGACTCGGGTCGTGGCCATCATGGCACCCGATTCCCGCGATCGCGCGGCGTGAAACGATCGTTCCACTTGCCATCTGAATCCTGGCTCGCCCTCCACGTGTCCCCCATGCCTCGAGGAGGGCAGACGGTGGACACAGGGGGTACGGGCTTTAATGTTGGGGCGGGGGGGCAGCTCATTGGAGCAGCGGGTCGGTCCTGTTTCCTCGCGCCCCCGGCGGCTGGATTGGTTGATTGGGGCGGCCGCTCTTAGGTTTGCTTGGCCCCGTCCCCTATAAAAAGGGGAGAGGGACAGCGCCTTCCCGCATTCATCCTCTTCCAGTTCGATCCCTTTCCTTCCCTTGTCATGGTGAGAGGGTGCGGTCGTGGCCGTTCTTCTGTGGAGGCGACCAGGTCTTCCTCCCATCAGAGAGTTGAGGCGGTAAAGAAGAGCCAGACGCATAAGGTGAAGGCCACACTCGAGGCAGAGGCGCCGGACGGGGCCGCGGTCGGCGAGGCGGTCGAGGCAGAGGTGGGCGCGGAAGGGGGGCACCCGCGTCGTCATCGTCTCCGTCACCATCTCCTCCACCATTACCTCCTGCTTCGTCAAGCGGCTATGTCGGGGACACGGTCCTAGAGTTCATCCTGCAGTTGTGTGAGCTGCAGCGCAGCTGCCTCCGTCTTCCCAAAGTGTTTGCAAGGGTGCTGGAGATTGACCAGCCACCGAGGTTGAGGCTTCACATGAAGGGGTGTTGTAATGGCGACATCTGAGCGAACACAATGTTCCCAGCCCCTCATGTGATGCTCCTTCGTCGAGGCTGGAAAACCTTCACACATGCCCACTGCTTGACGAAGGGGCACGTCCTCTGCTTCAAGTTAGCGGAGAGAGACCTGCTCTCTGTCAAGGTCTTCGGGCGCTCGGGACACAGGCTAGGGTGTTGTGCGGAGAGCTCGACTGATGATGAAAGCTCCTCCTCGGGCGACAGCAACGAGGAGGACAGCGATAGCTACGATGAAGGTAGAGGGCGAGAGGATGACGGGTCCGACTAGGCGTCAGACACATCGTCCATGGACGATGCCGGCAACATGGCCATCTGCATCGCCGGCTCCTTGAACTTCTCGGGGTCGCCTCCTTGGGCAGTTGTCATGGGAAGGCCGGAGAAGATGAAGAAGGCGGGTGGCGGGCCGTCAAGTCTGATTACGCGGGCACCAACGCCTTCATCGCGTATTGTCGGCCCGCTGCCTCATCTTTCGGCTCTTCTCCTGGTACCATCACCACCAGCCTTCTTCCGAACGGCCACTGGGATGTTCTCTTGGTGTCTTCTGCTGCTCGTACCTCACCTAGGCACTCCTTTTGCCCTCCTGTAATCTTGACCCGTTTCCTGAGGAGAGGGACAAGAAAGGGATTATGGGCACCTTATCTCTTTTTAGTTTTTAAGCCTACGGGTATTTGTTAGATTTAAACCTCGTAATCCCCTTGCTCATGTATACATTGTCACATCCCTAGTTCTGGTATGCAATAGGCTAGCCGTTCATATGTGCATCATGTTTAATTTTCTTGGAAATTTGAAATGGGGATGTTCAAACCCTAGCATCAAAAGGAATTCAAATAGGTTCAACCAAAACATTTTTCAATGATTTCAAAATGCCCTTTAAAAATGTTCATCATTCCTGGATCAAGATGGAAGCATCTACGAAAAATGGTTCACATTTTTGCAGGACATATTTGGACTTTGAATTAATTCAAACATATTTGAATTGGAGCTATTTAAATGCTATATATATTTTACATGCTCCAAAAATGTTGGAAATTGTTAAGGTTCACTGGAATAATTCAGAAAGCACCCATAATTATTTCCAGGATTTTATGAAATGAATTAGTATTTTACTAATTCAAAATAGAGGAATAAAAATAGAAAACTGAAACAAAATAAAGAGAGAGAGAGAGGGATACCCACCTGGGCCTCACCTGTGCTGGCCCAGCCCACCTGGCCAGTCCACTTGGCGGCCCAGCCCACCAGGGGCACCGCTGTCTTCAACCTCGCCATCTTGGCAGGGCGTGTCGACGCTGGCCAGCCCAGCCTCCACCTCCTACTTGCCCCGACACACGTCGACGCCGCGGAGGACCACCCCCTTGCTGTACGGATCCGCCCGACCTCTCACTTGCCCCCAGCCCGCTCTCTGTCTCGACCCCATCCCCTCCTCTGGTTCTCTCCCCTGCACCGCTCGAGCGCCGCTCGCCGTTGCCATAGCTACCGCCCACGCCGAGCCCCATTGCCGTGTCCCACTGGTCCGCCGTCGATCACCGCCTCACCAAGCCGAAGGACACACCGCCGGACGCCCTGTGACGACGCCTCCGAGCTCATCATCGCCAAGATCTGCCGCTGGCTTCGCCCGCCGATCCGCCGCCGTCCGCTTCCCGACCTCGCCGGCCTGCTCGTATGAACCGTGGTGAGCTCTGCCACCATTTTCCCCTGACCCCGTGCTCTATCCCTCGCCGTAGACGTCGTCCCCATGAGCTCCGAAGCTCGCCGGCGCCGTGCTTCATCGCCATCATGGCTAGGGACACCATGGCTTGCTCCTGAGCTAGTCATCGTGCTCGGGTTGCTCCCAAGAGACGAACGCAGCCACTAGCTCACCTTGCCGTGCATCGTACCGCCACAGCTGTCGTTGCCCAAGCTCCGGCCGCCGTGGACGAGCTCACCGCCGTCAGGTCGGTCCACCCCAGCTCCTCACGCTTGCACTGCCAGATGCGCGCGAGCCCCAGCTGCGCGTAGCACCAAACCGCCGTCCAAATGGTCGCCGGAGCGACGTTTCCGACTTCATCCGCTGCCTCGGGTCGTCGCCGGCGGCTAAACGCCGGCCTAACCCCCGTTTAGGTTAGTGTTAATGACGCCTCTAATTTAACCCCCTGACCCACTTAAAAGTGGGACCCGTGACCTAATTAACCACGGGGTAAACCCCTGTTTAGTTTTAACTAATCACAGTGGCCCCATGTGTCAGCGTTGACCATGCTGACGTGGCCCTTGACCGACCCCACCCTTCAAAGGACTAAGCCAAGAATGTGACACCGACGGTGGGCCCCATCGTCAGGTTTGACCCGGACCAGCCCCTTTGACCTGCTGACGTCATGCTTACACATTGCTAACGCAGTAAAGGAAGTTCTGGGTTAAATCTAATTCAGGAAATTCCAGAAAATGATCTAAACTTCGAAAATTCATAGAAATTCAACCGTAACTCCAAATTAAATATTTTATATATGAAAAATGATCAAAAAAATCTAATCTATCCATCTGTACCATTTTCATGCATGTCAGAACAACTTATACCTGCTGATCAGGTCAAATCAATTAAATGGCATTTGAATTTCACATATGAAGTTGAATTTGAACCTAGGGTTCAAACCAATTTCATTTAACCTGCTGCTAGTTGCATTAGCTCAAACCACATCATATTGCCATGTCAAGATCATGCATCATATTGTGCATTGCATTGATGGTGTTTCCTTCTGTGTTGCTGGTGTTTGTCCCTCTCGAGAGACGACGCATCGATTTATGAATTGATGACACCGATGAAGAACTATATTATCTTCAGAAGTGCCAGGCAAGCAAAACCCCCTTGTTCATTCCGATACAATATCACTCTCTCGCTCCTGCTCTCTTTTACTGCATTAGGACAACAACAATTCATCTGTTATTTTCTGCGGTAGATGAACACCTTTATCCTCTGCATGACCTGTCATTGCCACAGTAAATAGATGAAGCCCACTAGCATGAGTAGGAGTTGTTTGAGCCCTGATGTGCCTACTCATACATGCTTGTTTGTCATGCCTGCTACTGCTTAGAGTTGAGTCAGGTCTGATTCATCGGTGATGAATCGGAGGTGTGTGAACATGTCCTACTCTTGAGAGCTAAGTGTGTGAACACGATTTGGTAAAGGTTGCGGTGAGAGGCCATGTAGGAGTACATGGTGGGTTGTCTCATTGCAGCCATCCTCAGGAACTGAGTTCTGTGTTTGTGATCCATGAAACAGTTACTACCACACATTGGGTTCCGGTAACTCGACCCCTCTCGGCTTATTAATCGCCTCCATCTTTGTCCAGGAGTTGCAACTAGTTTCTGGTGTTTTTAGGTAGTGTTAGTAGTCTACCAAGTGGCACCCGGTATAGGTGGGCTTGGGACAGACTAGGCACCGTGGCACGGTGTACCAAGCGTAGAACCACCCGTCAAGGTGGGCTTGGGGACCCTGCACACATCGTTTGGGGCCGTGAGCGACACCCCGGCCGGATCTCCTTGCGGATGGAACCGAATAGGCGATAAACCTGGACTAGAGACTTGTGTGGTTAGTCAGGTCGTGGCCGACTCCCTCGCCAGGCTTCCGCTTGAAGGTTGCCGAGATACACGACGTGTACATGGTGGTAAGTGGCGAGAGCGTGTGTGAAGAAGTACACCCCTGCAGGGTTAACATTATCTATTCGAATAGCCGTGTCCGCGGTAAAGGACTTCTGGGTTTCCTATATCATTTCATAGACAAGTGAAAGTGGATACTCTAAAATGCGCAAGATAAGTGAGGGAGTCCCGGATTAGGGGGTGTCCGGATTGCCGGAGTACCATCATCGGCCGGACTATCATCGGCCGGACTATCATCATCAACCGGACTCCAAGACTATGAAGATACAAGATTGAAGACTTCACCCCGTGTCCGGATGGGACTTTCCTTGGCGTGGAAGGCAAGCTTGGCGATACGGATATGTAGATCTCCTTCCATTGTAACCGACTCTATGTAACCCTAGCCCTCTCCGGTGTCTATATAAACCGGATGGCTTTAGTCTGTAGGACTACAATCACAACAACCCTTACAATCATACCATAGGCTAGCTTCTAGGGTTTAGCCTCCTTGATCTCGTGGTAGATCCACTCTTGTAAACATCCACAATATCAATATCAATCAAGCAGGACGTAGGGTTTTACCTCCATCAAGAGGGCCCAACTCGGGTAAACAACGTGTCCCTTGTCTCCTGTTACCATCCGCCTAGACGCACAGTTCGGGACCCCTACCCGAGATCCGCCGGGTTTGACACCGACATTGGTGCTTTCATTGAGAGTTCCTCGTGTCGCCACCGATAGGCTTGATGGCCTCTTCAATCAACAACGACGCAGTCCTGGGTGAGACCTTTCTCCCGGACAGATCTTCAGATTCGACGGCTTCAGATCGGGCCAACTCCCTTGGCCATCTGGAGCAGATCGAAGCTACGCCCTGGCCGTCAGGTCAGGTTTGAAGCCTAAACTTCACGGCCGACATCCGCGGGACTTGATCTTCGATGGATCTGAGCCACAGCCAAGCGCGCCTGCGCTGTCTCGATGGGCATGACCTAACTCGCCACGGACAGCACCTTTGAGGTCGCCACGAATCCGCTCCGACTCATAGTCCGGAGACGATCGCTCGGATCGAGGACGGATGGCTGGACACCGCCTCGAGAGCTGCAACTCCCACGGCGATGGAGCCGAACACTTACCTTGTCCTGCATAAATCCCATGACTCCGAGGCGCCGGACTCTCTGCTTGACTCCGGACCTCCTGCGCCCTTGCCTGTCGAATCCGATTGGGTGCCGATCATGGAATTCACCGCCGCGGACATCTTTCAGCACTCGCCCTTCGGCGATATCATAAATTCACTGAAGCATCTCTCGCTATCCGGAGAGCCCTGGCCGAACTACGGCCAGGACGGGTGGGACGCGGACGACGAAGAAATTCAGATCCCCCCACCACCCACTTCATAGCCACCGTCGACGATTTAACCGACGTACTCGACTACGACTCCGAAGACATCGACGGTATGGACGACGATGCCAGAGACTACCAAGAACCAGTGCCTACACGACACCGAAAACCACCTCGTCATATGACATATACATGGTGGACACCCCAAAAGACGGGGCGGCGAAGAAGCAGCGAGCCCGATTCCTTAAAGAACAGCCCAAGCGCCCGACATCAGCGGCGCCGCTCTAAATCCCGCCACGGCAAGAATGGAGATTCCGGCACAGGAGATAATAACACCCCAGAAAGTGCCGAAGACAACTCCCTCCAGCACGATCCAGCGCAGGAGGGGGCAGAAGCAAGCCCTCAGGAGAGGGCGGCGGACGAAGAGGTCGAGGATGACAATTACTTACCTCCCTCCGGAGACGAGGCAAGCCTCAGCGACGACGAATTCGTCGTGCCTGAGGATCCCGTCGAACAAGAGCGTTTCAGACGCAGGCTAATGGCCACGGCAAACAGCCTAAAGAAAAAGCAACAACAGCTTCAAGCTGATGAAGACCTACTGGCCGACAGATGGACCGAGGTCCTCGCGGCTGAAGAGTATGAACTCGAACGCCCCTCCAAAAGTTACCCAAAACGCAAGTTGCTCCCCCGATTAGAGGAGGCAGCATCACCAGTGCACAATACGGCAGACCGACCACCTCGTGGCCGCGATAGAGAGGCGTGCAAGCCCTCCACCAAAACCATACCCCGGCATCGCTCTAAAAGCAGGAAGCCACGGGGGAACGCGCCGGACTTGCGAGAGATATTGGAGGACAAGGCAAGACAATCCAGATCTATCTATGGATCACGTGGACGCCCTACGACCCACGCATTTAATACCGTCGCACGGATACAACTACTCGCCGGGCGAACACAGCGGATAACGCTCTCTCGAGCTACGCCGCGATATAGCTCAATACTGAGGCGCCAAGACACCCACTATGCTTCACCGACGAAGTAATGGATCATCAAATCCTGAAGGGTTCAAACCCGTTAATATCGAATCCTCGATGGCACAACAGACACCGCGGTCTGGATTGAGGATTATCTCCTCCATATACACATGGCCCGCGGCGACAATCTTCACGCCATCAAATATCTCCCGCAAGCTTAAAGGACCAGCTCGTCATTGGCTTAACAGCCTGCCCGCAGAGTCAATTGATGTTGGGAAGACCGAAAGCCGCATTCCTCGACAACTTCTGAGGCACGTATGTGCGACCACCGGACGCAGATGACCTAAGCCACATAATCTAGCAGCCGCATTTAATCGGCAGCAATTCGGACACGGTTCTTAACCAAGAAAAACAAATTGTCGATTGTCCGGATGCGAGGCACTCGCTACCTTCAAACATAACATCCGCGACGAGTGGCTGGCCCGCACCTAGGACAGAGAAGCCAAATCCATGGCAGCCCTCACATCCCTCATGACCCGCTTACATGCGGGAGAGGATAGCTGCCTCGCTCAGCGATAACAACCTCAAAGAAAAACGCTGGCAGTCCGGATACCAAGGACCGCTATGGCAGGTCGCGTCGAAACAAAAACAAACGCCGCGTTAACGGCGACAGCAATGAGAATACGGCAGTCAACGCGGATTCCGAGGCTCCAAACCCGTCAACGGAAGAAGCCATTCAAAAGAACCACTCGGGCCCGTCCAATTTGGACCGAATACTCGACCGCTCTTGTCAAATACATGGAACTCCGAAAAGCCAGCTAACCATACCAACAGAGATTGTTGGGTATTCAAGCAGCAGCAAATTAATCGCCAAAACAGTGACAAGGGGCTACACAATGATGACGAGGAAGAGACCCGCCACGAACAACAGAGGACAAAAGGGATTCCCCCCTCAAGTTCGGATGGTAAACATGATATACGCAACGCATATTCCCAAGAGGGAGCGGAAGCGTGCACTAAGGGACGTATACGCGATGGAGCCAGTCGCCCCAAAATTCAACCCATGGTCCTCTTGCCCGATCACTTTCGATCGAAGAGACAATCCGACCAGTATCCGCCATGGCGGATTCGCTGCATTGGTTTTAGACCCAATCGTTGATTGATTTCACCTCACGAGAGTCCTGATGGACGGCGGCAGTAGCCTGAACCTGCTTTATCAGGATACAATGCGCAAGATGGGCATAGACCCTTCAAGGATTAAACCTACAACGACGACCTTCAAAGGCGTCATACCAGGTGTCGAGGCCAATTGTACAGGCTCAGTTACACTGGAAGTGGTCTTCGGATCCCCGGATAATTTCCGAAGCGAGGAGTTAATCTTCGACATAGTCCCGTTCCACAGCGGCTATCACGCTCTGCTCGGACGAACCGCGTTTGCAAAATTCAACGCGGTGCCGCATTATGCATACCTTAAGCTCAAGATGCCAGGCCCTCGTGGAGTCATCACGGTCAATGGAAACACGGAACGCTCCCTCCAAACGGAGGAACATACAGCGGCTCTCGCGGCAGAAGTACAGAGCAGCCTTTTAAGGCAATTATCGAGTCCGGCCGTTAAACGACCGGACACGACCAAACGCGCCCGGAGCAAAATCAACCAAGACCACAGCACGCCCGTGCACACGTAGTAATGCGGCCCCAACCCCAGCCCTCGCAAAATTGTAAGACAAACTCTCCACAGACATAATTACGCCTGGAGATACCATGGGCATAGGGGAAGGCACAACCACAACAGACCCATAGTGCGGTTCGACCACACCAGGGCTCCCAAGTGTGTCGCTTTTTTTCTTTTATTTTTCTCTTTTTTATATAGAACTCAGTCCGCGGCGAACCTGCCAACTCATGATGCAACAGCCAGGGAATGACAAAAGCCGCGATTTAACACTCGGTGGTCTCCATCACGAGCATTAAATTTGTTAAATACAACATTCGCGGCCTACCCTCGAGGGAGACGCCTTTAATTCGCCCAACCCTTGCTTTCCGCACTATTTGTATCATTCCGCACCGATAGCATATCTTCTCGAATAAAATGCAGCACTTTTGCCTATAATTGCATCACTTTATATATATATATATGTTCATTTACAACATGTTGCACCCGCGCATCTTGGTACGGCCAAATACACCAGGGGCTTATGTCCTCCGCTTTATGGTGTGATAAAGTCCGCACACTTTCACAAGTGCGGCACCCCGAACTTATAGCATTATATGAATCAGCTCCGAATCATGTCTTGGGTCAATAGTTGGGTTTGCCCGGCTCCCATGTTTGGCACCTTACGTTCCGTTCTATCGGCTAAGGTAGCATTGGGAGAACCACTGTGATTGCGCCCCGGTTGAGCCGGGTTAACGCCTCAATGGAGAAAGCTAAAACTGACCGGCACGATAAGGCGTGAGACTGGTCGCTGTTCGAGAGGTCCTTTCAGGTCCTTAAAGACCTACGCCGCTTCGAGCGAAGTTCCGGATTATGTCTGATGAAGGCGTGGATAGCGCCCCAATTCGGTCTTCCGAATACTAGGGGCTTCGCCGAAATTTAAAATTATAGAATTCTATGGCTAAGTGAGAGTGTTCAAGCACTATAAGTCCGGTTGCCTTGTTCGTTGTGTTGAGCGCCTCCCTAGATGGACCCAAAAATGGGAACAAGAGTGCTCAAGTTTATCCCAACACCCCAAAGACTCGTGGCATGGGGGCGAAGCCGACGACTTGCCATCTCTCAGATTTAATAAGCGGCCGCATGAAGGTAATATTTTAAATTAAAAAGCGTTGCTTAGCGATATGAACAAAGTTTTCAGCGCACAAGATAACACATTGCGAATTCACTCAGAAATTACATCCCTGGGGAACTCATCCGCAATCTTGCGGGCACCCTTCAGGACAGCCTTATAGTAAATTTCGAGCGTACGATGCTCCTTGCCCGCTGGTGGCGCGTCAGTGATTAGCTTCTCCGCATCCAGCTTGCCCCAATGCACCTTTGCGCGGGCAAGGGCCCGACGAGCACCTTCAATACAGGCGGGCGCTTGATGACCTCCACCCGGGGCACGCATCCACCAGCCATCGCGACGAGGCCGAAGTAGCTCCTGTGCATGGCCTCTCCGTGCCACAACCGGACTATGAGGCCCTTCATGGCCTGCTCGGCCACCTTGTGAAGTTCGACCAGCTGCTTCACTGGTCGCTAGGGGCACCGGATGGCGGCGTCGAGATCTTGAGACCGAAGACCTTCTCCGTTGAGCTCCCTCCTCGGCTCGGTAGAATGCGGCGGCATCGACACGCCATGAGGCAGATCTGCAAACGCCCCTGGAGAGCTCCGCATCCGGGTAAGTAACACGTAATTTACATTCACATGCTTGCTTTGCATGAAAAATGCCTTACCCGCCGCTATCTTCTTCATCAATTCAACCTCTTGAAGGGACTTATGGGCCTCGGCCTTGGCGGTTTTGGCACTTTCGAGAGCCGAGGCAAACTCGGACTCTCGAGTCTTTGAGTCACACTCCTAACTCTCATGCTTTTCCATGAGAGCCTGGAGCTCTTGCTGAACCACCGCCACCCACGCCTCCTGCTTTTCTCGCTCCCCCCGTTTCGTGGCCGCATTGCGTTTGGCCGTGACACGGCCTCCTTCAGGGCCGCCGCCTCGTTCGTGGCCCCTGAAGTACCCATGTTATCCTTGTTATTTTTTGTCGCAACCTAAATCCTTTTCTGTAAGGTACAAATTCAAAGTGATGTTACTCACCTTCTTTGTCTTGGAGCTGCTTCTGGCGCGGCCGATCTCATGTCCGGACCGCTCGAGCTCCTGCTTCAACGCACCGACCTCCGCAACAAGGTCTGGCAGAGGTCAGCAACAGCGCAGCCTGCAACCCATATTGACATGATTTTTTAGCAACCTCTGCGTATATCTTTTTTCAGATCCTCATCCGGCTTTTCTTTCCAACACCGAACCGAGCATCGAGGGCTACTGTCTATGCGGTATTACATTGCATATTTTAAGTTCTTACCTCAAAGCCTGATAGAAGGCTATTGCGAGCTTCGGTCAGCCCACCTTTGGCGACCTGCACTTTTCAATCACCGCACTCATAATAGTGCGGTGTTCTTCTCGATGGAAGCGCTCTGCAGCGCCTCAACAAATTACCGGCGCCCGGTTGAACGGAAGCCGCCGGCGTCGGTCTTGCCCTTCGCTCGAAGGGGCCGCCAGCCGGACTCCGGAACCACTGCGGGTTCTGTTGTGGAGTCCGGCGCAAAGTCCGGGAGGACGCCTTGTGGCGCCTCCGGAGCCTCCCCCTGATAGGTCCCTTCTGGGGATCCCACCTCGGCGTCCTCGGCGTCGCGAGGGGTGGAGGCGGTCGGGATGGAGTCTACATCCGACGAAGCCAACGACCCGCTCGATGAAGCGGGGAGATCATCACTGGCCGGACTACAGGCAGCATGCGGCATTAGAATGACACTATGTGACGCAAAAAAAGAAATTATAAATCATTCAGGAATCCGGATACTTACGGTCTCGCCGGAGGCCTGGCCCTTGAAGGCCATTCTTCCTCGCCAACGTTGATGTTGGCAGAGCTGTCCGGGGGAATAGTCCTTCCCCTCTTGGACCCTCCGGCCTCCCCAGTTGGGGAAGCCTTCCTCTTCCTCTCTCCCTCCTCTGGGAGAGAGTCCTCTTCCTCCTCCTCATTTTGGGGAGGAGTCAGCCCCGGAGTCGTCGGACACCTGAAAACGGGCACTCTTTCGAGCACCCGTGGCCTCCTTCTTGGCCTTCTTCTCCGGCACCACGTGCGGTGCCGGAACCAGCAGCCTCGCTAGACGAAGCGCTCTTGGATTTTTACGGCATAGGAGCCGGACAGGTAATCTGCTCCGCCTTCTTCATCCAGTCCTGTCAAAGGAAAAGGGGAAATTAAAACCCGCATAGAGTCAAACTATGGAAAACGAGTGTCCCGTAAAGGGGTAGAATCACTTACCTCGTCAGCCTGGCGCTGCGAGCGAAATCCGCGATCTTGATCGCGGATGCGGGCTTGGCGCCCTTGAACAGCACCTTCCAGGCGCCTTCGTATGTTGTGTCGAAGAGCTTGTTCAGCGCCTGGTGCTGTTCCGGATCGAACTCCCATAGATTGAATGCCCGCTCTTGGCATGGGAGAATCCGGCGGACGAGCATGACTTGGACCACGTTAACCAGCCTGAGCTTCTTCACCAGCTTCTTGATACAGGTTTGGAGTCCCGTCAGCTCCTTCAAACTGCCCCACGGCAAGCCCTTCTCTTTCCAGGAGGTGAGCTGCGTGGTGATACCAGCTCTAAACTCGGGGGCCGCCGCCCATTTAGGGTCACGTGGCTCGGTGATATAGAACCACCCCGATTGCCACCCCTTGACGGATTCCACGAAGGCCCCTTCGAACCAAAGGACGTTGGGCATCTTGCCCAACATGGCGCCCAAGACTCCGCTTGAGTGCCCTTCACTACCTTCGCTTGACATTGAAGGTCTTGAGCCACAAGCAAGTGGGGCTGGATGCAGAGGAAGGCCTCGCATTACCCACGATAAACGCCGATATGTTGAGGATGAAGTTGGCGCGGATCATGGAAATCCAGGCCGTAGTAGAACATGAGCCCCCGGACAAAGGGATGTAGTGGAAATCCCAGTCCGCGAAGGAAGTGGGGAAGAAAGACGACGCTCTCGTGGGGCCTAGGGGTGGTGATAAGCTGCCACTCGTCGGGCAGCGGTCTGGCGATGTCGCCGAAAGGTATCCGCGCCGCGCGTTTGGCGATTTGCTCCTCCTTAATCATGGAGGCCAACCATTTACCTCCGCTCCGGACATGGTCGGAGAAGGTTGAGACGAGATGCGCGAACTTGGGCGCTGGAGCTCGAAAAGGCGGAGATGGATAAGCAAAGGAGGAAGAAGGCGTGGTGAGAAGGTGAATCCTTATCCCTTATATGGGCGGGCGAAGTCTTCGCGTCCCCACCGCCCGGTAAAACTCGCTTATCTCCCAGCGCCACCATCAATGACGCGTTGGGTTACCCACGCCGTATTGATGAGAATCCCGGATTAAGGGAAACACGATCTACGCTTCGACAAGACGTGCCAAGGAAACCACTTCGCTAAATGCGCTAAGGTGGTAAAGTAAAAACAATTTGAGTAATGGCTTGGTAGTGGTGTGACGTCATGCCACGGAAAACGCCGGCAGATTGAACTTCGTGTATATATTATTATTCTCTCTACGGTGGAATGTGGAATTTATTTTGCGAGCGGACACTATCCTGGTGTTCACAATCTTCTATCATTTGAGGAGGAACCCGCCTTGCAATGCCAAGCAATATACACGGGACTTATCGTCATTGAAGCCTGGTTCAGGGGCTACCGAGGAGTCTCGGATTAGGGGTGTCCGGATTGCGGAGTACCATCATCGGCCGGACTATCATCGCCGGACTATCATCATCAACGGACTCCAAGACTATGAAGATACAAGATTGAAGACTTCACCCCGTGTCCGGATGGGACTTTCCTTGGCATGGAAGGCAAGCTTGGCGATCTGGATATGTAGATCTCCTACCATTGTAACCGACTCTATGTAACCCTAGCCCTCTCCGGTGTCTATATAAACCGGATGGCTTTAGTCCGTAGGACTACAATCACAACAACCCTTACAATCATACCATAGGCTAGCTTCTAGGGTTTAGCCTCCTTGATCTCGTGGTAGATCCACTCTTGTAAACATCCACAATATCAATATCAATCAAGCAGGACGTAGGGTTTTACCTCCATCAAGAGGGCCCGAACCTGGGTAAACATCGTGTCCCTTGTCTCCTGTTACCATCCGCCTAAATGCACAGTTCGGGACCCCCTACCCGAGGTCCGCCGGTTTTGACACCGACAATAAGCCTGAGTGCTATGGATGGCGTTCTCGTAGGGAGACGGGAGCGGATCCATAGTGGTGTATTGATATGGTGAATATGTGGACTCGTGTGCGCCACCTCAAAAGAGTTACTTGCAGTCGTAGTTCAAGATAGCCACCGAGTCAAAGTTGGCTTGCTGCAGTTAAACCCCACCACCCCTTTGTTGATAATGATTCATATGTAGTTAGTTCTGATGAAAGTCTTGCTGAGTACATTTGTACTCACGTTTGCCTATTTTATGTTTTTGCAGAGAGACTTCAGTCTCACTAGTAGTTCCGCGTGGACTTCGACGTTTATCTTGATACCTCAGCTACGATCTTGTGCCCTCGGCAGGATCTGGTAGACAGTCAGGCTTCTCAGCCTTTTTCATTTATAGTTGTCTGTACTCAGACATGTTAAGCTTCCGCATGTATTTGTCTTGTATGCTCTGAATGCTGGGTCGAGAGACCCATATTTGTAATATCTCGCTCGTCGGAGCCTAATGAATAAATACTTGAGTCATAGAGTTATGTTGTGATGCCATCTTGTATTTACACATACCGAGCATATTGTGTGTATGTTTGTAATGCTTGGTATGTGTGGGATCCGACAATCTAGTTGTTTATCCTTGGCAGCCTCTCTTATGGGGAAATGTAGTCTAGTGCTTCCTTGAGCCATAGTAGTCCGCTACAGCCCGGTTCACCGGAGTCCTGCTAGCCCAACACTACTGCTCAGGACGCTTGACTGGCCAACATGTGTTTCACTTTGTTCCTGTGTCTGTCCCTTCGAGTAAATGTCACGCGGTGACATCCGGAGTCCTGCCTAGCCTGCTACAGCCCGGGTTCCCGGAGTCCTGTTACCCAGTGCTACAGCCCGGATTAACACGCTGCTGACCGACATGCTCGATGTTATTCATGTATGCTGTCCCCATGGGTTAGTGCCGCTTTGGGTTCACGACTAGCCATGTCGGCCCGGTTCTTCATCATATGGATGCTAGCGACACTATCATATACGTGAGCCAAAAGGCGCAAACGGTCCCGAGCCATGGTAAGGCGACACCCGTGGGAATACCGTGTGTGAGGCCGCAAAGTGATATGAGGTGTTACCGGCTAGATCGATGTGACTTGGAATCAAGGTCCTGACAACTTTGGTATCAGAGCCTGACTGCCTGTAGGATTACCAAGCCAAACTGGTCGAAGTTGAATCTAGAAATGCTTTAGTTATGTAAGGGAATTGATTGTGGAAGGGAACGTAAGGCTCTTTTTACTCCGTATACCTCATGGCTTTCTGATCTGAGTCATCCTCTTCTCTTCTACGGGGATTAAGAACTAGGCTTTCTCATCTATCCATTAGGATGATGTGTTACTAATCCATAGACTTATAGGATTGATAGTTTCAAGCCTCAGTTCAGTTCCTACTACTTCCGTATGTTAACTGTTGATCTCGGAACCTAGATATGATGTTGTTGAGTGGCTATGCCACCATTTTGCATGATGTCTCAAATCTTTTTGAGCATTTATAGCCGTTATGCTGTCCGAGTCATCCCCGATTTCTAAACAATCTGATGCATTTGCAAATTCTTCCTTCCTGTTCACGGTGTCCTTTTGGTCAGGATAAGCACACTAATCGTCTGGTGAGGTACTCCTTGCCTTGACATATATGTTGGAACTAGTATTATGACCCTAGGCATCTTAGAGGATCACCTGGTAATATGGCCATGTTTTTGTGTTCCCAGTGTGATGATTCTGGCCGTCATTCTCGAAAGCATCCCGTGATGCCATTTAGTAGTAGGTATTCTACTCATGGGTTCTTGACCCAAGATTCACTCTACTTACCTCGTGTTGATAGCGTTTGCTAGTTCCTTTAGGTTATTAGTAACTTTTGTGATAGTCCTCGAGGTCCGTGGTATTCCCTTCTTCCAAATACCATGAACCATTTTGGCAGAAGTTCTCTTGAACCGAAAGATCACAACAAGAGTGCTCTCAATGAGTTTCCTATCCTATGTTGTGAATCTGCCAATTCTAACTTTCTGCATGGGTTATCCGAAAGAAATGTTGAGCTTTGCTCGACATACTAATATATGCATCCACAGCTCAAATAATCTTATATTCTCCGAGTTGTCCCCCTTCAGTTATATTCTTACCTTCATCTATCAATTGATAGTCAAGAGTATGTGTGCGATCGTGTTCATCAATGCCTATTATTCTTGTGGTCCGTCAAGCCATTCTATTCCAGAATGACTAGGAGAAACAAACTCCAGTACCCTTTTCCATTTCCAGGATTGGGTCAAAGTAGTTGTATCCCGCATATCAAAATGCCAATCCAGCTTTTGTTCTGTTCTACCTTGGAGTGTTGCCCTCTTTATGTCAGGAATGTCATGAGAATTGCACCATCTCTTATGAATTCCTGATGCAGTGATACTTCTCGCCCTCATTATTCATTCCTCGGTTCCGTGTTGTCGCAACCGGAATGCCGACAAGTGAATCGTGATGTGTGAAATCAATACTGCTAGCAACTCTGTTGCTTGGTAGTTAATGAACAATATTCTCATTCTTAGCGTGTTGGTTATTAAATCATCATCCTAAGATTGATCGTGCTACCTAGTCCTTATTTCTGGTGCACACCTCGATCAATAAGTTAGGATTGTGTCAATCCCTCACTCTTTTGATCATATCTTCTTGCCCTGAAAAGCAAGGTTGTTCTCGAGTTTAGTAACATATCGGTGGTTCGTGATTTTCCGAATATCTTCTCTGAGGTATTACTGGGTTGTTTCCTGACTGTTATGTTGAGCTCATGATCATGTTGATTTTCTTCTAAACCACCCATTGTCCAAGAATCTGTGTTGAATACCCTGAGCTAGTTGCTTAAGCTGAACAACAACTTGGAGAGTTGGAAGATAAAAGCTTGCCTAACTTAGTTCGTTCCAAAGGGATATTCTTGTGTAGTGTGTGTCGAAGAAAGATGATATCTTTATCGATTGGTCCCTGTGATCAGTTGTTGGATCTGTTGTCTTGCCAAAACTTTGACTTGAGTATGGGCTATCATCAAGTCAAATCAGAACCAACGATGTTCGTAATGTTGTCTTAATCGTGGTTGATCCCTCGAGCATACACCATTACATCCTTCGGTCTGACCAATGCTATCCCGTGCTCACATGATGGTGGAAGTCCAGTGATATGGAAATTCCGATGAATTGTTGTTGAGCCCATCAACAACATTTTGTCTCCCCCATGATTCATGTTGAACATCAACCTAGTGTTGGAAACTTGTAAGCAATGCCTTCGTGTTCCGTTCATGAAGATTATGCTTGGATGGAATAAGTGACTTCCTCTAATTCACGTGCATTAGGTGTAAGTTGCCGCCATGAATTTGAGAAAGGTTTTTTTGTTTCCCTTGGAATCATCCCAAGTCAGTCATGCATACGTGCGAAGTATTCTATGGTTTGGTAGATTAATTACCTCCACTCCATATGAGTTCCTAGCACACCAAGCCACTGATTGATTTGCTCAAGGAAAAGGAGCGTGTTGTGCTAATTCTAGATCATGCACAAGATTCCGTTATCCTCGATGATGGTTCCCAACAAGAACTCGGTAGTGTTTTATTATAAGACTACTACGTGGTCATGCTTGTCTTGGACAGCATGTCCACGGGTTTGTAGCAGAACCAGCTCATGTTTTGGAGCTTGCTATCGTAGTTCATTTCCCGAGAATCTCGCAACGTCATCTCGTCGGTTTGTGTTGCAAAATTTCTTTTCCACACATGCTGTCTGAAATGTTCCGTTACCAACCAGATCTGAATCTCAGGCAGATATGATGGTTTGAGCTATTCCAAGATCTATGATGTAGGTCCCGACAAGGTTGATGTCCCGGCCGACACACCTAGCTGGAAGATCTATCATTGTAGTATCTTGATTGAGCTATTTGACCATCTTCTCCATGAGGATTTCGTGTGACTTATTATAGAAGTTGTTCCTTATGGGTCCTTTGTATTCCGAAGTCCGGCCTTTACTTGATGGCCATGTAGATGCTTTTAAGCATGATCGTGGTACCTAGTACATCAAGGAGAACATTAGAAGCGGAGTGCTAAATGTCCCTCGGTCGATCATCCAGATTTGCTTCTTTGGCATTGCTAAGGAAATATCTGAGAAAGTGATGTCCTCCTTTGCACATACATCCTCCATCACTATTCATCATGGTAGTAAGATGTGTTGCCAGGATCCTCGGCACGGATGTTGGTAAAACCTTGATGACCATGGAAATGCTCAAGTTTTTGAGAGCACACTCAGTCACTAGGTTATATCCTCGGTATCAATTGGAATGTGCCTCCCGTTTGCCGAGTTGTCCTATAACCATAGTTTCCTTTCCGAACTGAGTATAACATTTCCCTGAACCCCTTCAAACGATCATCGTGAATAGCTCGATCTTTGAGAAGATCAATTCTTCTCGAGTTTTTCCTTTCTTCTCATGGTCATGTTGGATGAAGATCTAGAAAGCAAAGACGTCGAGATCAAGATGATGCAATGAATCAACATCTTTGAGAAGGACAGCTGGATCGAGAAGATCGTGTTAGTTTTGGGTCCCCTCTGTCTTCTTACCTCACGACTTGGATCTCGGGACGAGATTCTTGTTTAGTAGGGGTGAGTTGTCACATCCCTAGTTCTGGTATGCACTAGGCTAGCCGTTCATGTGTGCATCATGTTTAATTTTCTTGGAAATTTGTAATGGGGATGTTCAAACCCTAGCATCAAAAGGAATTCAAATAGGTTCAACCAAAATATTTTTCAATGATTTCAAAATGCCCTTTAAAAATGTTCATCATTCCTGGATCAAGATGGAAGCATCTACCAAAAATGGTTCACATTTTTGCAGGACATATTTGCACTTTGAATTAATTCAAACATATTTGAATTGGAGCTATTTAAATGCTATATATATTTTACATGCTCCAAAAATGTTGGAAATTGTTAAGGGTCACTGGAATAATTCAGAAAGCACCCATAATTATTTCCAGGATTTTATGAAATGAATTAGTATTTTACTAATTCAAAACAGAGGAATAAAAATAGAAAACTGAAATAAAATAAAGAGAGAGAGAGGGATACCCACCTGGGCCTCACCTGTGTTGGCCCAGCCCACCTGGCCAGTCCACTTGGCGGCCAAGCCCACCAGGGGCACCGCTGTCTTCAACCTCTGCCTACTGGCAGAGGCGTGTCAACGCACCCACGCGCCAGCCTCCACCTCCTGCTTGCCCCGACACACGTCGACGCCGCGGAGGACCACCCCGTTGTTGCACAGATCCACCCGACCTCTCACCTGCCCCCAGCCCGCTCTCTGTCTCGACCCCATCCCCTCCTCTGGTTCTCTCCCCTGCACCTCCCGAGCGCCGCTCGCCGTCGCCGTAGCTACCGCCCACGCCGAGCCCCGTTGCCGTGTCCCACTGGTCCGCCGTCGATCACCGCCTCACCAAGCCGAAGGACACACCACCGGACGCCCTGTGACGACGCCTCCGAGCTCATCACTGCCGCATCTGCCACCCGACTTCGCCCGTCGATCCGCCGCCGTCCGTGCTTCCCCGACCTCGCCGGCCTGCTCGTATGAACCGCGGTGAGCTCTGCCACCATTTTCCCCTGACCCCGTGCTCTATCCCTCGCCGTAGACGTCGTCCCCACGAGCTCCGAAGCTCGCCGGCGCCGTGCTTCATCGCCGTCATGGCTACGGACACCGTGGCTTGCACCTGAGCTAGTCATCGTGCTCGGGTTGCTCCCAGGAGACGAAGACAGCCACTAGCTCGCCTTGCCGTGCATCGTAGCGCCACAGCTGTCGTTGCCCAAGCTCCGGCCGCCACAGACGAGCTCACCGCCGTCAGGTCGGTCCACCCCAGCTCCTCACGCTTGCACTGCCAGATGCACGCGAGCCCCAGCTGCGCGTAGCACCAAACCGCCGTCCAAATGGTCGCCGGAGCGACGTTTCCGACGTCCTCCGCTGCCTCGGGTCGTCACCGGCGGCTAAACGCCGGCCCAACCCCCGTTTAGGTTAGTGTTAATGATGCCTCTAATTTAAACCCCTGACCCACTTACAAGTGGGACCCGTGACCTAATTAACCACGGGGTAAACCCCTGTTTAGTTTTAACTAATCACCGTGGCCCCACGCGTCAGCATTGACCATGCTGACGTGGCCCTTGACCGACCCCACCCGTCAGTGACCAAGCCAGCAATGTGACACTGACCAGTAGGCCCCACTGGTCAGGTTTGACCCGGACCAGCCCCTTTGACCTGCTGACGTCATGCTTACACATTGCTGACGGAGTAATGGAATTTCTGGGTTAAATCTAATTCAGGAAATTCCAAAAAATGATCTAAACTTCTAAAATTCATAGAAATTCAACCTTAACTCCAAATTAAATATTTTATATATGAAAAATGATCAGAAAAATCTAATCTATCCATCTGTAGCATTTTCATGCATGTTAGAGCAACTTATACCTGATGATCAGGTCAAATCAATTAAATGGCATTTGAATTTCACATATGAAGTTGAATTTGAACCTAGGGTTCAAACCAATTTCATTTAACCTGCTGCTAGTTGCATTAGCTCAAACCACATCATATTGCCATGTCATGATCATGCATCATATTGTGCATTGCATTGATGGTGTTTCCTTCTGTGTTGCCGGTGTTTGTCCCCTCTCAGTAGACAACGTACCGACGATGAATTCGATGACACCGATGAAGAACTATATTATCTCCAGAAGTGCCAGGCAAGCAAAAACCCCTTGTTCATTCTAATACAATCCCACTCTCTCGCTCCTGCTCTCTTTTACTGCATTAGGACAACAATGATTCATCTGTTATTTGATGCGGTAGTTGAACCCCTTTATCCTCTGCATGACCTGTCATTGCCACAGTAAATAGATGAAACCCACTAGCATGAGTAGGAGTTGTTTGAGCCCTGATGTGCCGACTCATACATGCTTGTTTGTCATGCCTGCTACTGCTTAGAGTTGAGTCAGGTCTGATTCATCGGGGATGAATCGGAGGTGTGTGAACATGTCCTACTGTTGAGAGCTAAGTGTGTGAACACGATTTGGTAAAGGTAGCGGTGAGAGGCCATGTAGGAGTACATGGTGGGTTGTCTCATTGCAGCCATCCTCAGGAACTGAGTTTTGTGTTTGTGATCCATGAAACAGTTACTACCACACATTGGGTTCGGTAACTCGACCCCTCTCGGCTTATTAATCGCCTCGATCTCTGTCCAGGAGTTGCAACTAGTTTACGGTGTTTGTAGGTAGTGTTAGTAGTCTACCAAGTGGCACCCGATGCAGGGGCTTGGGACGAACTAGGCACCATGGCATGGTGTACCAGCGTAGAACCACCCGTCGAGGTGGGCTTGGGAACCCTGCACACATCGTTTGGGGCCGTGGCGACACCCGGCGGATCTCCTTGTGGATGGAACCCGAATAGGCGATAAACCTGGACTAGAGACTTGTGTGGTTAGTCGGTCGTGGCCGACTCCTCGCCAAAGCTTCCACTTGAATGTTGCCGAGATACACGCGTGTACATGGTGGTAAGTGGCGAGGCGTGTGTGAAGAAGTACACCTGTAGGGTTAACATTATCTATTCAATAGCCGTGTCCGGTAAAGGACTTCGGGTTGCCTATATCAGTTCATAGACAAGTGAAAGTGGATACTCTAAAATGCGCAAGATAAGCATGAGTGCTATGGATGGCGTTCGTGAGGGAGGCGGGAGCGGATCCATAGTGGTGTATTGATATGGTGAATATGTGGACTCGTGTGCGCCACCTCAAAAGGTTTACTTGCAGTCGTAGTTCAGGATAGCCACCGAGTCAAAGCTGGCTTGCTGCAGTTAAACCCCACCACCCCTTTGTTGATAATGATGCATATGTAGTTAGTTCTGATGTAAGTCTTGTTGAGTACATTTGTACTCACGTTTGCCTATTTTATGTTTCTGCAGAGAGACTTCAGTCTCACTAGTAGTTCCGCGTGGACTTCGACGTTTAGCTTGATACCTCAGCTACGATCTTGTGCCCTCGGCAGGATCTGGTAGATAGTCAGGCTTCTCAGCCTTTTTCATTTATAGTTGTCTGTACTCAGACATGTTAAGTTCCGCATTTGTACTCACCGGAGTCCTGCTAGCCCAGCACTACTGCTCAGGACGCTTGACTGGCCGGCATGTGTTTCACTTTGTTCCTGTGTCTGTCCCTTCGGGGAAATGTCATGCGGTGACATCCGGAGTTCTGCCTAGCCTGCTACAGCCCGGGTTCCCGGAGTCTGTTAGGCGCTGCTACAGCCAATTCACACGCTGCTGACCGACATGCTCGATGTGATTCATGTATGCATGTCCCCATGGGTTAGTGCCGCTTTGGGTTCACAACTAGCCATGCCGGCTCGGGTTCTCTGTCATATGGATGCTAGCGACACTATCATATACGTGAGCCAAAAGGCGCAAACGGTCCCGGTCCATGGTAAGGCGACACCCGTGGGAATACCGTGCGTGAGGCCGCAAAGTGATATGAGGTGTTACCGACTAGATCGATGTGACTTGGAATCGGGGTCCTGACATACATTTCGTATGAATTCTACTTGTTAACAACGTATTAATGAAGAAAAGGGTGTTTGCCGAGTTCTTCTGTGCACGAGCGAGGCTCACAACAAGGGACGAATCCTCATTATCTTAAGATAAACATCATCACCCGGCAACAGACCTCGCCGTCCTCCTGCTCTGTAGTCTGACTACACTCATCCCTTGGCGGAGGTAGGGGCAAATTAGGATTAGGCCCTTCGCTCGTTCCCTTTTCATCGCACTACACCCAAGTTCCGGCCCAAAGTAAGGTTTTTGGACACGGAAAAGAAGGAGCACAGTGGTATAAGATCGAGCAAAGTTTCGTGCGTTCAAGTTGCATACGGAAGTGTAGAGTGGGAGATGAAGGACTTATCTGATTCTGCAGCCCCCGGCAACCTTGGCTTGCCGTGGTCGGATATCTGGATCTGCAGCCCCCGGCAACCTTGGCTTGTCGAGGTTGGGATGTCGGGCCCGGTGACTCCTATTACCCGATAAGGGCCTTCCCACCTCGGCGTCAACTTGTTGGAATTCTTGGCGGACTGAACTCGCCGAAGAACAAGGTCGCCTTCCTCAAGGCTTCGGGCATGAACCTTGCGGCTATGGTAGCGGCGCAAGTCTTGCTGGTAGCGAGCGACTTGCACAATAGCCTGAAGACGATCTTCCTCGAGGAGCGTCGCATGCTCTTGGTGCAACTGCTCTTGCTCAAGCTCATCATAAGCAAGCACTCAAGGTGACGAGTATATGAGTTCAGTGGGGAGAACTGGTTCTGCTCCGTATACTAGGGCAAAGGGTGTCTGGCCTGTGGCTCGATTTGGCGTGGTTCTGATCGACCAAAGAACTGTCGGCAACTCATCAATCCAGCGCCTTCTGCACTTGTGCAGCTTGTCAAAAGTTCTGGTTTTGAGGACTCGCAGTACTTTTGCATTCGCCCTCTCAGCCTGGCCGTTACTTCTGGGATGAGCAACAGAAGCAAAACAGACCTTGCTGCCGAGGTCTTGGATGTACTGCATGAAGGTGCGGCTCATGAACTACGTGCCGTTGTCGGTGATGACTCTGTTTGGCACACCAAAACGGCAGACCAGTCCCTTGAAGAACTTGACGGCTGATTGTGCTGTCACCTTTCTCGCTGGCTCCACCTCCGGCCACTTTGTGAACTTGTCGATAGCGACGTACAAGTACTCAAAGCCCCCGACAGCACGGGGAAAGGGGCCTAGTATGTCGAGCCCCCAGACCGAGAATGGCCAGGAAAGAGGGGTTGTTTGGAGAGCTTGAGCTGGTTGATGAAGCTTCTTTGAATGAACTGACATGCTTAACATTTGGTTACTAGTACAGTTGCATCCTGGAGGGCGGGGGGCCAGAAGAAACCCTGCCGGAATGCCTTGTCGGCAATGGCCCTTGACCCTATGTGGGAGCCACATATGCCTCCGTGTATCTTTGCCAACAGCTCCAGTCCGTCCTCTCGGGGAATGCACTTCAACTTCACGCCATTCGGTCTTCTTCCGTATAGGGCATCATCCACAAAATGGTACATGCTGGACCAATGGGCTACTTTCTCTGCTTCTTCTTGTTCCTCAGGGAGTTCGCCTATTTGGAGGAAACATACGGTGGTGTCTATGTTCTGGGAACGTGGGTCCCCAGACTTGCTTGCCTGCGGCCCATAGCGTGGCTAATCAGCAGGACGTACGGCCCATCTTCATCAACAAAGCATCCAAGACCCTCGCGAGGGTCCAACCCTCGCGAGGCGGACGACGCAAGACCTCCTCTGGAGCGGTCTAGCCAAGCAGGCTCACGAGGAGCGGAGATATCAAGGCGGGGCAAACCTCATGAGACTCTCGTGACGTGAGCCATGACGAACGGTGCCAGGCGGGTGCCGGGCGGGCGCCAGTGCGCGCAGCGTCCCCATTTCCTCTTTGGTGCTAAGGAGGCAAGCGCAGGCGAATAGTACCGAGGCATCAGGAAAAGGTTGCCATATTGGTGCAACAAGATCAAGACTAGGAGGACGGCAAGGCGGAGGTCATCGTGGAGCCCAAGACGGCGTCACCCCAGGGCCTTTTTGCAGGCGAAGATCGCTTTTGTCAGGATAGCTTGTACTAGTTATCCCCCTTCAAATTCGCCCGCCGTTGTTGGCTCCCTTCCCACTCAATATTTGGGAAGAGGACCAGGGCCTCTATAAATAGGACTAGCCACCACAGTAGGAGGGGACTGAGCTTGAGAACGGAGCTTGAACTGAAGCAAGCCTGGGTAGATCGAATCCTCACACCACAAGTTCACACGCACAAGAACACCTCAACCTCAGGAGGCTGTTCTTCCCTTGTACTGTTCATCATCAGCCCAAGAGGCAATCCACCACCACCACACTAGGGTAGGGTATTGCACCACAATGGTGGCCCGAACCAGTATAAACCCCGTATCTCTTTCTGTGTTGTGAGTTCGTCGAGTTCATCCACAAGATCCTAGCGAGCTAGAACGTAGATCGGTAGGAGGGAAAGACTTCGCGCGCACCCCAGTGTTCGAACCTTAAGGGTTTGCCAGAACCCCACATCCAACATTTGGCGTGCCAGGTAGGGGTGCGCCGTAGTTTCCCTTCCGGCGGCTCATTGCTTCATCGCTCCGTCGCTTCCATGGCGGACGCTAGTCGTGCTCGAGCTGAGCGTCGGGCTGCCCTCTCCGCACGCATCGCTCAGATGGCCCCCGTAGCCGGGCCACCCCGTTGCTCTCCGTCTCCCGCCACCAACGCCGCCACCGGCTCGGCGGGGAACGAGCAGCAGGCGTCCTCGCTGCACCCCTCGGTGCGGCAGGACGGCCTCACCGCCACTCCATCACTCACCCTTGCTGGTTCTTCGTCTCAAGCGCACCGCGCTCCTCGTGGCGGACAAGCTCCTGCGCTACCGCCCTGTCGACGATCTCTACGAGGAGTGGCTTGACCACGTCGCCGAACTCATCCGCGCCGCAGGGGGCTCTCCGGCGCCATCCCACTCTCTGCCTCCCCCTCAACCAGCCGCTGGCGACGGGGCTCATGGCATGCATCCACCGCCTCAACTCCAAGACGGTGCCTTATCACCAAGGCGCGCGCCTCCGCGGCGTGATCCACCCACTATAGAAGAAGACACATCCGTGACATTTTAGGCCGAACGAAAATTTTTTCTGTCATACATATGACACTTCTATGACGATAATTGTGACAAAACCCGGTATCATCATAGATGTGGTGGGCTCCTACTTCTATGACAAAAAAACATGACAGAAAATGGGCTTTTCGTCCTGGGCGGGTCGGAGACACAGCTGCATGACATACTTTGGGCCGTCCATGACGGAAAAACCCGTGGTAGAAGCGAGGGGGAGGAAAATTTCGGGGAGTTTCCGATTACGGTGGAAGGTCGGGGGCCGAGCGATGCGCGTTTCTCTCATACACGTACGCGCGTGTGTGCGAGGCGTTGTCTCTAACTGAACTCAAGCGAGGCGTTGGGCTCTAACTAAACCCGAGCTATTGCACTGCAGGCTACGCGTTACTGAACCCGAGCGATCGATTGATGGCTGTTAACTGAACCCGATCGAGTGATTCGCCGCTCTGCTGCTAAGCTGAAGCCGATCGATTGGATGAGCGATGGCGTTGCGTGCGAAGTGTTAGATGAATAGTGAGTGGTGGCGTTGTCTGCGGATAAACAGGACCCGTGGTGTGGAGGGCTGGATGAGCGATGAGCGGTGGAGGGTGGTTGAGCAGGACCCGTGGTGTGGAGGGCTGGATGAGCGATGAGCGGTGGAGGGTGCCCGTGGAGGGTGGTTGAGCAGTGGCGGTGGAGTAAGCGTGCGGTGGAGGCTGGATGAGCGAGAGGCCCGTGGAGGCTGGAGGAGGTCAACGGTGGATATGATCATTATCACGTGGAGTCCCGTTTTGCGGTATGCCACACCGCTCCCGATGAACAGGACCCCTGTTTCGACCGTAGCGCTCCAACACAAGTCCGTTTCGTCCGTTTTGCGGTACGCCACACCCCTCCCGATCAACAGGATGCCCGTTTCAACCGTAGGAGGTCTGTTTCCTCCGTTTTGCGGTACGCAACACCACTCCCGATCAACAGGACCCCCGTTTCGACCGTAGGAGGTCTGTTTCCTCTGTTTTGTGGTACGCCAGGCCCCTCCCGATCAACAGGATCCCGTTTTGAACGTGGCCCGTCGAACACAAGGCCGTTTCCTCCGTTGTGCGGTACGCCAAGCCTCGTATCCATCGCCTGTTCCGTCCAAGCCCTCCCGATGAACACGACCACGCATTCCGTTCCGACCCGGCCGGTTGGCTCCCCATGAACACGACGACGACGCTGTTTCTCCGTTCCGACCCATCCATGTACGTATGCGCGAGTTGGCGTTCGAGACTCATCCCGTATGTACGTACGTGGCCGTATTTTCTTTCTTGCACCCTCGCCGATCTACATATGTGTACATGCTACGTGCGCGCCTCTACTACAACACGTGCGCGCTGATACGTCTCCAACATATCTATAATTTTTTATTGCTCCATGCTACTTTATCTACTGTTTTAGGCTTTATTGGGCTTTATTTTCCACTTTTATATTACTTTCGGGACTAACCTATTAACCGGAGGCCCATCCCAGAATTGCTGTTTTTTGCCTACTTCGGTATTTCGAAGAAAATGAATATCAAACGGAGTCCAAACGGAATGAAACCTTCAGGAACGTGATTTTCTCGCCGAACGTGATCCAGAGAACTTGGAGTGCAAGTCAAGGAGCAGCTGGAGCCTCCACGAGATAGGAGGGCCCCCACCTATAGGCGCGCCCCTGTCTCGTGGGCCCCTCAGTGACCACCTCGTATTTCTTCTTCCTATATATACCTACGTACCCCGAAAACATCCGGGGGTACCACGAAACTCAATTTCCACCACCGTAACCTTCTGTATCCGTGAGATCTATATACATGATCATGCCTAGATAATCTCATAACTATGCGCTTTTCTATCAATTGCTCGACAGTAATTTGTTCACCCACCGTAATACTTATGCTATCTTGAGAGAAGCCACTAGTGAAACCTATGGCCCCCGTGTCTATCTCTTATCATACTTGTTTCCAATCTACTTTTATTTGCATCTTTACTTTTTGCATCTATATTATAAAATACCAAAAATATATTTATCTTATCATACTATCTTTATCGATCTCACTTTACATGAAGTGGCCGTAAAGGGATTGACAACCCCTTTATTGCGTTGGTTGCGAGTTCTCAGTTTGTTTGTGTAGGTTCGTGGGACTTTTGAGGAGCCTCCTTCTGGATTGATACCTTGGTTCTCAAAACTGAGGGAAATACTTACGCTACACTTTGCTGCATCACCCTCTCCTCTTCGAAGAAAACCAACGCAAGCTCAAGACGTAGCACGTGCCTCTACATTAACCAGTATGTACGTACACGTTTGTCAGGACCCCGATTCCAAGTCACATCGATCTAACTGGTAACACCTCATATCACTTTGCGGCCTCACGCACGGTATTCCCATGGGTGTCGCCTTACCATGGCCCGGGACAGTTTGCGCCGTTTGGCTCACGTATATGATTGTCTCGCTAGCATCCATATGACAGAGAACCCGGGCCGACATGGCTAGTCGTGAACCCAAAGCGGCACTAACCCATGGGGATAGGCATACATGAATCAACTTCGAGCATGTCGGTCAGCAGCGTGTGAATCCGGGCTGTAGCAATGGGCTAACAGGACTTCGGGAACCCGGGCTGTAGCAGGCTAGGCAGGACTCCGGATGTCACCACGTGACATTTCCCCGAAGGGACAGACACAAGAACGAAGTGAAACACATGCCGGCCAGTCAAGCGTCCTGAGTAGTAGTGCTGGGCTACCAGGACTCCGGTGAACTGGGCTGTAGCGGACTACTATGGCTCAAGGAAGCACTAGACTACATTTCCCCATAAGAGAGGCTGCCAAGGATAAACAACTAGATTGTCGGATCCCACACATACCAAGCATTACAAACATACACACAATATGCTCGATATGTGTAAATACAACATGTCATCACAAAATAACTCTACGACTCAAGTATTTATTCATTAGGCTCCGAGGAGCGAGATATTACAAACATGGGTCTCATGACCCAACATTCAGAGCATACAAGTCAAAGCACAAGCGGAAGCTTAACATGTCTGAGTACAGACATCTACAAATGAAAAAGGCTGAGAAGTCTGACTATCTACCAGATCCTGCCGAGGTATCAAGCTAAACGTCGAAGTCCACGCGGAACTATTAGCGAGACTGAAGTCTCTCTGCAAAAACATAAAATAGGCAAACGTGAGTACAAATGTACCCAGCAAGACTTACATCAGAACTAACTACATATGCATCGATATCAATAAAGTGGGGTGGTGGAGTTTGACTGCAGCAAGCCAGCTTTGACTCGGTGGCTATCCTGAACTACGACTGCAAGTAACTCTTTTGAGGTGGCGCACACGAGTCCACATATTCACCATATCAATACACCACTATGGACCCGCTCCCGTCTCCCTACGAGAAGGCCATCCATAGCATTCACGCTTATCTTGCGCATTTTAGAGTATCCACTTTCAGTTGTCTATGAACTGTTATAGGCAACCCGGAAGTCCTTTACCGTGGACACGGCTATTCAAATAGATCATTTATAACCATGCAGGGGTGTACTTCTTCACACACGCTCTCGCCACTTACCACCATGTACACGTCGTGTATCTCGGCAACCTTCAAGTGGAAGCTTTGGCGAGGGAGTCGGCCACGACCTGACTAACCACACAAGTCTCTAGTCGAGGTTTATCGCCTATTCGGGTTCCATCCGCGAGGAGATCCGGCCGGGGATTCACTGACAGCCCCAAACGATGTGTGCATGGTTCCCGAGACACCAAACGGGCGCTCGGTACACCAGGCCACGGTGTATCTACTGCATCATAGCCCATCCCTAGGGTAAGCGCTACGCACGGCCTCCAACACATATCCTACAAACACCAGAAACTAGTTGCAACTCCTGGACAGAGGGCAAGGGCAGTTAATAAGTCGAGAGGGTCCATTGGTTTCGGGCCCAATGCATGGTAGTAACTGTTTCATGGATCAAAAACACATCACTCAGTTCCTGAGGACGGCTACAATGAGACAACCCACCATGTACTCCTACATGGCCTCTCACCGCTACCTTTACCAAATCGTGTTCACACACTTAGCTCTCAACAGCAGGACATGTTCACACACCTCCGATTCATCCCCGATGAATCAGACCTGACACAACTCTAAGCAATAGCAGGCATGACAAACAAGCATTAATGAGTAGGCACATCAGGGCTCAAACAACTCCTACTCATGCTAGTGGGTTTCATCTATTTACTGTGGCAATGACAGGTCATGCAGAGGATAAGGGGTTCAACTACCGCAGCAAGTAACAGATGATTCGTTGTTGTCCTAATGCAGAAAAAGAGAGCAGGAGCGAGAGAGTGGGATTGTACCGGAATGAACAAGGGGGTTTTGCTTGCCTGGCACTTCTGAAGATATTATAGCTCTTCATCGGTGTCATCGAACTCATCGTCGGAACCTCGTCTACTGAGAGGGGACAAATACCGGCAACAGAGAAAGAAAACACAATCAATGCACTGCAAAATATGATGCATGATCATGACATGTCAATATGCTGTGTTTTGAGCTAATGCAACTAGCAACATGTTAAATGGAGTTGGTTTGAACCGTAGGTTCAAATTCAAACTTCATATGTGAAATTCAAATGCCATTTAATTGATTTGACCTGATCAGCAGGTATAAGTTGTTTAAACATGCATGAAAATGGTACAGATGGAAAGATTGGATTTTTCTAACCATTTTTCATATATAATTTATTTGATTTGGAGCTACGGTTGAATTACTATGATTTTTAGAAGTTTAGGCAATTTTCTGGATTTTCCTGTAAAAGAATAAATCCAGAAAATGATTTATTAATGTCGACATGACGTCCTTTGTGATGTCGGCGTCAACGGTAGCGGTCCAGTCAACCGTGACCTGTGGGTCCCTTTGTCGATGTTAGTTAACTAACTAAATTTAGTTAGCGTTAAACTAATACTAACCTAGTTTAGTTAGTGGCACAGGGCCCACGCGATGACCGGGGGTCAAACCGGCCCACCGGTCGATGGTCGTGAGGTCAAACCCACCGGCGACTCGATGCAGCGAGGCCCGAGATGGTGGCGCTGGCTCGGAAGCGCCCACGAGGCATGGCGAGGCTGTTCTTGGGCTCGTTGGAGAGCTCTTGCGAGCGTCGTCTAGTGGTGGTGGAGGCGGGCCTATGGTGGCGAAGCCAGCGGCGGCGAGCACGGCAGCGCAGCCGTCGTTCGGGTTAGTTCGGGTTGATGTTGCAGCTTCGCAGCGAGCCAACCCGATCTGTTGGGGCTGCTCTACGAGGTGCTACGGCGTGTTGGAGTCACGGGGTGACCAAATGGTTAGCGAACTGCGTTGACGGCGAGCTTCGGCGGCGGCGTCTTCGCGGGCAGCAAGGGGCGGCTCTGGCGAGCAAGAGGCAGCGAGGTTAGGTGGGTTAGATGTAGGTGCTCACAGCGAATCCGGTAGAGGCAACGGCGAGGCCGGGGAAGGACTGGAGCTCACGAATCCCGAAGAGTTCGCTAGCGGCGAGAGGTTGAAGGCGATGTCGTGGGCGATCTTGCAGGGCTTCCGTGAAGCGGCTCGGTGGAAGGAAGGGCGTCCACGCGGAGCTCGAGGGCGCGTCGGAGGGGCTCGGAGATGGCTGTGGTCGTGGGGAGCTCGTCGGGGCGGCAGCTGCGTTGAGTCGCTTTTCGGGGAAGAAACTAGAGGTGAAAGGAGAAGCGGAGAGTGAGGAGAGGCGAGGGCCGCAGGCGTCTCCGTGGCGTCACTAGAAGGCCCGGGAGGAAGCGGTGGTGGCGGGCGGGCTTGGTGACCGCCTCGCCTCTTGGCGGAGGTTGAGGACGACCGCTTTGGTCAGTGGGCTGGGCCAGCTGGAGGGGCTGGGCCAGGTGGGCTGCCAGGTAAGTCAGGTGGGTCTCTCTCTCTCTCTCTCTCTCTCTCTTCGTTTATTTGTTTCTGTTTTCTATTTTTCTGCAACTTTGTGGCTTTTCTAAAAATACCTAGACCCTTTCAAAAATCACCAAATTGTACATGCCCACTGTATAGAATATATCCAACATGGAACATTTCAGTTTAGGATTATTTGGGCATTTAAAATATTTACTAGCATTTAAATGCCCAAATTCAAATAACATATGATTTAATCCAGTGACCTTTGGATGACCTAGAAATTTGTGCATGACTTTTGGCAGAGGTTTTCACCTTTGACAAAAATCATGAATTTTTCTAAAGGGCATTGGGATCATTGAAAATATTTTTTTTATTGAACCTAGTTGAAATCATTTGGTGCTAGGGCTTGGATCAATCCCCATTTCAATTTTCATGAAATTTAAACATGATGCATGGATGCCATGCCACTAGTTATAAGAAAACTCTAGGGCTGTGACAACTCACCCCCACTAAACAAGAATCTCGTCCCGAGATTCAAGACGTGAGGTAAGAAGACAGAGGTGGCACAAGACCAACACAATCTTCACGATCCAAGTTGCACCTCATAAGGTTGTTGATTCATTGCATACGTTGATCTTGACATCCTCGCTTTGAGATCTTCATCCACGCGATGACGACGGAAAGAAACTCTACTAGGATTGATCTTCTCAAAGATCAAACTACACAATCTCAACTCGCAAAATGAGATGTTGAAACATCTCGAGTTGAGACACAAAACACATCGAGAGGGATGGAAGAACAAGCGACGGGGTTTGATTTGGTGGGCAACAATTCCACGCTTAGAAAGATGGTGGATGGTGTCAAGGTGGCGAGGAAATAATTGCCATGATCCCGTAACGGGGCACTTGGGAGAAGGTGACTCGAAGAACTATTCCCTTAAGTGGCAAAAAGAATTACTTTTGATTTAGAGATCATTGAAACTCTTTATACCAGCCTAAGGCAATTCACAACAATCGTTTGGTAGAGTACAAAGGGATGGCATACCCGGACTAGAATGGATGATGTGGACTACCCTGTTGAAGAAAACACAAAGGATGATTTGCTTATCATCGGAGGTGGAGGGGACCCATGGTAAGTCCACTTTTGAAGCTGATATTGGACAGAAACTACCGAGAAGGGCAGCCCATGGGGGATTGGCACGATGGCGGTGCAAGCTGGGAACAAGATGCAACTGTTGGGAATGTTCCAACCATCATATCTGCCTGAGATTCAGATCCGATTGGTAATAGGATACTTCAGACTCAGCATGTCTGAAAAGAAAGTTTGCAACACAATTCGACGAGATGGCGTTGCGAGATTCTCGGGGAATGAACTAAGATAGCAAGCTCCAAAACATGAGCTGGTTCTGCTAAACACATGTGAACACGCTGTCCCAGACAAACATGACCACATAGTAGTCTTATGATAAAACACTACCGGGTTCAGGTGGGGAACCATCATCTAGGGTAACGAAGTCTTGTGCATGACCTAGGATTTGCACAACAACTCCTTTTCCTTGAACAAACCAATCAGTTGCTTGGTGTGCTAGGGACACATGTAGAGCGAAGGCTGCAAGTCTCCGAACCACAGAATACTTCGCACGTATGCATGACTGATTTGGGATGATTCGAAAAGAAGCGACATTGACTTTCTCGAATCCACGGAGGCAAATTGCATCAAATGCACATGAATTAGAGGAAGTCACTACTTTCATCCAAACATATGCTTCATGAAAGAAACACGAAGAAATGCTTACACAAGTTTCCAACACTAGGTTGATGTTCAACATGACTCATGGGGGAGACATAATGCTGCTGATGGACTCAACAACAACTCATCGGAATTTCCATATCACTGGACTTCCACCATCATGTGAACACGGTGATATCATTGGTCAGACCAAAAGATGTAATGGTGTATGCTCGAGGGATCAACCACGAGTAAGACAACATTACGAACATTGTTGGTTCTGATTTGGCTTGACGATAGCCCATACTCAAGTCAAAGTTTGATAAGACAATAGGTTCAACAACTGATCACGAGGACCAATCGATGAAGATATCATCTTTCTTCAACACACACACAAACGCAAAGATATCCCTTCAGAATGAACTAAATTCAGCAAAGCTTTTATCTTCCAACTCTCCAAGTTGTTGTTTAGCTTAACCAACCAGCTCAGGGATATCCAACATGGATTTTTGGAGAATGGGTTGGTTAACAAGAAACCAACTTGATCACGAACTTAACATAGCGGTCAGGTGACAACCTGGTAGCACTTTCAAGAAGATATTTGGAAAGTCACGAACCACCGATATATTACTAAGCTCGAGAACAATCTTGCTTTTCAGGGCAAGACGATATGATCAAAGAGCAAGGGATTGACACAATCCTAACTCATTGATCGAAGAGTGCACCAGAAATAAGGACTAGGTAGCACGATCAATCTTAGGATGATGATTTAATAACCAACACGCTAAGAATGAGAATATTGTCCATTAACTACCAAGCAACGAGGTTGCTAGGAGTATCGATTTCACACATCACAGTTCACTTGTCGGCATTCCGGTTACAACAACACGGGACCGAGGAATGAATAATGATAGCGAGAAGTATCACTACGTCAAGAATTCATCAGAAATGGTGCAATTCTTATGACATTCTTGACAATAAGATGGTAACACTCCAAGGTAGAACAGAGCAAAGGATGGATTGGCATTTGATCTGCAGAGCATAACTACTTTGACCCAATCCTGGATATGGATGAGGTACTGGAGTTTGTTTCTCCTAGTCATTCCGGAATAGAATGGCTTGATGGACCACAAGGATAATAGGCATCGATAAACCCGATCGCACACATACCCTTGACTATCAATTGATAGACGGGGGTCAGAATACAACTAAGGAGGAACAACTCGAGGAACATATAACTTTCTGAGTTATGGATGCATATGTTAGTATGTCGAATCAAGTTCAACAGGCTTCTTCCGGATAACCCATGTAGGAAAGTAGAACTGGCAGATTCACAATGTAGAACGAAGAACTCATCAAGAGCACTCTTATTGTGATCTTTTGTTCAAAGGAACTCCTGCCAAGGATGGTTCATGGTATTTGGAAGAATGATATACCACGGACCTCGAAGACTATCACAAAGGTTACTAGTATCCTAAAGGTATGAGCAACACTATCAGCACGAGGTAAGTAGAGTGAGTCTTGGGTCAAGAACCCAGGAGTAGAATACCTACTAACTAAATTGCATCACGGGATGCTTTCGAGAATGATGGCTAGAATCATCACACTGGGAACACAAAATATGGCTAGATTACTAGATGGTTTCATAAGACGCCTAGGGTCATAATAATAGCTCCAACATATATGTCGAGGCAACAAAGTACCTCAACTCACCGATTAGTGTGGTTAATCTGGCCCAAAGGGACATCAAAATGAGAGGAAGGGATTTTGCAAATGCTTCAGATTGTTTTAGAAACCTGGAATGACTCGGACAGCATAACGGCTGTAAATGCTCAAAATGATTTGAGACATACTGCAAAAATGGTGGCATAACCACTCAGAAGCACAATATCAAGGTTCCGAGACCAACTATGAACACACGGAAGGAGTAGAAACTGAACTGAGATTTGAAACTATCAATTCTATAAGTCTATGGATTAGTAGCACGTCATCCTGATAGATAGATGAGAAGTCCTAGTTCTTAATCCCCGTAGAAGAGAAGAGGATGACTCAGATCAGAAGGCCATGAGGTATAGGGAGTAAAAAGAGCCTTACGTTCCCTTCCACAATCAATTCCCTTACATAACTAAAGCATTTCTAGACACAACTTCGACCGGTTTGGCTTGGTAATCCTACAGACAGTCAGGCTCTGATACCAAAGCTGTCAGGACCGCGATTCCAAGTCACATCGATCTAACTGGTAACACCTCATATCACTTTGCGGCCTCACGCACGGTATTCCCACGGGTGTCGCCTTACCATGGCCCGGGACCATTTGCGCCTTTTGGCTCACGTATATGATAGTGTCGCTAGCATCCATATGACAGAGAACCCGGGCCGACATGGCTAGTCGTGAATCCCAAAGCGGCACTAACCCATGGGGACAGGCATACATGAATCAACTTGAGCATGTCGGTCGACAGCGTGTGAATCCGGGCTGTAGCATTTGGCTAACAGGACTCAGGGAACCCGGGCTGTAGCGAGCTAGGCAGACTCGGATGTCACCGCGTGACATTTCCCAGTGACAGAACACAGAACGAAGTGAAACACATGCCCGGCCGATCAAGCGTCTGACGATAGTCTTTGGGCTAGCGGGACTCGTGAACCGGGCTGTAGCGGACTACTATGGCTCAAGGAAGCATTAGACTAGATTTCCCCATAAGAGAGGCTGCCAAGGATAAACAACTAGATTGTCGGATCCCACACATACCAAGCATTACAAACATACACACAATATGCTCGATATGTGTAAATACAACATGGCATCACAACATAACTCTATGACTCAAGTATTTATTCATTAGGCTCCGAGGAGCGAGATATTACAAACATGGGTCTCATGACCCAACATTCAAAGCATACAAGTCAAAGCACAAGCGGAAGCTTAACATGTCTGAGTACAGACATCTACAAATGAAAAAGGCTGAGAAGCCTGACTATCTACCAGATCCTCCCGAGGGTACAAGATCGTAGCTGAGGTATCAATCTAAACGTCGAAGTCCACGCGGAACTATTAGCGAGACTGAAGTCTCTCTGCAAAAACATAAAATAGGCAAACGTGAGTACAAATATACCCAGCTAGACTTACATCAGAACTAACTACACTAGTGCAGAACCGGGCAATAGCACCGGTTCGTAAGGCCCTTTAGTGCCGATTCCATAACCGGCACTAAAGTGTGGGCACTAAAGCCCCCCCCTTTAGTACCGGTTCAGCATGAACCGGTGCTAAAGGGCAACCACGTGGCACGAGCCAGCTCCGGGGGCCTGGAGCCCTTTAATACCGGTTGGTAACACCAACCGGTACTATAAGGTTTGGGGGTTTTAGTTTTATGATTTCTTTTCATTTAATTTTGTGTTTCCATTTTAATTCTTTTTAGCTTGGGTATTTTACGATACTACACATTGTACATGTTATGCATATATATATATATATATATATATATATATATATATATATATATATATATATATATATATATATATATATATATATATATATAAATTTCTAGTAGAACCAATCATGCATATATATATAATCAATGTCTCACAAACCACCATATTAATTAATTCACACATACACACATGTATAGCTATAGCTCCGAATATGGGTCCACCACCTCATCAACCAAGACACGAGCATAGCCCGCTGGAATCGGGTTGCAATGGAAGGTTGCCTCGGGGATTTGTAAAACAGCGGCGTCCCGCCACCTTCATGGATATGTTCTTCATTTTGACGTGTAGCTCATGATTAGTGTTCTCCGTGATGTCATCCACGGGGTATCTATCCAGCATTGCGTCGTCCGGGGCGGAACCCACGCTGCTTCTCGGCATGGATGGGGCGGTGCTATCCAATGCGGGATCATCCGCTAGCTGCTGCAGCTGCTGAGACCCCCTTTGCTGGGTAAGTGAGTCGATCTGCTCCTGCTGCCGCTGGAATTTGACTGCCAATTCCGCTAGACTTGCTTCTAGGCCTTTAATGCGTTCATAGTCCCGCTTCCTCTCCTCCTCCTCCATCTTCCTCTTCTTCTCCTCCGCAATCTTCTTTCTCGCACGGGTTCTGTAGTCGGTGTTCCAGTCTGAAAACCCCTCATACCACGGAATAGCGCCCTTGCCTCGTGTTCTTCCTAGGTGTTCAGGATTTCCCAGGGCACGCGTAAGCTCGTCGTTCTCTCTGTTGGGCTGGAACACCTCCGATCGTGCCTCTTCTATTGCAACAAGTATCGCATCGTCGGCTCCCTTCAGACTTGCCTTCGTCGAAACATTGCATGTCTTCGGGTCCAACTCCCCCCCATGCACATAGAAACAAGTCCTGCACCTGGGGGGCCAGCTCTTATTAACCGGAGTGACACCTGCATCCTCCATCTCTTTCTCAGACTTATCCCACTTAGGCATTGCCACCGCGCAGCCACAGGCCCCACTTATGGAACTTATCATTTTTTCGGCATTCTTCTTGTTTATTCTCAACCGTTCCTTAGCTAATTCCGAATCCTTGAATTTCACAAAATCGTCCCAATGAGCACGTTGGTTCTCTAGTTTTCCCTCGAATACTGGAGTCTTCCTTCCTCCCTTGACGTACTTGTCCCATTCACGATTCTTGTGGTTCTTGAATGCAACCGCCATCTTCCTAAGAGCAGCGTCCTTGACTTTCTGCACATCTGCTTCTGTGAAATGATCTGGTAGGGTGAAATGTTCCATGAGAGTATCCCAAAGCAGCTCTTTTTGTAGTTTGTCGACAAAAGTAACATCTGGACGTGGCTTTGCTGGCTCTCTCCGTTCTTGAAGGGAGATTGGGAGTTGGTCCTTCACAAGAACTCCGCACTGACGAACAAACTTGTCCGCAATCTTCTTAGGCGCTAATGGTTTGCCATTAGGTCTGATTGCCTCGATATTGTACTTTACGCCCTCCTTCAACTTTTTGTTCGGGCCTCGTTTCGTCCTTTTGCCTGAAGATTTGCTCGATCCGGATGGCTGAAAGAACAAAGATCGATTCGTTAATATATCTTCAAGTCATTTAAAACATGTGATGATCACCAGATGCCTGCTTATATAAATATATATACCTCACCGGTCTTTGTTGTTTCAAGATCAACATTTTCTTCGTCATTATCATAATCATAGTTCATGACTTCATCAATTCGGTCGTCGCGATCGAATATCATATCACCCTCTCCGTTGTTGTTTAGAAATTCGGAGCCGTCATAATCTTCTTCATTCTGATCATCATCTGGCCCATGAGGATGGCGTATCATGTCGAACATGGCCTGTTCTCCCTGTCTGCCGGTATTGTCCGCCATAGCTTTTATTTAACTAATCCAAAAGAAATATAAAACAATTTAGTATTCAAATTACATCATCTCAAATAATAGATATAATCTCGAAAACATTGTCTCGAATAATAGATATAATCTTGAAAACATCGTCTCGAATAATAGATATAATCTCGAATGCATCGTCTCGAATAATAGATATAATCTCGAATACATCACTGGCTAGGTAGCTAATAAAATCGAATACTACAGAAGAATCTAGGACACTTGCGGTTCCTGTGGCGCGGGCGGTGGACACCCAAAGAGAAGGAACCCTCACGGGATCATAGCTGAAGTGAGATCCACGAAGAAATCGCCGGTATTGGAGAACTGCCGCCCTCTAGCGCAACCATGTAGCGATGGGCGTGCTCGTCCTCCTCCCTTACACGGCGACGTACCACCTCCGGCTGGGCAGCTCCTCAGCCTGGCTGGCCCACCTGACGCCACCAAAGCGAGATCGGGGTCGACGACGGGACCCGGGGCGGGTTCCTCATCAAGTGGCGCGCCCCTCCGAGCAGCACCTCCCGGTGCCAGCCAGGCGGATCCGATTCCGGACATGGGTCAGCCGGACATCGTCATGGGGCGATGTCGGCCAGCGAGGATCTTGGTCGGGCATCGTCGAGAACAAATACTAGCTATATGCCCACAAAAGTAACATTTTTTAATGATTGGATTTTGATAACTAAAATTTCTAACATTTCTATATAACTAACATTTCTATAACATTTCTAACAATGCTATATATAACTAACATTTCTATAACATTTCTAATATTTCTATAACTAAAAAACAGAAAAAAAAAATTATAACATTTCTACATATATAACTAACATTTTTATAACTATTTCTATAACTAAAAAACAGAAAAATTTCTAACAATTCTAACTTTTTATAACTATGTCTATAACTAAAAACAGAAAAATTTCTAACAATTCTAACATTTCTAACTATTCTAACAATTCTAACATTTCTAACTATTCTAACAATTCTAACATTTCTAACTATTTAGAAAAACAGAAAAATTTCTAACAATTTCTAAAAAACAGAAAAATTTCTAACTATTTGTATAACTAAAAAACAAAAAATGTATGTGTGTGTGTGCTCACGGTGAGGCTGACAGACGGCGAAGCGCTTGGCAGGCACGGGACAGGCAGGCGGCGCGGCAAGACGGGGCGAGCAGACGGGCAGGGCAGCGAGCAGCAGCACGGGGACATCTGGTGGCGCCGACAGCGGGGGCGGGACGATGCGGGAGACGGCGGGGCACAGGCGGCGGTGGCAACGGGACGGGACGACCAGGGCAGCGGCAGCAGGGGACAGAGGCGGCGGCAGGGGTGGCGACGAGGATGGAGACGTCTGGGCGGCGAGGCGACGGTGCAAAGGAGAAAAGCGGATGAGAAACTGAAATTTTCGTAAGTGTTGTTTATATAGGAGGGCCTTTAGTACGGTTTGTGCCACCAACCGGTACTAAAGGCCAATTTTGGCCAGCCAGCGGCGAAGCGACCCCCTTTAGTTCGGGTGGTGGCACAAACCGGTACTAAAGGCCCCCCTAGTACCGGTTTGTGCCACGACCCGGTACTAAAGCGTCTTGGCCAGCGCAGTGCTTGATCTTGACAAGTTTAGTCCCACCTCGCTAGCCGAGGGCGACCGCACTGGTTTATAAACCCCGTGCGGTCGCTCTCTCGAGCTCCTCTCCAAAGCAGGCCCTCTCTGGGCCTCGTGTTCTTCTGCCTTGTGGGCCCACTTGGCCTTTGCGGGCCTGCATCCTGGCCCAACAACAGGTTGGGTTTCTAGTCATATGCAGGCTGCTCTGGCCTAGTAGGCGGGCTTTATTTTATTTTATTTGCTTTACTTATTTTTGTGTTGTTTTTTTTGTGTATTTAGAGTTTCTTTGTGAATATTTTTGCTTTAGGTACAAAAAATTACAAACTTTCTATTAGTGCCCGTAGTTTTCAAATTTGAATAGTTTAAATTTTGAATTATTTGAAATTAGTGTGAATCACTAGTTTGTGAATAACTTAACTTTAAAAATCAGTAAAGGCATGAAAGAATTTGTTTGCACATAAAATTTCTTCGCGTTTCAAATGCCAAAACACATAACTACCCTAACTATTACAGAGATTCCCCTCTGGGTGTGAAACACAGAAGAAAGTGATGATAGTGAAGCCGATCACATCCCAGATCTTTGGGTGTGAAACTTTTTCTTCGCGTGTGTCCCTTTGCGCCGTAACCATGGAAAATCTTCATCATTTAACGGGATGCTCGGGTCAATATTCACTGTGAATGGAGCAATTTCATCAAACTTTTCATAATCTTCGACTTGTCATCTTGTCATCCACTCCCGATGTTTCTCTTCCCGGAAAGAACTATGTGCGCTTTGGCTCATCGTCGATGCATTAAGCTTCCTTATATTTTCTTTTTCTTGGCTTGGTAGACATGTCCTTCACATAGAAAACCTGTGCCACATCATTGGCTAGGACGAATGGTTCGTCTGCATCATAAGATTGTTGAGATCCTTTGTTGTCATTCCGTCTGCGGGTCTTCCGTTACCCCTCGTGTCATATTGACCCATTTGCACGAAACAAAGGGACCTTTAAACCACGTCGATAGTCAAGTTCCCATATGTCCTGTATATAACCATAATATGTTTCCTTTCCGTCTTGGTTTACGCATCAAGCGGACACCACTGTTTTGGTTGGTGCTCTTGTTATCTTGGGCGATCGTGTAAAATGTATTACCATTTATCTCGTACCCTTTGAAAGTCATTATATTCGAAGATGGTAGCGGGACAGCAAGTACAAGTCATCTTCAATAGAGGTGTCATGCATGGCGCGTGTACGCAACCAGTGGCGAAACTCTGGTTTGTTCACGTGTAATCCGGTCATCGAGACCGCTCTGGGTGTTTGGGCGTAGCAAATTCTTGTGTTCATCCATATCTGGAGCCACCAAGGCGGAATTCTGTAGAAGCGTGTAGTGTTCTTCGGTGAGAGAATGTCCGTCCATACATATTATTTGTTCCCCTCCTAGCGTGCCTTTTCCATCGATCTGCCCTTATGCATGCGATTCAGGAACACCAATCGTCTTAAGGTCAGGAATAAAGTCAATACAAAACTCAATGACCTCCTCATTTTGATGGCCCTTGGAGATGCTTCCTTACGGCCTATGCGGTTATGAACATATTTCTTTAAGACTCCCAAGAACCTCTCAAAGGGAACATATTGTGTAGAAATACAGGACCCAAAACGTTAATCTCTTCATAGGTGAACTAGGGCGTGCTTCATGATGTTGAAGAAGGATGGTGGGAACACCAACTCGGCCCGACAAGACATTGCACCAAATCATTACGTAACCTTGGTATGATTTCTGGATCGATTACCTTACGAGAGATTGCATTGAGAAATGCACATAGCTTCACAATGGCTAATCGAGCGTTTTCGGTAGAAGCCCCTCAATGCAACGGAAGCGATTGCGTCATAATCACGTGGCAGTCATGAGACTTTAGGTTACGGAACTTTTTCTCTGCCATGTTTATTATTCCCTTTATATTCGACGAAGCGGGCGGTACCTTAATCTTGGCAGGCATTCAAAGAAGATTTCCTTCTCTTCTCTTGGTAGGCGTAGCTTGCATGACCACGATGTATGCCGTCTTCTCCGTGCATACGTTTACGGTCCTCCGTTCCTCGGTGTATCTTTTGTCTTCCCATACGCCCAAGAAACCAAGCAGGGTCACGCAAAGATTCTTCGTCACGTGCATCACGTCGATTGCGGAGCGGACCTCTAGGTCTTTCAATATGGCAGGTCCCAAAATATAGATTTCTTCTTCCACATGGGTGTCGTCCGTCGGCGTCCTTGAAACAGGTTATCCGCGGGACCCTTTCCAAATGTCACCTTCAAATCCTTGACCATATCATGTACATCAGCACCGATGCGGTGGCGAGGCTTCGTCCGGTGATCCGCCTCACCTTTGAAATGCTTGCCTTTCTTTCTTCGGGATACCTTCTCGGAAGAAATCGGCGATGTCCTGGTACACATTCTTCTTACAACTATTCAAATATATCTTTGTCGGTATCATCCAAACAGTCGTGCATCCGCGGTATCCCTTGTTTGTCTATCGTGAAAGGTTCTTGAGAGCAGGCCAATCATTGATGGTCACGAACAGCAGCGCCTTTAGGTCAAATTCTTCCCCATGTGCTCATCCCACGACGTACACTGTTCCATTCCATAGTTGTAAGAGTTTTTCAACTAATGGCCTTAGGTACACATCAATGTTGTTGCCGGGTTGCTTAGGGCCTTGGATGAGCACGGCATCATAATGAACTTCCGCTTCATGCACAACCAAGGAGGAAGGTTATACAAACATAGAGTCACGAGCCGGTGCTATGGTTGCTGCTCTGCTCCCCAAAGCGATTAATGCCATCTACGCTTAGACCAAACCATACGCTCCTTGCGTCATCGCAAACTCCTTCCCGTACTTTCTTTCAATTTTTCTCCACTGCGACCCGTCGTGGTACTCTCAACTTTCCGTCTTTCTTACGGTCTTCTCGTGCCATCGCATCGCCTTGGCATGCTCTTTGTTTTGGAACAAGCGTTTCAACCGTGGTATTATAGGAGAATACCACATCACCTTGGCAGGAATCTTCTTCTGGGCGCTCGCCTCGACATCACCATGGTCATCGGCTGATCTTATAGCACAATGCACCACATACCGGCAGCGTTCAAATCCTCGTACTCACCGCGGTAGAGGATGCAATCATTAGGGCATGCATGTATCTTACGCACCTCTAACCCTAGAGGGCAGACAACCTTCTTTAACCAGTGCGTACTCTCGGGCAATTCGTTGTCCTTTGGAAGCATATCCTTTATCATTACCAGCAACTTTCCAAATCCCTTGTCAGATACACCATTCTCTACCTTCCATTGCAGCAATTCCAGTGTGGTGCCCAGCTTTTTCTTGTCATCTACGCAATTCGGGTACAACAATTTTTTGTGATCCTCTAACATGCGCTGCAACTTCTTCTTCTCCAAATCACTTGCGCATTTTCTCTTTGCATCGGCAATGGCCCGACCTAGATCATCAACGGGCTCATCTGATGCCTCTTCTTCAGCTTCTTCACGCATTGCCGGCTCAGCTTCTTCCCGCATTACCGGCTCAGCTTCTTCCCCCATTGTTGTATCATCATATTCAGGGAACCCATGGCCAGGATAGCTGTCGTCGTCCTCTTCTTCTTCATTGTCTTCCATCATAACCCCTCTTTCTCCGTGCTTGGTCCAAACATTATAGTGGGGCATGAAACCGGAATCAAGCAGTGGGCGTGAATGGTTCTTGGCGTAGAGTAATTGTGACCATTCTTACAGCCAGCACATGGACAAGGCATAAAACCATCCGCCCGCTTGTTTGCCTCAGCCATAAGCGAGAAAAGTATGCACGCCTCAACGAACTGGGGAGAGCATCGGTCATCGTACATCCATTGCGGCTCATCTTCATTACACAACACGAATAGACCAAATTAATACAAGTTCATACATAAAGTTCATACAACACTTAAATGCAACAAACAAATAACTCTCTAGCTAAAGCATTTAAATTCAACAACAAATGCGATCAATATCGCAACTAAGGTAACAATTGATCCAACAGCATAATGATACCAAGCCTCACTATCGATGGCATATTTTCTAATCTTTCTAATCTTCAAGCGCATTTTCTCCATCTTGATCTCGTGATCATCGACGACATCGGCAACATGCAACTCCAATTCCATCTTCTCCCCCTCAATTCTTTTCAATTTTTCTTTCAAGTACTCGTTTTCTCTTTCAACTAAATTTAACCTCTCGACAATAGGGTCGGTTGGAATTTCCGGTTCACATACTTCCTAGAAAAAATTTATATGTCAACTTTATGGGCATAATTTGTCATAAACACGAAATGCAACTAGTTTTAAAAGAGAATATATATACCACATCCGAATCATAACAAGGACGAGGGCCGACGGGGACGGATATCAAAACCATGGCACTATATGTATAACAAATAACGTACGGGTAAGATAATTATACGAGTAACTATATATCCAAATCACACAAACTTCAATTTTTATATAAAATTTCATGAACCAGAGGCTCACCACAAGGCGGTGCCGGCAACGGGACGTTGCGGGCAATCGACGGTGGTTACGACAGAGATTTAGAAGGTAGTAAGTAAACCACACCTACATATGCAAACTAAGTGTTATTTTTGACCTCAAATTGCATATAAATCAAATACTAGCACATATATATATTTCCTCCCAAATTACTAAACTCACAAATTAATCACTATATAAAGCATTGCAAGAGCTAATCTAGCAATGAGAGATGAAAGGACAAAGTTGCTAACCTTTGTGATCATTTGAATGGATAGGGGCCTTCAAATCTTGACAAATTTTGGGCAAAATGTGTGATGAGCTCGAGAGGAAGAGGGGAAGAACAGAGAGGAGAGGGGAAAGGGGAAGAATAGAGCGAGCTCGGGTGGACGAAGGGTTTATGTAGGAAGACCTTTAGTACCGGTTCGTGCCAAGAACGGTACTAAAAAAACTGGAAGGCCCCAGTCGACAACATCCTGCCACCACTCTCATTAGTACCGGTTCGTAGCACGAACCGGTGCTAAAGGTTCGTCATGAACCGGTACTAATGAAAGCGGCCCAGCTAGCCGTTGGAACCGGCACTAATGTATACATTAGTGCCGGCTCAAATTCAAACCGGCACTAATGTGCTTCACGTTTGACCCTTTTTCTACTAGTGCTACATATGCACCGATATCAATAAAGTGGGGTGGTGGAGTTTGACTGCAGCAAGCCAGCTTTGACTCGGTGGCTATCCTGAACTACGGCTGCAAGTAACTCTTTTGAGGTGGCGCACACGAGTCCACATATTCACCATATCAGTACACCACTAGGGACCCACTCCCGTCTCCCTACGAGAACGCCATCCATAGCACTCACGCTTATCTTGTGCATTTTAGAGTATCCACTTTCACTTGTCTATGAACTGTTATAGGCAACCCAGAAGTCCTTTACCGTGGACACGGCTATTCGAATAGATCATTTATAACCCTGCAGGGGTGTACTTCTTCATACACGCTCTCGCCACTTACCACCATGTACACGTCGTGTATCTCGGCAACCTTCAAGAGCAAGCCTGGCGAGGGAGTCGGCCATGACCTGACTAACCACACAAGTCTCTAGTCCAGGTTTATCGCCTATTCGGGTTCCATCCGCGAGGAGATCCGGCCGGGGTTTCACTCACAGCACCAAACGATGTGTGCAGGGTTCCCGAGACACCAAACGGGCGCTCGGTACACCGGGTCACGGTGTATCTACCGCATCATAGCCCACCCCTAGGGTCAGCGCTACGCACGGCCTCCAACACATATCCTACAAACACGAAACTAGTTGCAACTCACGGACGAGGGCAAGGGCAGTTAATAAGTCGAGAGGGTCCATTGGTTTCGGGCCCAATGCGTGGTAGTAACTATTTCATGGATCACAAACACATAACTCAGTTCCTGAGGACGGCTGCAATGAGACAACCCACCATGTACTCCTACATGGCCTCTCACCGCTACGTTTACCAACTCGTGTTCACACACTTAGCTCTCAATAGTAGGACATGTTCACACACCTCCGATTCATCCCCGATGAATCAGACCTGACACAACTCTAAGCAATAGCAGGCACGACAAACAAGCATGAATGAGTAGGCACATCAGGGCTCAAACAAATCCTACTCATGCTAGTGGGTTTCATCTATTTACTGTGGGAATGTCAGGTCATGCAGAGGATAAGGGGTTCAACTACCGCAGCAAGTAACAGATGATTCGTTGTTGTCCTAATGCAGAAAAAGAGAGCAGGAGCGAGAGAGTGGGATTGTCTCGGAATGAACAAGGGGGTTTTGCTTGCCTCGCACTTCTGAAGATATTATAGCTCTTCATCGGTGTCATCGAACTCATCGTCGGAACCTCGTCTACTGAGAGGGGACAAATACCGGCAACAGAGAAAGAAAACACAATCAATGCAGTGCACAATATGATGCATGATCATGACATGTCAATATGCTGTGTTTTGAGCTAACGCAACTAGCAACATGTTAAATGGAGTTGGTTTGAACCCTAGGTTCAAATTCAAACTTCATATGTGAAATTCAAATGCAATTTAACTAATTTGACCTGATCAGCAGGTATAAGTTGTTTAAACATGCATGAAAATGGTACAGATGGAAAGATTGGATTTTTCTAATCATTTTTCATATATAACTTATTTGATTTGGAGCTACGGTTGAATTACTATTATTTTTAGAAGTTTAGGAAATTTTCTGGATTTTCCTGTAAAAGATTAAATCCAGAAAATGATTTCTTGGGTCGACATGACGTCCTTTGTGATGTCGGCAGTCAGCGAGCATGGTCGGAGACAACCACGACACATGGGTCCCTTTGTCGATAGTTAGTTAACTAACTAAATTTAGTTAGCGTTAAACTAATACTAACCTAGTTTAGTTAGTGGCACAGGGCCCACGTCGATGACCAGGGGTCAAACCCAGGCCCACCGGTCAATGGTCGTGAGGTCAAACCCACCGGCGACTCGATGCCGGCGAGGCCCGAGACGGTGGCGCGGCTCAAAAAACGCCCACAGGGCATGGGCGAGGCTGTTCTTGGGCTCGTTGGAGAGCTCTTGCAGGCGCGCGTCTAGTGGTGGTGGAGGCCGGGCCTATGGTGGCCGGAGCCAACGGCGGCGAGCACGAAAGCGGCGGCCATCGTTCGGGTGAGTTGCGGGTTCGGTGTTGCAGCTCATAGCGATCAAACGATCTGCGCTGGGGCTGCTCTCACGGGTGCTACGGCGTGTTGAGTCGCCGGGTGACCAAATGGTCACCGGAGCTGCGTTGACGGCAAGCTCGGCCGGCGGCATGCTGCGGGCAGCAAGGGGGCGACGGCTACGGCGAGCAAGAGGCAGCGGGGTTAGGGGGGTTAGATGCAGGTGCTCACAGCGAATCCGGTAGAGGCAACGGCGAGACCGGGAGGGACTGGAGCTCACGAATCCCCGAAGAGTTCGCCGGCGGCCAGAGGTTGAATACGATGCCATGGACGACGCTGCAGGGCTTCCGGCGGGGCGCGGCTCGGTGGAGAGGAAGGGGGTGTCACGGCGGAGCTCGAGGGCGTGTCGGAGGGGATCGGAGATGGCTGTGGCCGTGGGGGAGCTCATCGGCGGCGACGGCTGCGTTCGGTCGCGCTCGGGGAAGAAACTAGAGGGCGAAGGAGGGAGCAGATAGTGAGGGAGAGGGGCGAGGGGCCACGGGGCGTCTCTGTGGCGTCACTAGAGGGCCCGGGGAGGAAGCAGGAGGTGGCCAGGAGGCTGGGCCAGGTGGGTCTCTCTCTCTCTCTTCGTTTATTTGTTTCTGTTTTCTATTTTTCTGCAACTTTGTGGCTTTTCTAAAAATACCTAGACCCTTTCAAAAATCACCAAACTGTACATGCCCACTGTATAGAATATATCCAACATGGAACATTTAGTTTAGGATTATTTGGGCTATTAAAATATATACTAGCATTTAAATGCCCAAATTCAAATAACATATGATTTAATCCAGTGACCTTTGAATGACCTAAAAATTTGTGCATGACTTTTGGCAGAGGTTTTCACCTTTGACAAAAATCATGAATTTTTCTAAAGGGCATTGGGATCATTGAAAATATTTTTTATTGAATCTAGTTGAAATCATTTGGTGCTAGGGCTTGGATCAATCCCATTTCAAGTTTCATGAAATTTAAACATGATGCATGGATGCAATGCCACTAGTTACAAGCAAACTCTAGGGTTGTGACAACGTTCGCGACCAGAATGACAAGGCTACGTACGCTTCGACCAGGTGGGTCCCGACTGTCAGGCACTTCCTTGCCTGCGAAGATGTAGCTGGTAGGTCCGAGCAGTCGGAGGGGCGTATCATTTTGTTTCTTTTTTGCCCGGAAGCACTTCCTTGCGTGCGAAGATGTAGCTGGTGGGTCCTCGCAGTCAGCGGGGCGGATCATTTTTTTCGCCCGGACGCACTTCCTTGCGTGCGAAGATGTAGCTGGTGGGTCCCAATGATCGGCGAATCGTTTTTTGCCGGATGCACCTCCTTGCGTGCGAAGATGTAGCTGGTGGGTCCCAGCGATCGAAGCGAATCATTTTTTTGCGGGGCGCACTTCCTTGCGTGCGCGAGTGTAGGCTGGTGGGTCCCGGCGATCGGAAACATTTTTTTAAGTGAAATCGGTGGCCCGTCCGGTGGGTCCCGCTGTCGGTGGAGGAATAATTATTTTCAGCGTAATAAGGAGGCACTTCATTGTTGCGGCCGTGGACCCAGTATCGGCCTCTCCACATCTGATCCACGTCGATGGAAGTCGTTCCTTGACCACGTTGACCACGCCACGCCGAGAGCACCGAGGCGGTGGGCGGCGGCGAGGCCTAGGAAGGGGCGGCGGGGAGCCGGGAAGATCTCGGCGATGGAAGCCCGCCCGAGAGAGAGTACGAGGTTCACTAGTTCGGCTGCGGTGTGAGGCTGCCGTCACCGCAGGGCCTGGCCAGCGGTGGGAATAGTAGGGGGCGGTGATGCCTCCGCGGCAGCACATCCATCCACGGGAGGCAGGAGCATGCGGCACGACCGGCGCTGCTTTGGGCGGCTGGAGCAAGAAGACCAGAGGTTGAAGAAGCACTACGGCCGTTGGATGGACATCGTACGGTCACTAGAGCTAGAATCGTTTATATTGACTAAGTTGACAAAGCCCTCCGTCCCCATCAACTTAGTAGACCCACAAGTCAGCCTCCCACCAAGGTGGGTCCCAGCTAGGAGGGGGTATTCATTTTTTTGTGCGTAATAAGGAGGCAGTTCCGGTGGGTCCGAGCTGACAGCAGGGGGAACGTTTTTTTCGTGAAATACGGTGGCCCGTCGGGTGGGTCCCAGCAGTCAGGGACAAACATTTTTTTCATGAAATACTGGTGGCCCATCCGATGGGTCCCTGCTGTCAGGTGGAGGAATAATTATTTTCCACGTAATAAGGAGGCACTTCCTTGCGGCTGCCGTGGACCCAGCTGTCAGCCTCTCCACGTACGGTATTCTTTCGATGGAATTCGGTCATTGACGACATTGACCACGCCGCGAGTTCTCAGTTTGTTTTTGTAGGTGTGTGGGACTTTTGAGGAGCCTCCTACTGGATTGATACCTTGGTTCTCAAAACTGAGGGAAATACTTACGCTACACTTTGTTGCATCACCCTCTCCTCTTCGAGGAAAACCAAAGCAAGCTCAAGACGTAGCAAGAAGGATTTCTGGCGCCGTTGCCGGGGAGGTCTTCGCTCAAGTCAAGACATACCAAGTACCCATCACAAACCTATCTCCCTCGCATTTACATTATTTGCCATTTGCCTCTCGTTTTCCTCTCCCCCACTTCACCCTTGCCGTTTTATTCGCCCTCTCTTTCCCAATCTCCTCCTCTTTTTCCCGTTGCCTTTTCCTCGTCCGCTTGTTTGCTCGTGTGTTGGTTTGCTTGCTTATCATCATGTCTAGTCTCTTATCTTCTCTGTTATCTCCCGAGAATGAAGTTCTAAATTTTAAGCAAAATGAGGGAGAAAATCTAAAAGACGCTTGGTATAGAATTTGCGATGCTCAAAATAGATCTACCAGGAAGCAATCTACTTCAGTTCTTCTTCGTAATTTTTATGTAGGTGCTAATCCTTGGTATAGATATATCCTTGATACCATTACCGGAGGGAATTTCTTGGGTAGCCATACTTTTGATTCCTATAATGCTTTATTAGATTTATTTGGCTCACCACCTCTTTTGGTTAATGGAACTATGTTAACTTTGGAGCATGTTATGCAAAGACTTGAAATTATTGAAAATAAAGTTGCTACCACTGAATCAATTGAAAATCTTGATAAAAATATCCACAATCAAATTACCCAATTTGGATCTAAGGTAGGAATGACTTTAAAAAATATTAAAGAAAAAGAACCCATAGTTAATGAGAAAATAAATCTAGATTCCACAAGAATCGATAAACTTGAGGGTATCATTACCAACTTGGGAACCACTTTTTATTCCGTAAAAAAACACTCCAAGTTCGTCTACTAAAAATACTAAGCTTATTTATGTTCCTAAGAATAAGGGTGAATCATCTAGTAAGGAAACTGCGGATCTTAAATCTATAAGCATTCATCCCAATCTTTTTGCCATCATTAAGGAACCATTTGCTATGAATGAATTTTTTGATCCTTTGCCTCAAAATTTGATAATTACTAGAAAGAAAGAAAATTCTAAAGAAGGTAGATGCCTCATTGAAGATTTGCCTGCCAAAGATGGCAATACTTAGATCTATCCCCGCTTTTATGCCTAGCTAGGGGCGTTAAACGATAGCGCTTGTTGGGAGGCAACCCAATTTTCTTTATGTTTTTTGTTTTTGTTTCTGTTTAGGAATAAATAATCCATCTAGCCTCTGTTTAGATGTGGTTTTATCTTTTAATTAGTGTTTGTGCCAAGTTAAACCTATTGAATCTTCTTGGATGATAGTTATTTGATCTTGCTGTAATTTCCAGAAACTTTGCGCTCAGTGCCCGAATTGTTAAAAATCACCAGAACGTGATAAAATAGAGATTCGAATTGCTGCTGATCAACAAAACAAATTTTCTAGGTCATCTAATTTTGGTAGATTTTTTGGAGTTCCAGAAGTTTGCGTTAGTTATAGATTACCACAGAGTGTTCTGTTTTTGACAGATTCTGTTTTTCGTGTGTTGTTTGCTTATTTTGATGAATTATGGCTAGTAAAATAGTTTATAATCCATAGAGAAGTTGGAATACAGTAGGTTTAACACCAATATAAATAAAGAATGAGTTCATTACAGTACCTTAAAGTAGTATTTTGTTTTCTTTCTCTAACGGAGCTCACGAGTTTTCTATTGAGTTTTGTGTTGTGAAGTTTTCAAGTTTTGGGTAAAGCTTTTATGGACTATGGAATAAAGGGTGGCAAGAGCCTAAGCTTGGGGATGCCCATGACACCACAATATATTCAAGAATAGCCAAAATCCTAAGCTTGGGGATGCCCCGGGAAGGCATCCCCTCTTTCGTCTTCGTTCATTGGTAACTTTACTTGGGGCTATATTTTTATTCACCACATGATAAGTGTTTTGCTTGGAGCGTCTTGTATTATTTGTGTCTTTGCTTGTTAGTTTACCACAATCATCCTTGCTGTACACCCTTTTGAGAGATCCATACATAAATTGGAATTTGATAGAATACTCTATGTGCTTCACTTATATCTTTTGAGCTTGATAGTTTTGCTCATAGTGCTTCACTTATATCTTTTGAGCGTGATAATTTTTTCTCTAGTGCTTCACTTAGATCTTTTAGAGCACGGTGGTATATTTGTTTTAAAGAAACTATTGATCTCTCATGATTCACTTAGATTATTTTGAGAGTCGTTAATAGCATGGTAATTTGCTTACTGTTAATATACTTGGTATTCAAGATATGTGAAACTTTCTTTTGAGTGCGTTGAATACTAAGAAAGGATTGATGCTTGATAATTGTTTTGAGATATGAAGATGGTGATATTAGAGTCATGCTAGTTGACTAGTTGTGAATTTAAAGAATACTTGTGTTGAAGTTTGTGATTCCCGTAGCATGCACGTATGGTGAACTGTTATGTGATGAACTCGGAGCATGATTTATTTATTGATTGTCTTCCTTATGAGTGGCGGTCGGGGACGAGCGATGGTCTTTTCCTACCAATCTATCCCCTAGGAGCATGCGCGTAATACTTTGCTTTGATAACTTCTAAATTTTTGCAATAAGTATATGAGTTCTTTAGGACTAATGTTGAGTCCATGGATTATACGCAATTTTTCCCATCCTTCCACCGTTGCTAGCTTCTCTAATACCGTGCACTTTTCGCCGGTATCATACACCCACCATATATATTCCTCAAAACAGCCACCATACCTACCTATTATGGCATTTCCATAGCCATTCCGAGATATATTGCCTTGCAACTTTCCACTGTTCCGTTTATTATGACATGCTCCATCATTGTCATATTGCTAGCATGATCATGTAGTTGACATTGTATTTGTGGCAAAGCCACCATTCATAATTCTTTCATACATGTCACTCATGTTTCATTGCATATCCCGGTACACCGCCGGAGGCATTCATATAGAGTCATATTTTGTTCTAAGTATTGAGTTGTAAGAAAATAAAAGTGTGATGATCATCATTATTAGAGCATTGTCCTAGTGAGGAAAGGATGATGGAGACTCTGATTCCCCCACAAGTCGGGATGAGACTCCGGACGAAAAAAAAGAGGCCATAAAAAAAGAAAAGGCCCAAAGAAAAAAAATAAAAAAATGAGAGAATAAGAGAGAAGGGGAAATGTTACTATCCGTTTACCACACTTGTGCTTCAAAGTAGCACCAAGATCTTCATGATAGAGAGTCTCTCATTTTGTCACTTTCATATACTAGTGTAAATCTTTCATTATAGAACTTGGCTTGTATATTCCAATGATGGGCTTCCTCAAATGCCCTAGGTCTTCGTGAGCAAGCGAGTTGGATGCACACCCACTTAGTTTCTTTTGTTGAGCTTTCATACACTTATAGCTCTAGTGCATCCGTTGGATGGCAATCCCTACTCACTCACATTGATATATATCGATGGGCATCTCCATAACCCGTTGATACGCCTAGTTGGTGTGAGACTATCTTCCCTCTTTTTGTCTTCTCCACAACCACCATTCTATTCCACATATAGTGCTATATCCATGGCTCACGCTCATGTATTGCGTGAAGATTGAAAAAGTTTTGAAAATGTTAAAGTATGAAACAATTGCTTGGCTTGTCATCGGGGTTGTGCATGATTTAAATATTTTGTGTGGGGAAGATGGAGCATAGCCAGTTATTTTGAGAAGACATAATTGCTTAGTTAGTATGCTTGAAGTATTATTATTTTTATGTCAATATGAACTTTTGTCTTGAATCTTTCGGATCTGAATATTCATACCACAATTAAGAAGATTTACATTGAAATTATGCCAAAGTACCACTCCGCATCAAAAGTTCTCTTTTTATCATTTACATCCTCGAGGACGAGCAGGATTTAAGCTTGGGGATGCCTGATACGTCTCCAACGTATCTATAATTTTTGATTGCTCCATGCTACTTTATCTACTGTTTTAGGCTTTATTGGGATTTATTTTACACTTTTATATTACTTTTGGGACTAACCTATTAACCGGATGCCCAACCCAGAATTGCTATTTTTTGCCTATTTCAGTATTTCGAAGAAAAGGAATATCAAACAGAGTCCAAACGGAATGAAACCTTCGGGAACATGATTTTCTCACCGAACGTGATCCAGAGAACTTGGAGTGCAAGTCAAGAAGCAACCAGAGCCTCCACGAGATAGGAGGGCGCCCCCCCTATAGGGCGCGCCCCCTGTCTCGTGGGCCCCTCGGGCAGCCACCGACGTACTTCTTCTTCCTATATATACCTACGTACCCCTAAAACATCCAAGGGCACCATGAAACACAATTTCAACCACTATAACCTTCTGTATCTGCGAGATCCCATCTTGGGGCCTTCGCCGGCACTCTGCCGGAGAGGGAATCAAGCATGGAGGGCCTCTACATCAACATCCTTGCCCCTCCGATGAGTTGTGAGTAATTTACCACAGACCTACAGGTCCATAGTTATTAGCTAGATGGCTTCTCTCTTTTTGGATCTCAATACAATGTTCTCCCCCTCTCTTGTGGAGATCTATTCGATGTAATCTCTTTTTGCGGTGTGTTTGTCGAGATCCGATGAATTGTGGGTTTATCATCAAGTTTATCTATGAATAATATTTGAATCTTCTCTGAATTCTTTTATGTGTGGTTAAGTTATCTTTTAAAGTCTCTTCGAATTATCGGTTTAGTTTGGCCTACTAGATTGATCTTTCTTGCCATGGGAGAAGTGCTTAGCTTTGGGTTCAATCTTGCGGTGTCCTTACCCAGTGACAGAAAGGGTTGCAAGGCACGTATTGTATTGTTGCCATCGAGGATAACAAGATGGGGTTTATATCATATTGCATGAGTTTATCCCTCTACATCATGTCATCTTGCTTAATGCGTTACTCTGTTCTTATGAACATAATACTCTAGATGCATGCTGGATAGCGGTCGATGTGTGGAGTAATAGTAGTAGATGTAGGCATGATCGTTCTACTTGTTATGGACGTGATGCCTATATACATGATCATGCCTAGATAATCTCATAACTATGCGCTTTTCTATCAATTGCTCGACAGTAATTTGTTCACCCACCGTAATACTTATGCTATCTTGAGAGAAGCCACTAGTGAAACCTATGGCCCCCGGGTCTATCTCTTATCATACTTGTTTCCAATCTACTTTTATTTGCATCTTTACTTTTTGCGTCTATATTATAAAATACCAAAAATATATTTATCTTATCATACTATCTTTATCAGATCTCACTTTCGCAAGTGGCCGTGAAGGGATTGACAACCCTTTTATTGCGTTGGTTGCGAGTTCACGGTTCGTTTGTGTAGGTTCGTGGGACTTTTGAGGAGCCTCCTACTGGATTGATACCTTGGTTCTCAAAACTGAGGGAAATGCTTACGCTACACTTTGCTGCATCACCCTCTCCTCTTCGAGGAAAACCAACGCAAGATCAAGATGTAGCACGCGCCTCTACATTGACCAGTATGTACGTACACGTTCGCGACCAGAATGACAACGCTACATACGCTTCGACCAGGTGGGTCCCGACTGTCAGGCACTTCCTTGCCTGTGAAGATGTAGCTAGTGGGTCCGAGCAGTCAGGGGGGCGAATCGTTTTGTTTTTTTGCCCGGACGCACTTCCTTGCGTGCGAAGACGTAGCTGGTGGGTCCTCGCAGTCAGGGGGCGGATCATTTTTTTTGCCCGGACGCACTTCCTTGCGTGCGAAGATGTAGGTGGTGGGTCCCAGCAGTCAGGGGGGCGAATAGTTTTTTTTGCCCGGACGCACTTCCTTGCGTGCGAAGATGTAGCTGGTGGGTCCCAGCAGTCAGGGGGGCGAATCGTTTTTTTTGCCCGGACGGACTTCCTTGCGTGCGAAGGTGTAGCTGGTGGGTCCCAGGAGTCAGAGGGGAAACATTTTTTTCGTGAAATACGGTGGCCCGTCCGGTGGGTCCCTGCTGTCAGGTGGAGGAATAATTATTTTCCGCGTAATAAGGAGGCACTTCATTGTTGCGGCCGTGGACCCAGCTGTCAGCCTCTCCACATATAGTCCACATCCGATGGAAGTCGTTCCTTGACCATGTTGACCACGCCGCGCCGAGAGCACCAGGGCGGTGGACGACGGCGAGGCCTAGGAAGGGGACGACGGGGAGCTGGGGAAGACGCAGCAGCGGAAGCCCGCGCGGACATGAGTACAAGGGTTCACTAGTTCGGCTGCGGTGTGAGGCTGCCATCGCCGCATGGCCTGGCCAACGGTGGGAATAGTAGGGGGCGGTGAGGCCTCCGCGGCAGCACATCCGGCCACAGGAGGCAGGAGCATACGGCACGATCGGCGCTGCTTTGGGCGGCTGGAGCAAGAAGACCAGAGGTTGAAGAAGCACTACGGCCGTTGGATGGACATCGTACGGTTACTAGAGCTAGAATCATTTATATTGACTAAGTTGACAAAGCCCTCCATCCCCGTCAACTTAGTAGACCCACAAGTCAGCCTCCCACCAAGGTGGGTCCCAGCTAGCAGGGGGTATTCATTTTTTTGTGCATAATAAGGAGGCACTTCCGGTGGGTCCGAGCTAACAGCAGGGGGAACGTTTTTTTCACGAAATACGGTGGCCCGTCGGGTGGGTTCGAGCAGTCAGGGGGAAATGTTTTTTTCGCAAAATACTGGTGGCCCGTCTGGTGGGTCCCTGCTGTCAGGTGGAGGAATAATTATTTTCCGCGTAATAAGGAGGCACTACCTTGCGGCTGCCGTGGACCCAGCTGTCAGCCTCTCCACGTACGGTATTCTTCCGATGGAATTCAGTCGTAGACCAGATTGACCACGCCGCGCCGAGAGGACCACGGCGGTGGACGATGGCGAGGCCTAGGAAGGGGACGGCGCGGATCCGGGGAAAACGCGGCAGTGGATGCCCACGTGGAGAGGAGTACGAGGGTTCACTGGTTCGGCTGCGGTGCCGTCGCCACAGAATAATAGGGGGTGTGGGTGAGTGGAGTGGAGGGATGGCCTAGCCAGTGGTGGGAGTAGTATGGGGGCGGTGAGGCCTCCCCGGCAGCACAGCCGGCCACGGGAGGCAGGAGCAGCCGGCACGACCGGCGCTGCTATGGGCGGCTGGAGCAAGAAGACCAGAGGTTGAAGAAGCACTACGGCCGTTGGATGGACATCGTACGGTCAGTCGAGCTAGAATCGTGCATATTGACTAAGTTGACAAAGCCCTTCATCCCCGTCAACTTTGTAGGCCCACTATACTGTGTCCCAGCTAGCAGGGGGAGTATTCTTTTTTTGGGGCGTAATAAGGAGGCACTTCCTTGCGTGGGAAGATATAGCTGGTGGGTCCGAGCTGTCAGCGGCGGTAACGTTTTTTTTTTGCGAAATACAGAGGCCCTTTAGGTGGGTCCCAGATGTCAGGTGGAGGAATCATTATTTTGCGCGTAATAAGGAGGCATTTCCTTGGAGTGCGGCCGTGGACCCAGCTGTCGACCTCTCCACATCTGATCCGCCGGATGCATGTCGGTCATTGACCACGTTGACCATGCCACGCCGAGAGCACCAGGCGGTGGGCGATGGCGAGGCCTAGGAAGGAACGACATGGAGGTAGGGAAGACTTCGTAGTTGTTTCCCACGCGGAGGAAGTCTGTTGTCTGAGGGTTTATTGGTTCGTCTGCCGTCGCGGAGAATAACAGCGGTGTGGGACTGTGGGTGAGTAGAGGGATGGCTAGGCCAGCGATGGGAGTACGGTGGGGCGGTGAGGCCTGCGCGGCAGCACAGCCAGCTGTGGGGAGGAGGGAGCAGGCAGTCCTGCTGGCGCTTGTTTGAGCGGCTGGAGCAGGAAGAGCACAGATTGAAGAAGCACGACGACTGTTGGATGGACATCCAACAGTATACAGGCCATCTGTGGAAAGCCTCAAATCTGTGGAAAACAGCATACAGCCCATCTGCCATTATTTCAAATAGATTACAACCCATTTGCTAATTCTTACGGGGTTTTTTGGAACCCATATTATTTTTGTTAGCATTACAGCCCATATTGTGGCCACGGTTAAAAAATTATACGAAATTTTGCATATGTCGGTGCAGTCTGAACTGTTTTTAATCCCGAAATTTCGAGTCACATTCAGACTGATTTTAAAAATAAATGTATATCAATATAAAATCCAATAAATTGTCCACGCATAAAAATCAATGCAATATAAAATCTCGAAATGAAAAAAAGATATTCGAAACTAATTGCCGGTTTGATGTGTTTTAAAAATGTACATCCCATTTCTCATTACCGATAGGCCATTTTCTCGGCCAGCCGAATGAAGCTCTCCTCGTCTTGAAAGATTTGCAGCCCAACAGGCCTGATAAAGTGACTTACTTGACAAATCACAAAAAAACTGGGCTAGCCATTTTCAGAAAGAAAAAAACTACTGGGCTGGTCTGTGTTAAACATAAAAGAAAAGGTTGTCTAGACATGCGAGTGTCCCTTTGCCCAGCTTGACACCACTTCCGTCTCAAAAACAAATTAGATAAATGCCACTCCAATTATGGCGATTCATAAAAATGCCACTGCAATTTCCAAACTTTGAAAAATGCCACTGCAATTTTTGCAAACTTTGAAAAATGCCACTGCAGTTTGCAAATTTTGAAAAACACCACTCGAGACTTCGAAAAATGCCACTAGAAATGGCATGAAATGGCATTTTCAAAGTTTGGAAATTGAAGTGGCATTTCTCAGAGGCATTTATCAAATTAACCCAACACAAAAATAACTGGGGGAGCTACTGGGTCCCTGGTGTCAGCCGCTCGTTGCGCAATTCTCTCGTTTATTGACTACGTTGACAATGGCATGGGACCCAGATGTCAGAAATCCACTAGGAGGAGCCATTTTTATTGGCTTGAAATAAGGAGGCACTTGTCAGATTTCGGGTTTCGGCAGAACCTTGAGGTTCGAACACTGGGGTGCGCGCGGAGATCCAACCTTCCACCGTCTCGCACCTCGCCGAATCGCTGGGACCTAAACTACTAAACAGAACAGCACAAGAGACACAAGATTTATACTGGTTCAGGCCACCATTGTGGTGTAGTACCCTACTCAAGTGTGTGGTGTGGTGGATTGCCTCTTGGGCTGATGAGGAACAATACAAGGAAGAACAGCCTCGCGAGGGTCTGTTCTCGGCGGGTGCGATGAACTGCTAGGTGGTGTTCAGTCGCTCTAGCTACTGTTTTCTTGACGAGGATTCCGGATCTCAATCCATCTGCCCGATGCCGTGTGGGTGGGTAGTCCTGTTTATAGGCGAAGGCCCTAGGCCTCTTCCCAAAATATTGAGCGGGAAGGGCGCCAACAATTGGCCATTTTGAAGGGGAACAACGGGTACACTTATCCTGACTAAAGTTGGTCCTCGCCTGCTAAAGGCTCTGGGGATGACGCCCGCTTGGGCTCCATGATGACTCCCTTCCTGCCGTTGGGCTGGTCTTGGTCTTGTTGCACCGAAACGGATGCCTTTGCTTGATGCTCTCGCCTGCGCTTGCTCCCTTTGCACCAAAGAGGAAAGGAGGACGCCTTGTGGGCTGGCGCCAGCCCGGCGCCTCGACCGGGCGCCCAGTCGTCATGGCTTACGTCATGGGCACCTCGCGAGGTACCCTGCCTTGAACTCTCCGCCTCCTCATGAGCCAGCCTGACGAGGTCGTGCCTGAGGAAGCTCCTTGTCATCCGCCCCGCAAGGCTTGGCCCCTCGCGAGGGTCTTGAGCTTGCGTTGATGAAGATGGGCCGTCATGGGCCTCCTTTGAGCCACGCCGCAGGCCGCAGCGAGCAGGTGCAGGGACCCCGTTCCCGAACGCCGACAGAGCCCCGGGCCTGGCGCGCCCGAACTTGGCCGAGCAGAGAGGCGAAAGGGCAAGTGCGAAGCGTCGCGGGCCCTAACAGTCTGCAGCCTTGGGCGCCACGTAGTGGTCGATTGGACGCGTGCGCACTGCTTCCCCATGATGCCTCGGTAACTACCCGGATTCGACAAGTCCCTGCATGCAGAGTTAGTCATGATTACCGGTGATCGTGGAGGTCGACGGTTAGCCTTCGCCGGCCATAAGTACGGAACGGCGCGCGCCCTTCCAGTCCATCCTTCTGCTTTTCCTCCTCCTCGTTTCGTCTGGTTGCCATGGGTCCGATCCGCCGGTTCTCCACGGGAGAGAAGGGAAAGGCTCCTCAAGAGGATCCTGACCTGCTCCCCCCAAAGAAACGGTTTGCCCTCTGGTGTCAGGGCAAGAGCGCTCGCCAGGAGGTGCCCATGCCCTGGTGCGAGCGGCCGCCACCAGGGTTCCCTCTTCCCTTGTACGCGCAGGTTGGTGGCTCTGAAGGAGGCGACGCCGGGCGCCACGAGCGGCGCCGCCGACGATGGCGGCAGGTCACGAAGGTGTGCGTCTTCCCCCCTGGAGTCCATGCCGAGGGCTCCTGCCGGGAGTTCGTTTTTCACATCGCCACACCTCCTAAGTATTGGATTCGTCTTCCCTCTTTCTTCGCCTTCATTGTCCGGCAGGGGGAACCCCTGGGACTCTGGCTGCAGCACGCCGGCTGCGGCACCCTCGCGACCGGGGCAGAGGTCGCGGTAGTTGCCCCGGGCGAGGTCTTCATGACTCGAGGCTGTGGCGAGGTCGCCCGGGTCTACAGGACGAGGGGCGCCCTCACGATCCACCTGAAGTACGATGGTGCTTCGGTGGTGTCCTTCAAGGTCTTCGACGCGGAGGGTCGTAGGCTGGAGTGCTGCCCCGGGAGAGCTGGTCGAGGTCCTGCTGCGGTGAGGCTGAGGCCGGCCGACCACTCCCAGCAGCTCCTCGGCGACGGCGCCGAGGATCCAGCGACTCCGCCCGAGCTCTTGGCGCGCCGAGGCGAGCGACGACAGCCACGAGCCTCCGAGCCTGCGCCGCTCCCGGAGCAGGGCCGGCTGGTCAGATCGTCGCCGCCCCTGATCTGGATGGGGTTGGCGCCGGACCGGGTGACCCACTGTTGATGATGGCGTCTACCGCGGTGGTCCCTGTAGGTAGGACTCCTTAGGATTCGTGTCTTTTGTTCCTGCGAGGAGCCAAGAATATACCCCACGGGGGCTTGTAAGATGTTTGTAGCTTCGTTCGTCAATATGATCCTTATTGTGAAGTAGCGCGAGATGCTTATTCCGTCTGAGCTTAGTTTCTTCCTTTCGGACCTCGTGAGGGCTTGGTGCTCTGCGCCGACAGGTCCCAGTCCCAAGGCGGCTTCAGCCGACGCTGGTATGCCAGGTCGCGATGCCGTGGTCAAGGCCAGGAGGTGAGCGGCCCGAGGTTCGGTAAGAGCATCTGAGTCGCGATGCTCAGGGGGTCCCCCTTGGCGCTCAAGCAGCCATCATTCGGTGAGAAAGGAGAGCGACGTTGCTAACACGGGGTTGCATTGAGTGTGGGGATGGTGTTATGAGAACCAGTGTGTCCGTGCGGTGACTTATCTCGAGGGTCAGGACAATGCTTCCTGGTGCGGCGCTAGGTCCGTGCCTTGGCCGGCAATAGATTGCGTGGCGAGGTCGTTTCGCGCTCCTTGGAGGGACCCTGCAGGTTTACCACAAAAGGAACAAGAGCTCGCCGTGGCGATCGTTAGTTTTGCCATTAGTTGCTTGGGAGAGGCGCGAGAGGCCTCGCGAGGTGTGTTGGGGCACCCGTGAGCCAGCGCAGGACTCACGGGGCCCTACCTCAAGGTGGGTTGCGCCTGGCTCTGGGCCTTATCTTCGAGTGTGTTCCTGCAAATTTGGCCAGATGCCGGAGCTCTACGTCTTCAGGTCCCGGCTCTCTGGCTGGTCTCAGCCGTCGCTGGCAAGCCAGGTCGCGATGCCATGGACAAGACCAGAGGGTGAGGGTTGGAGAGCCGGTAGGAGCCCTTAGTCGTGATGCTCAGGCACCCCCCCCCCTTTTGCGTGCAAGATTCCGCCACCCAGGAAAAGGCACCAAATAACAAGCATGGTGGAGCGGGAGCATAATCCTAAGGAAAAAGTAGGAAGGATACATGCCGCTGGGACAGGCCCGAGTGGCTTGGGGATGATGCAGCCCGAGGGGCGCCCCCAACAGGATAGGCTAATGACATGAAATAAAAGGGATACATGCCGCAGGGACGGACCCACGCGCCTGGGAATAATCGGCCTGAAGGCGCCTCCCACCGAATAAAACTTAAAGATGTCACCTGGTGATGTTGAGGATGAAGGGGTGTTGGTGTAGCAGACTCGGTGGGCTGCGGGAGCCGATCCTCACGAGCCCCCAGGCATGGGGGCCTCGGGAGGCTCCGGAGGCGCTGGCGGCTCCTCAGGGGCCATCTCCATCTCCACCAAGGCTGCGGCGTGCCTGACCTCTTGAGCCTCCAGGATGGCCCTCATGAGACGCTGGTGCGCAGCTGCCGCATTTGGCAGGCCATAAGGCATGCGCACGTAGTTGTGGGGCGGGCCCTTGCAACGTCCCACTCGCGAGGGCCAGAGGCACTCTTGAGACGCGGCTCGGTTGACCCCTAGTATGTCGATGCAGACGCGCAGCCCACCATCCTCGCCTGGATGGGGGGCCACAGGGCAGGCGGCGGCTGCCCTCATGACCCTTGACTCCTGCAGCTCTGAATGGCCTTGGCAGCGAACTCCCGAGGTTCGCCCTCCTTGCCTTGCTCCTGCTTGCAGGAAGCGTGTCAAGCACGCCTCACGTGGTGCCCAAGCGCCTCCCTCGTGACCTTGGCGAGGTTGGCGGCCCTCGAGGGGAGAGCCCCCGAGACCGGCCTGAGGAGGGCGCCGGGCGCGCTTTCCTATGCGATGGAAGGGGGCTCCCCCTGGCCCGGCGCGGGCCCTGAGGGGCCTGCCTCTTGAGGAGCCGGGCCGGTCGATGTCTTCTTCTTCTTGGGTGCGGCCTCGTGAGACCTCCTGCTGCTGTGGTCTGGGTCTTCTAGCGATGCGGCCTGAAAGGCTCGCTCCAGGGAGCACACTGCATCTCTCTCTTCACAGGGCACCGTGATGACCCCGCCGCTTCCTGGCATCTTGAGGACGTTGTAGCCGTGGTGGGCTACGGCCATGAATTTGGCTAGTGCCGGGTACCCGAGGATGGCGTTGTACGGCAGGAGAATGTGGGCGACGTCGAAGTCGATGAGCTCGGTGCGGTAGTTGTCGCGAGCCCCGAAGGTGACAGGAAGGCGGACCTGCCCGATCGGGACCGTGGAGCCGTCGGTGACTCCGGAGAAAGGCTTGGTTGGCTGAAGCTGACTGTAAGGTACTTGAAGATTGTTGAATGTTTCCACGGACAGGACGTTGAGTCCTGCCCCGTCGTCGATGAGGGTCTTGGTGACCAGCACGTTGCTGATGATTGGGGAACAAAGCATCGGGAGAACTCTGGCTGTGGCTGCGCACTTGAGCTGATCCGCTAAGCTGAACGTGATGGCGCACGCCGACCACCTGAGAGGGCGCGTGGCCTCAAGCTTGGGGAGGACTGCATTCACTTCGCGGGCGAACTGCTTGAAGATGCGCTGAGAGGCTGGGGCTTGAGCTCCGCCCAGGATGCAGGCGATCCCACGCGGTTCCTGGAAGCCCCCAGCCCCCTCGTCCTGATGACGGTCCTCAATTCTCCTTGGCGGCGGCGGCAGTGGAGGGAGGCCTGCGTTCCCCTGCGGACGATCCTCGCGAGGCTGATCCCTCCAGCCTCCCTCGCGAGGCGGGTCTTGCCAGCGGTCCTCGCGAGGTTGGTCGCGCAACCCTTGGCGTGGGCCGCGGTCTTCCCAGCGTCCTGCATTCCTTCCTCCTCCTCGGCCGTAGCCCCGGTCGCTGCGCTCGGGGCGTCTGCCGACCCTTCCTTCGCGCACGGCCCGGAGCTCTTGGCATTCATTGGTGTTGTGGGTGTGGAGATCATGGTACACGCAGTACCGGCTGCCCTTGGAGGACTCGGGCTGATCTCTGCCTCGCTTGGTGTCTGGTTCGGCCGCGAGTACAGCAGCCTCCTTGCGCTTCACGTCCTTGGCCTTGGACTTCTTTTCTTCGGGATCTATGGCAGGCAGCTCGAGGAGGGAGAGACGCCCCTCCTCAGCCCTGGCGAACTTGGTCGCCAAGGTGAACAGCTCCAGGGAGGTGCACAGATCTTCATGCATCACCAGCTCCTCCTTCATCTTGACATCGCGCATGCCGTCGGAGAAGGCAGAGATGATGGCCTCCTTCGTCACCCTGGGGATCTTGAGGCGTGCGTTGTTGAAGCGCTGGATGTACTTTTGCAGGGTTTCCCCTGGCTGCTGCTTGATTCGGCACATGTCGCTCATGGCGGGTGGCCGGTCGCGAGTACCTTGGAAGTTGGCGATGAAGCGGGTGCGCATCTCGGCCCAGGAAGAGATCATGCATGGGGCCAGATTCAGGAGCCAGGTGCGGGCTCCGTCCTTGAGCGCCATGGGAAACCAGTTCGCCATGACCTTTTCATCCCCATTGGCAGCCTCGATGCCCAGCTCGTAGAGCTGGAGGAACTCCGTAGGGTCAGCTGTGCCGTCGTAGCGAGGAGGCAGGTCTGGCTTGAACTTAGTGGGCCACGCGACGCAGCGCAGCTCGGAGGTGAAGGCGCGGCAGCCCGCCGTGGCCGCGAGGGGCCTCGGATGACAGAGAGCTTGGTCTTGCGGGCCTCCCTGCGCCACGGCTGGGGGCAGCGCAGGGTTCTGACGTGCCGGAGCGGGGAGTGCTCGGGCAGCTTCTTGTGGGCGAGGAACTTCTTGACAGCTCTGCTCTTTCCGCGCCGGCGCCTGGCGGAGCGGGTTCCGCCCAGGGGCCGCGCGCCTTGGGGCCAGGGCGCCTTCTTGAGGAGGAGGCGGCTGGGGCGCCCTGGGAGCTTCATCGCCCGCACGGGGTGGGTGCGGTGCAGCGAGACGGACGGCGCGGGGGCGCCTCCTGCAGCGCGGACAAGCTCGGCGACTCGGTAGAGCCATTCTTCGTAGACGTCGTCGACGGGGCGGTAGCGCAAGAGCTCGTTTGCCACGATGAGTGCAGCTCGGGCCTCCATGGCCGCGCGGGGCGCGCGTGATGAAGAACCAGCGGGGGTGAGCGAAGGCGTGGCGGTGCGGCCGTCCCGCCTCATGGACAGGTGCTGGGATGATGCTTGCTGCTCGTTCCCCGCCGGGCCGATGGCGGCGTTGACGGCAGGTGACGGGGAACGACGAGCGCGCCCGCCGACGGGAGCTGTCTGGGCGACATGGGAGGCGAGGGCGGCTCGGCGCTTCAGCGCGGCCAGCAGGCGTCGAACATGGTTGCGGCGGTCGGGGAAGAACGAGGTGACGAAGCAGCAGATTCCGGCGCACCTACAGGGCGCGCCAAATGTCGGATTCGGGTTCAGCAGACCCTTGAGGTTCGAACCTTTGGGTGTGCGGAGATCCAACCTTCCACCGTCTCGCACCTCGCCAAATCGTTGGGACCTAAACTACTAAACAGAACAGCATAAGAGACACAAGATTTATACTGGTTCAGGCCACCATTGTGGTGTAATACCCTACTCCAGTGTGTGGTGTTGTGGATTGCCTCTTGGGCTGATGAGGAACAATACAAGGAAGAACAGCCTCGCGAGGGTCTGTTCTCGGCGGGTGCGATGAACTGCTAGGTGGTGTTCAGTCGCTCTAGCTACTGGTTTCGTGACGAGGATTCCGGATCTCGATCCGGCTGCCCGATGCCCTGTGGGTGGCTAGTCCTATTTATAGGCGAAGTCCCTGGGCCTCTTCCCAAAATATTGAGCGGGAAGGGCGCCAACAATTGGCCATTTTGAAGGGGAACAGCGGGTACACTTATCCTGACTAAAGTTGGTCCTCGCCTGCCAAAGGCTCTGGTGATGACGCCTGCTTGGGCTCCACGATGACTCCCTTCCTGCCGTTGGGCTGGTCTTGGTCTTGTTGCACCGAAACGGATGCCTTTGCTTGATGCTCTCGCCTGCGCTTGCTCCCTTTGTACCAAAGAGGAAAGGAGGACACCGCGCGGGCTGGCGCCCGACTGGCGCCCCCGGTCGTCATGGCTTACGTCATGGGCACCTCGCGAGGTACCCTGCCTTGAACTCTCCGCCTCCTCATGAGCCAGCCTGAGGAAGCTCCTTGTCCTCCGCCCCGCGAGGCTTGGCCCCTCGCGAGGGTCTTGAGCTTGCGTTGATGAAGATGGGCCGTCATGGGCCTCCTTTGAGCCACGCCACAGGCAGGCAAGTCTGGGGACCCCCGTTCCCAGAACGCCGACAGCACTTGCTTGCGTACTGCCATGACCTTGGCGGGTCCCTGCTGTCATCCTCTCCACGTACAATCATCTCCTGATTGTGTACGTGTCAACTTGCTAGGCCCAAAAGTTAGCCTCTAAACCCGTGGAGGACAAATACAACCCATTTAAAAAAATAACAGCCCATTCCATACGTTCAAACGGAAAGTTCAACATTGAGAGCAAAGTAACAGGTCTGATCCACATATAGAGTACTGAACTTCCACGTTGACAACCATCATAGCCAAGTTAACTATCTACTCCCACTAGACAAGTACTAACTTACTCTTAGCTAACTAGACGATGCCGGCCGCCATCTGTGGTACACGCTAAACGCCGGCACCAGCGTCCTGCGCCTCGCCTCGGACTTGCCAGAGGGGCGATAGGGCGTGTTGCTCGCGCGTGTTGGGCCTTTCCATGCCGGCGTGGTCCACCGAAACTTCGGCTTCCAAGCGGGAAACCCACTTGACGAGGTGGTAGTAAAAATCGGCGTCGTGAACGCGTGCGTGCCCAACAGCCTCCAGGGCTATTTGCCTGGCGCCGGCCTCCACGTAGTCGGCCCAGTTGCGGGCACTCTGCTCGCGACTCGGAGCGTCGGTGCGCTGCTGCTCCATGTCCCGCTGGCGGCGCAAATCGGCGATACGCTGCTCCTCCGCCAGGCGGTCGCGCTCCCACAAGTCCTGCTACTCCGCCATGCGGTCGCGCTGCAACAACTCCTCGATCTGTGCATTGCCATCTAAAGACAGATAGAATGCCTCCTCCCTCCGTCTGCCTTCCGGTGAAAAACCGAACACTAGTTCCGGCGGTGACCGCCTCCGATGTCGCCTACCGCGGACAGGAGGGGGCATGGCGGACGTGGCGAGCGACGTCGGGCCGGTGGGGGCTTATGAGTATATGGCGAGTTGGGTCACGGTGGCACTGGAGAAGTCCGGGAAACAGTACTTATAGGGGGAAGGTAGCGCGACGGTCATCGGAATTCAATGCATAATGGCTTAGCGCGCCAGCTTGCCGTGGAAAACTAGGGAAACTGAAATTATGACTGTACCGTCCCGTCCCGTCTGGGTTGCACGCCGGAATGGCGGTCAAACGAGTGCACTCAAAACATCTCCCTCCTTGTCAATAATGATTTCACGGATTTAAAAAGCACGCAACAATTAAAGTGTATCTTTTTTCGCATCAGTTAGCTGCCTTAATTACGGCCGGCTGCATGCAGGCACTCACAATCGCTTTCATGAGCGATGCTGCGAAGCAGCATGCAACGAGTCGCAGCCGAGGGCACGCATGCAGCCACTTAAGTCGCTGGAATTAATTAGGCTTAAACTTCTGCATGCCGTTAATTATTGCCATGCCTTGGTCTTGCTGCTTTGCTCACGGGACTAATAAACCCGGACGGAGGAGTACCTTGGTTGGTGAGAGGTTTGAATTAAGCCACGCAAACCGGAAAGGAGGTACTAGTACGTGCGTGATCCGCTATTTATTCGTGTAGGATCGAGTAGGTCGTTTCTTGAATTGGGCCCCGCAAACCGGAAAGGAGGTAGTGCGTGCGTGATCCGCTATTTATCCGTGTAGGATCGATAGTGTAGCTTGTCGGTTTCTTGAGAGGTAGGCATTTTTATCCGTGTAGGATCGATAGTGTAGCTTGTTAGTTTCTTGAGGTAGGCATTTTATTCAAAAACTGCCACTTCATCTTCGTCGCAAATAAAACTACGAGCGCATTTGTTGGCTAGCTAGTGATCCATCAGTAACTTGTAAACACTGAGCGAACAGAAATAAGTAACTGTTAATGCATCTCAATGATTCACAGATCATATACAAGTATGTAGCTCCAAAAGCAAAGATGAGCCACTTCGGATGTTGCGTCGCAACTAAACTAACTAGTACGATTCCCATACATAAGATCAACATGTTAATGCATCTCAATGATTCACAGATCATATACAAATATGTAGCTCCAAAAGCAAAGATCTAGAAAAAACATATGTTCTTCCTACTAACATGGATGCTTCTCTTGGCCAACATTTAGTACAGACTGAAAGAAAAATTTGTTTGTGAAGTCTACAATTCCTCTTGCAAACGTAAGTGGTTTCACCAACAGCTGGAACCATGAGAATGAACCACACATGATGGAGGAACATCCACTGCAATATGATTCGGTCTTCTATCGATCACACCGCGAGACTATTTTCGGAATACAAACTTTAAATTAGGGAAAATGATGCCCATTATATAATCAGACCAAAGCAATGAAGCACCTAGTGTTGGCCAGTAAATAGTACAGTACTACTTTTCTGCAGTCCATGGAGTGACTATCCAATCTTTGTGTCTATTTTCCAATGGCACTGCATGCAGTGACTATACTATTCTCTTGTGCAGTTCAACCAAAATTGCGGAAACTTTGTTTGTTTGCCAAATAGCAACGGACAGACATCTCTGTCTGCACAAATATCAAGCAGCTAGTAAACATATACCACACCATGTTCGCATTGATGGAAGAGGTGAAATCGATACAACCGAAATTGAGCATCCAATCATTGAATCATGTCCTCCACCTCCAGTGTAGGTCCACCACCTTAATAAATTCACATGCAAACCACTAGTATTACTATCTAATGACAAGACAAAAAGAGTAGCAAGATAATAGCAAACCATGTACCTTCGTAATGAACAGCTCATAGTGCCACCAATTGGATATAAAGGTTTGGAAAAAACATGCTCCTAATGTTGAACCAGTTGGACTTTTGTGCAGTTCCACTAAAATCGAGCATCCCTGTTTGCATAGATATTGAAAGTGTGATTACTATAAAAGTGGCACTAGTTGAAGCATAGACTCACAAATATAAGCATTCCAATTTCTTAATGGGTAAAGGTAGCAAGACTGTTTCTAACCACCTGTTTGAAGGAATAAATAAAGCAACAACGGCTCATGTCAGGAAGGCATACATAGTTTTTTCTGAAAAACTGAGCCATTCCTGACCTTTCTTCTTCTTTTAAGCAAATTTTGTGCAGTTCTACTAAAATAGAATGCCATCACCGCCTTGACAATTCAGTGACACTATATAAAAGGAAATGACTTAACATTACATCATGATGTCGGGTATGTAGTAGACAGGCATTAGAGACAAACATACAGACCTCCTCCGATAACATAATGAACATTAATTTTAATAAAGGTGTGACTAGCTTTACCGGGGTAATTTGAGTGAACTCTACACCCTTTGTTCCTTAATATAAGACGATTTCGTGGTTCAATTTAAAGTACCCAAACGTCTAGTATTTAGAAAAACAGGTAGTAGTTTTCTTGAGCACATATCTGGGAAAGCTTGCCCCACTTTATTTATGTCCATACGCTAATGCAACACCATTGAATACTACAAATATACACTAATCCGAAGGCTAGTGCAGCGATGAGAGTAGTTAGTTTATTACAGGTACAGTACAATGGTTTCTTGAACAGATTTCAATAAACTCTAGCACTTGGAAGGTTTCTATAAAATTAACATTGCAAAATGTAAAGGTAACAAGTTTCAGCATTGGTATACTAGCTGTGCATGAGCATTAAACCAAATACAAAAGTCTGAAGGTAACTAGCATTATTAACTAATGACAGTATAAAAATTGCAAACCATGTACCTCCAAGGTAAATATCATTTCAACTCGGGGGACCTTAAAATTGCTATCCCAATCTTGATAATCGATCAAACATAAAAACTTGATCGAGCGAATCAAGAGAACAGCCGGAGGAGGAGGTGCCCACTTGACCTTTCCTCTTGTCTTCATAATTATGCATGCGGTTTAACCAAAATAAAATGACATCAGCACCTTGGCATTTTGGTGACCTTTGTACAAAAAATTACTTATCTCATGAAAGTGAGGTATGTAATCTATAAGCATTAACAGGCAAAAATCTGAAGGTAGTAACAAGTTTCATCGTTGGTATACTGGCTGTGCAACAGCATTAGAATGCCTTAGCTGAAAAATCTTTAATACATCCATAATGAACAGCTAACCCTGAAATGATCCAGTGACATTAAATGGCACTGCTTAAATTTATCGGTGGCATTAGACTAAGAGCGGCATTAGTTAAATGTGGCATCACTTTAGCAGTAGCATTGCTTGACTTGACTGCTGGCGTTATACTAATAGCAAAAAAAGTGGCAATAAGAGCATGGGAGGCCCACTCAGACAGTGGGCGCACCAGTACGATGTACCTCCACGGACGTAGAGTGGTGAGGAGGTATGGTTGGCGAGCAACAAATATCCGAGCAGCATATGTGGATTCGTCCCATTTTGTTCTCTTTAGCCACATTTTTCCTATGTGAGGACAACAAACCGATCGACCTGGTCATTCTCTACTGCGTTGTCATGCCTTTCTACCCTTCTTCAACCAAGATACACGAGACTCGTTCCTTACCTACTGATTTTTCCCTTTTCAACCTAGATGCAGGTTCAATGCCTACTCTCTTGGATAGTACAGTCTCTCTTCCTTTCCTTATTCAACCCAGACATGCATTAGTCTGCATGAAGTAGGGTTTCCTTTAATAGTGCAAATTATGGTTTTCATCTGCGTGGCCAGCAGAGCAGAGGATATCAAATTGGGAAGATGGTGGAGTGGAAAAAGAACCACATGCAACGACGTGCCAGATGGGGCAATAGAACAAGGGTATGGTTCGAAAAGAGGTAGCATACCTGAGGGTCGGCGGGAAGTGGCTTCGCTCGTGGTCGTCATCCTCCGCACACACTACGGCAGTGAGCTTGGGGACGGAGGCCATCCCGCGCGGGCGCTAGGTTTGAGAGGATTGCCTTGTCGTCAGTGCGTGACCTCGCTCGCTGACGACGAGTGCGTCAACGCTGCACGTCCTTTTCTTCCCCGGCGGATCTGTGACCACTGGTGAGGAGGGAGAGGGGGGCCGTATTTTTTAGATCTGGAGAGAGGGTGGTAGTGTGAGAAGCAAGTGGGCAGCCCTTGGCAAGAAAGCGCTGAAGCTCCAGCATATATATCTTCTTTATACTATTAGTACTGCAGGTGGAGTAGTGGTAGAGAAGTTTATATTTTCTCTGCGCACAGTAGTACCAGTTATTCGTGCTTCAAAACTGAACGGCACGCCATTAAAAAAATAAAGGTCGATAACTAATGCGGCACCTCGGGCCAACGCGGCCAGATCGCATTTTGCACGAGAAATTACACACCATCTTTCGTTGACATGTTGTCCTGTTCCAACATATCAGTGAGATGACGGCGTGTAGTAGGAGTATTTCTGAACCGACGTGTAGGCCGGGGTGCCCCTTTGTGAACCGTGGCAAACTGGCAACCGTCCACCGACTCTTCGCCTTTCCCTCTCGATTTGGAACTGCTGTCGCACGCTCTTCCTCTCTCTCCTCCATTTTCCTTCAGCCCTTCACCCTTTCTTCTTCCATTGTTCGATCGTCTTCTCCATGGAGGGAACAGGATGGAAGCGACCCGTTATTCTTGCCCGATCCGAAAGATGGCGTGGTGGAGGAACTCATTGATCGGTCTTGACGTCATCACCTCGGCTAGCATGGCAGGTTTGTTCAAGCCCATTCTCGACTCAACTAATAACATCATTACAAGGAACCCAAGAGTCAAGGAGCGGTTTGATCTCCCCTATCTTCTTCGTCGTGACCTTGATGACTGGCGCCGTCACAACGGAGGCCTCACCCTGTGCAAGTTGATGCCGCTTGGTAATGATACGTATGATGTTAAGATGCCATCGCTTGAGGGCAAGGCTTGGGCAGGCGCAAATGGAGATTGGGTTGTTTACATTGGGTCCAACTGCGAGTGGGAACTTGTGAATGTGTACACTCGTGACTGGGTTCCACTTCCAAAAATATCAGCAGACTGCCTAGAGGTTGAGCACATCGGTATTGTACGCACGTTCAAATACAATCATGGTGATTGTCTTCTACGTTAGATAGCAATTTCTCGAGTTCCCAACCGCTCTTGGAATTACAACAACTATGAAGTTGTTGCTATCTTCGACAAGCTTGTTGTCGTCGTCAGTGGTTTGACTGGATGGATATTGCTCAAAAATCAGTTTCTGTACACGGATGAGTACTGTCATGCAATTTAATACGAGGGCCTTGTGTTTGCTTCCACCACTCGTGGCACTGTTTTTGCATGGCATCCTCGTTGTTTCGGTACGTTTGTCTTCCACCGTAATTATAATTGTTTCATCCACATGCATGCGGGTTAGCAAGTTTCCATTTAACCTTCTTCTTGTGTTTCCAAGGTCCTGTGAACATTCCACCACCTATACTTGAAGATTTTTATAACCAAGGGGGAGATGATGATGGTGATGATCACGAGCATGAGGACGAGCAGCGCCCATATACTATTTGGCGCCTGGCAACTAATTCCGATGGATCACCTCTTCTCGTGTGTATACAGCCCATTGATGATGTTACTGCTAAGGAAGCAGGTGTAGTCTCCCATGGTCGCACTCTCCGGACCTATTCCAACACCCGTTGCATGGTATTTGGGATGGATACTAGTGTGCTAGCGCCAACTCCTTCTCCCTGGTACAGAATTGATAGTCTTGGAGAAAACTCGCTCTTCCTTGGACAAAACAATCCAATGATGGTGAAAGGTGATCCAACTGCTGTTGACACAACATTACTACCATTTATGAGAAGCAACTGTGTCTATACCTAGGACATTTGGGTGGTTCCCTACCCTGGTACTGATATAGTAGGCCGCTTCAGCCTGGATGATCAGTCCTGCGTTGGTCTCGGATCGACAATGGATGGCCCGTCCCCAGAATCACTTGTGGTTCAAAGCAAGCGTTCCAACGCCGAGGAATGGTTGAGTTGAAGTTCATTTCATTGCTTGTTATTTGTTGTGTGGTGAAAACTTTAGTATTTATAATGTATCCTCGTTGTCGATGTGGGTTGATGACCTGTTGTATGTAATAAAATGATATGCCTGTGATAAACTTACTAAATTTATGAATGGCTTTGAGTTGCTTCGTGAGTGAGTGGTGCGACGAGGCAAAAAATATTTTCGAATACATAATTATAACGTGCATTGCAACAGGTTATCGGATGAGGCCAATCAACAATAGTAGTACACTATTTGTACTAGCTTCACATGCTTCGCGCGTCGTGCCGGTGTTTTTACTGTAGCCATATTGTACTACGTAACCAGCACCTCGAATCCTCGATACTAGTAGTACTATATACTCCACGTGTGGGTGCTGGCGTGCGGGAGTAGTAAGTAGTAGGAGTAGTAGGGTGGCATGGGCCAGAACAAGCATTCACGTCCAGGAGTAAGGCACACGCCACCAGCACGACTTCCATCTGACACCATATTTCTTGGAGTCCGTGCTAGAGCAATCTCTTCAACCTCATCGTTTCCCTAACTCAGCCATCGCGCGGCGGGCGAGGTGGGGGTTTGCCGATAGTCAGTTTCCTTAACTGCGGTCCCACTTGTAAGGCCAACTGCAACGCACGACCCCAAACAGACCTCCGTTTTGCATGAACTCCAACGATAATTTTGACTAGAAAAGCAAGACCAAAGAAAACAAGAACCACAAGAATACATTTTACTACTCCTGTAAGTTGGATTAGTGCCTTCTCGATGCATTAATTGGTGATCTGCGGAGGCTTGATCTTGTGTGCTTCTTTCTTCTTCGAGTGTAAAGAAGTAGATGTTGCTTCCTCGCATCTAGTCTCATGTCTAGCCTCTATTCTAGTACTCCCTCCGGTCCGTTTTTCTCTGCGTCTAAGCAGCAACACGCATACCGAGTAGGAGTATCAACAAGTGCACTAATCTCATCTATAGCCTCAGTGCTAGCTAAAAGTGATAGAACATCTACTAAATTGCGCTCTAACAATATATGGATGTACTCTTCTTCCCAATACAAAAACTTGCATCCATTCTACTCCTCCGCTGCACAATACATGCCTTCTATTTGTCAAAATATATATGTATCTAGACATGTTTTAGTATATAGGTACATCCATTTTAGGACAAATGGAAGTCAAGTATTTTGGAACGGAGGGAGTACACAATAAATTTTTTAAGTTAGCACAACTAGTCTAATCCGAGAGCACAACCGAAGATTTGGTCGGTTTCTTCCTCCTTTTGCCGACACGTGGGACAGCCAGCATCCAGGTCGTGTCATGAAAGAAAATAGAGTGGTAGTTGAAGCCACAAGATGTGCATCTTGGGTTAAACTGTAAATAGAATCTTACTACTCTTGAGTAACTCCAAAAGCGGCCACCGAAGATCTTTCTTGGATTTGTTTTTCATCACCAGCACGTCGTGGTGAAAGATGTGCAGGTTTAGTGGGTCCGCTTGCGTTTTCACTGACATGTGGGACCGCATGTGAGAAAATAGACGATGGTCTCCACGCGTCTGCTGACTGGCTGAGAAGAGAGATAGAGGAGGGCTAAGCACGAACTGCAGGAAATTTGTTCTATGTACCTCGATATAGGCTCGATATAGTGGGGTGGCATGGGCCATAACTAGCATTCATGTCTAGTAGTATGGCACACGCCACCCACACGAGTCCCATCCGACACCAATTTTCTTGGAGTCTGTGCTACAGCCATCTCTTCTCCCTCCTGTTTTCTCAGCCATCGCATGGTGGGCGGGGTGGGGGTTTGCCGATAGTCGGTTTGCTCAACTGCGGTCCCACTTGTAAGTGAAAAATGCAACACCGCACGCATTCCCGCTTGAGCAGCGTGCCGGACCAACCATGTGGGGGTGCGATGCGAACACGGCAGGCTTTTCCTTTTGAACTCGTAACTTGTAAAATTTGGTTCTGCTCCATGGCACGATCCATAGATAGAAAATAACGACTTTGCCTAGAGTAATGAGAAGTTTGGTTCGGGCGCCGTTCATGCATGGAGTACGTACGAAAATTATGAAGTTGATGCGGAAGGTAAGATAATTTCTGTAGTATCATATAATACTACCTGGATTTGACGGAAAGATAAAAATACATACGGATCCATCAACAACATCCTCACGCCCTAGTGCGTCGGGTCACCAACCGATGTGTGAGGAGCAGCGGCGTTGGCGGCGAGCTCAACGTGCTTCTGAACAGTGCCGTCCAAGGTTGCCCTGCGGTCCAGGAAGGCCAGCATCCTATCGTCCTCCTCTTGCATGTAGTAGTCCTTGTGGACGATTTGCGCATAGGCGTGGGTGATTATGTCGATGGTGTCTTGCTGCGCCAGGCGCTGCGCGGCGAGCATGACCTCGAGGTGGACATTCTCCGGCGCGACGGCGGGCAGTCGCAGGGCCACGAGTGTGTCGAAGAGGTTGTCACCATAGTGGCCGTTGAGGGTGGTGGGTATTGCAGAGCCTCGGCGCGTCGGCTGGAGGCTTATGTCAAAGTCGTCCGCGAACTTCTTGACGACGGTGAACTTGTCGAGGAAACCGACGAGGACCTCGTCGAACAAGGAGACGAAGCTGTCGTCCAAGCGGCCCCTCGCCCTGGCGGCCTCAAGCAATACTACCTGGAGACTTTCCTCGTTGCCGGGCCATAGGCCGGCGTCGTGGACCATCTAGCACAGCCGGCTGATGCTCGCGCTCATCGCCTCCATGGGTCTAGCTTAGCTTCTAGTCAACTGATCTTGCGATTCGAGTGATCACTCTTGCCCTTGGTTAGCGTGCGTAGGTGCATAGGATTTCGTACTGCTCCTTGGCCCTCTACTGCACCTTCCTTTGGCTGTATGATAGGTGGGCCAGCCACCCCCTGCGCCCACGTGTCATTCACCCAAAGGCAGTTGTCGAAGTCAATGAAGTTAAGCCCCCTCCGTGCAAGGCAGATAGTCATCTCACCGGACCTCTAGTTGGGGCTAAACGAGAGAAGTTTGATGTTTACTGGTTTATTGGTCCCCTTTGCATTTTGCGCCAAGTTTTGACCTTTGATTTAACTAATAAAATGCTAATGCATGTAAACAAAAATGTTGTGTAAGTCACATGACGAAAACCAAATAATCACAAACACTTAGGCACGGTGCATTAACTCCCTCCTTGTTTCTTATTTCATGACATATCAACCAATGAGAGATGTGGGCCGTGCATGATTTGAATGACTTGAGACTACCAAACATGACATGCAGTGTTTAGTTCATTGCATGTAATCCTATTAGTACTCTAGTTAGCAAAAAAACATTAAGTACTCTCGCCGATAGGAATAAAACACCATGTATTTATTTACAGAGGGAGTAGTACATTTTTTGTGACATGCAGTACTAGATATTGCTAGTCAAATACTGGACGTGGTAGTACTCCTGAATCCAGACGGTGGTGCTACTAGTACTAGTAGTAGTAATAACAATGTAGTAGTAGGAGTACTAGCACTATACTACCCGTTGGTCAAATTATTACGTGCTGCTCCTCACAGTGAAGTGACAAGACCCTGCGCCGGAGATGACACCTGAGTATAGGCGCCGTGTTTGGCATACCATAGTCAGGCTCACCGTCTGCAATCACTATCATCATGGCTGTAGAGCTAGCCTGCTTACAACTAGCTCTGTTCGACATAATTTCCCGTGCGTAGATGCCCGTGCATTGCACGGAACACCAAGATTGGGGGTGGACGGCTCCGGCAGCGGCCATCGCGCCAGATTTTTCCACGGCCTTCTAGATGTGGTGGGGAGGAGATAAGGCTGATTGTGAGAGACAAGGAGTTGTTTGTAAATAGGGAACAAGTGCGGGCATCTTTTTGCAAAAATGGAGAAGCTTGGTTTGTATGCGTCAGATCTAGATCCGATGGCTATTGGTGAAAGATGGGAGGCACAACATCATCACCAACTCAGGACCTGTTTGATTCGCAGGATTTTGAAAACGCAGGAATAGGACATGGCAATATTACAAGTTTCAAACTGATATTACAAATGTTAGGAGTAATGCTGCATCTAGGAAGACGGAATTACTAGGAAGTTTACGTCAGAACTTTCATTACTTTAGGTGGTGCAGCGTTATCGTACAAACTAAAATCCACCGCCCTGACAAGTCACTAATGGTAAATAAGTTTTCGAGTCTCTGGCCACTTGATGTTTCAAAAACAAATTCAGCTTCTGCGAAGACTTTGTCATTTAGGCTTAGACGCTTGCGGTGATCAGCACGCCATTCATTGTTGCGCCTAAGAACGCCAAACCTCATTACCTTGAGCGCACTTGCCTCCAGAACAAAGAACCTGGCCAATTTAATCTCAGATGAGCTGCCTCGGTAGTCGATCAAATCAATTTCTGTAAGATGGAGTTCAAGGCATTCGATGAGATTGTTATAGTGCAGCACTTTTTCACTTTCAGGTCTTTTTTTATCTGCAAAAGAAGAGAACATATTAGAGCAGCTGGCTGCATAAGATTGCCGTGTCATCAAGAGGTACCAATATCATTCACTCATACGATAGGGCTGGCTAGCTAGTGATATTTTCTCCCTCTCTCTCTCTCTCTCTCTCTCTCTCTCTCTCTCTCTCTCTCTCTCTTTCTGTTTCCTCTCATTTAACTAGGAGCACGTGAAGAGCTTGGGCATTTGTTGCCTTCCACTATGTGGCCGATGCCATATTTTGCAAAAGTATGCCACATAATACGCATGGATGTCAAATCAAAAGATTTTGGCACCGCTCTCGCGATGTGAGAGAGTTGGCACCGCTGTGCACACAGACCCACATGTATAAACAAATCAATCAAACCAACTACACCGGCCTCTCACTCTCCCAAACAAGTGTTTTTTTATTGCCTCAGTCCTCTCTCTCCCACGGAGTGTTTTTTCATTCCGTGAGTTAATTTGGCACCGGAGCAAAGTAGGTGATCCAGATTGGGGCACCAGGTGAGCAATGGAGGGGCATCGATGCCAAATGCATCACAAGTGAATTTGGTACATGTTTTGGCCTACATAGCCCACTTTTGTACTCCCTCCGTCCCAAAATTCTTGTCTTAATTTTGTCTAAATACGGATGTATCTAGTTACATTTTAGTGTTAGATACATCCGTATCTAAACAAATGTAAGACAAGAATTTTGGGACGAGGAATACTACTCAGATTTAGTATAAAATTTTGACCATAGATTTACCTAAGAAAATGCCAATGCATGTCACTAAAATTACACCATTTGAAATTATGTTCAAATACTGAATCCAACGATATAGTTCTTAGTGACATGCAATAACATTTTGTCGATTAAATCTATGGTCAAATTTTGATACTACAAAATTGGAAGAGTAAACTAGGACGGAGGTAGTACTTGCTCTTAGGGTAACCATAGAGTTACTGGAGTAGTCTAAGTTACTTTCCACTATGACTAGCCTAGGCTACTGTAGTAGTACAGCATAGAAACGATGCACGTGATCACGTGAGAAAAAAATATTAAAAACATTTCTTTCGGTGCAGTGCGTAGATGCAGTTTTGAACACTACACTTGTCATCGTAATTTGGGAAAATTACGAAAAAATTGAGCTACGTTGTGATTACCGTTTACTTATAGGAAAGAAGTTTCACCTCGATGAGTAGCTTCTCCGTGCACGGAAAGCATGTAAGGAATCCAACAACTTGATCCAGATTGGGGCCGATAGATTTTAGTGCTTAGATCTTCACTGTGCGCATGGACTGGGTCAAGCTTGTGGGAATCATTTTCTCGAAGACGGTCGCAACTACATCAAGAAGAAATAAAAAAAAAATGTGAATTTCAAGAAGACGGAGAAGAAGATGAGTGATGTACCTGAACGATTACGGGTCCAATAAAGAGTTTGGAGAATTTGGCAGACGAGTACACCAACGCTGTCAATTTCGGCGCGTCAATGACCCTGATTTTTGTTGGACCTTCTAGATCCGATACAAGCAATCTCTCAAGGAAAGGCGCATTTTCAATGACCATAACATGGAACAGCTTGAGTGATCTCTTCCCAATTGATGTCTTGTTGCGGGGCCAGCAAGACACATAAATCCATCGGAGATTCGTCGAGGCGATGTGGAGGCTAATGAACCCGTGGATCTGCTCAAGACGAAGGTACTCGAGTGCAGTACAGGTGTGGAGCAGGTGCTCCATAGCCTTCTTCGAGATGACAACGTCGAAGAGGTCGAGCTGCTTGAGTTGAGGGAGAAGAAGGGTGGGCGCAACATTAATCTGGGGAAGATAGCAGGAGCTGAAGCTGGCGCGGCGCAGCGTTGGCATGAAGAGGAGCGCGGACGGCGGCAGAGAGCGACATCGTCCAGCATCAAAGCTGAGCTCCTCGAGTTAATCTAGGGTGGAGGATAAGAACCACTCGTCGAAATTGGGTTGGACCTTGCAGTTGGTACTGAACATGCGGATGTCAAGGCGTCTGGCTGGCCCAGGGTGCGATGAAAGGATCTTGGAGACTTCGGCCATGCGTTTGCAATCCCCGTCGCAGAGGCAGCTGTCGACGGTGAGGTTGAGAGGGACACAGCGCCAGAGGGGGCGCCACCGCCGGGAGAGCAGGGCGGTCTGCACGGCAGATTTGGTGGGGAGGAGGCCGATAATGATGAGCAGCATGTCATCGGGGAGGCTGCTGATGAAGTCCCGGCTCGCCGGATGCGGTTTTGGCTCCAGCCGCCTCCGCTTGTTGGCTGCCTTACCGTCCATCTCAACCAGCGGCGACGCCGGTGTACACATGTGCTGGTCTGTGTTGTGTGCTGGGTGTGCGCGAGTGCGTCCTTCTGTGCATGCCGCCGCGAAGTGGTGAATTGTGCGCGAGTGCGTCCTTCGCGCACAAGAAGTTTGTCCTCAATTTACTAGCGTGCGGGGTGCTACCCCGAGTGGATTAAACTTTGTTTACTTCACCGCGTGTCAGATGGGCCTCTAGTTTACTTATTTTCACCCATTACCACATGGGCCAGCACACCAAGATACAGAACACGAGCTGACAACGCAGCATGTGGATTGGTTGACCGGTCAACTAAACAATATATAGAGCTATACGCTGACACAGTGAGCGTATAATCCGTCGGTATAGAGAGTTCGAGTGAGAGGGGAGGCCCGTGAGAGATAGCAGAGAGAGAAAGAGCTACTCCCTTCGTTCGATAATGTAGTTACAACATTTTTTTAAGTCAAACTTTTGAAACTTTGACCAAGTTTATAAAGAAATTACTTATATCTACAATACCAGAGATAAATGATAGTATGAAGTAAGTACATGTTGTGATGAATCTAATGATCGTTCTAGATGTAAATGTTTTTGTCCACATATACCTGGTCAAACTTTTCTGAGGTTTGACTTTTCAAAACATCCATATGCTTATGGACGTGACAGAGTCCCTAACGAGAGAGAGAGAGAGAGAGAGAGAGAGAGAGAGAGAGAGTGTGCGTGTGTGAAAGAGACATGGACAACACACGATAAAAGTAGAGAAAAAGCGTGCGTGTCTTATGCAAACATATCACACATGCATCATCGACAACGGAGGCAAGGTGAGGAGATAGTGTGTGGTTATTTGGAACCGAGAGAGGAAGACCCCTAGCATGTGGCCAAGAGGGGTCTGGCAAACAAAGGAGAGAGGTCGAGAGAGACGTACGGAGAAAATGCAGACATGGGGAGGAGAGCGTGTATGTTTTTCATAGAGAGATCCCTTGGAGATCGTGATGGGACTACATGGGTGGGAGATCGAGTGACAAGGTGTGTGCGCGATAGAAGATGCCTCGAGAGATATCGAGATAGACGTATGGATGGAAGGAGACAATACGGGTGTTCCTGATGGCTAGTAAGAGATAATCATACTTAGGAGGGGGGGAGTGTTTGCACCTATGGCCCTGTTTGGATACTCTAACTCAGTTATAGGTTAGAGTTTGATTCTAACCCTGAACTAACTCTAAGTAAAGAGGTGTTTGGATGGCAGGGTTAGATGGAGCGCGTATACGGCGAGGCACCTACACGGGTGGTGTGAGAGGGAGGGAGGGAGAGGACGAGAAGCTTCGAGGAAGTGGGGAGGGATCTGCTGCGGGGAGAGCGAGAGAAAAAAGTGTTTATTAGTGGTCCCGAGAAGAACTAACCCAAATAAGCACCTCTTGGATGGGTTAGTTTTTTTGATGGGTTAGATGCATCTAACCTAAACTAACCCTCGTGTTTGGATCTTTTTGGGTTAGTTCACTCCAAACTAACCCAAACTAACTCTAACCCATGGATCCAAACAGAGCCTATGATGGAGTGAGGGTTTATGGTACTTAGGGTGGTGCGTGTCACATGGAGAGAGAACAAGGGCAGAGAGTTTTGGATGGGTCTATATGTATAGCGCGAGCGAGACATGTGTATGTGTGAACCAGGGAGATATAAGGCCAGTTTGGCTTATGTCGTGAGCATCTTTTATGTGGCCTAGGGTTGTGGATGGATTTCATGCACGCTTGTTTGGTTGCTACCCTGTGAAAAGAAAGCCCGCTGGGTTGGGTTCCTTTGCACTTTAATTAGCTTTGGCTGAACTCCAAACACCGCAAGTAGCCTGGCCCAAGCGATCGATTTGAGCGCTGGCCGTGCTCGGTCGTATGCCACGAGGCTAACAAAGAACATGGATGGATAAATAATTGATGCATGGATTGATTGATGGGATGTTGATGCTTTGCTGGCCTGCATGAACCAAACGCTTCAACACCACACAAGCCTGGCCAGCAGAAATATTTTACATCTCACGTCCACACCAGCGTACCGGCCATCAAGGCATGAGGTCAGTCACGAACCAAACTGACCAATAAAGTTTGAGATAGATTGAGGAGCCCGATAAGGCTGAGTGGTGCGTCGACACGGTGAGAGGGGAAAGAGATATTCCATCTGCTCGATAATGCGGTGCATGTAAATTTTTTACAAGTCAAACTTTGGAAACTTTGATCACGTTTACGCAAATGTTATTTATATCTACAATACCAAAGATACATCATACAAAACTACATCTCATGGTGAATCTAATGGTATATGTTTGCCGTACTAGATGTAATTCTTTTTCTCCATGTACATGGTCAAACTTTGTGATGTTTAACTTTTCAATAAATCTATGTGCTATGGACGGAGGAGAGTGCCTCAATCGAGACAGATCAAGTGCGTGTGAAGGAGAATGAGTAAGTGTGCAAAAAGAGTATGTGTGTGAAAGAGAAAGTTACAACAAACGATAAATTAGACAGAGTGTGTGTTTTTTCGTTTCCTATGCGAACATATCACGCATGCATCTTCGAGATGGAAAAGCGAGGCGAGGAGATACACGAAGATAGCTAGTGTGTGATTGTTTGCAACGGAGAGAGAAACCCCTGTAGCACATGTCCAGTAGAGGCCTGGCCAACAAGGAAAAAAGGTCGAGAGGGACACATGGATGGCATGGATGCATCGGGAGGGAGAGAGGGTTTGTTTGTGATAGAGAGATCCCCTCGAGATCGTGAGGGGACTATATGGGTGGGAGATCGAGGGAGTGCGTGCACGATAGAAAGATGCCCCGAGAGAAATCGAGATAGACCATGCACATCTTTGTGATGGAGACTAAGATTAGCTAGTCATATACATATAGGGGGGACTGCGTGTGCCTACAATTGAGTGAGAAACCAACAAAGATGGAGACGGTCTTCAGTGAACCTCCTGAGCCCCCAGAACCTCCCGAGGCTCAAGGTTCAGGTGGCTCATGAGGAACCATTCCATCAACGCACGGTTTTGGCTACACCAACTCTACCTCGTCTACAGAACCAGGTGACATCTTTCAAGTTCGTTTAAGCTGGGAGCGCCCCTCGGGCTGCATTATTCCCAGGCCGCACGGGTCCGTCCCTGTGGCGTGTATCCCTCTTGCTTAAGTCTTTAGCTTACCTTGCTGGGGGCGCCCCTCGGGCTGCATCATCCCCAAGCCGCTCGGGCCAGGCCTAGTGGCATGTATCTTCCTGCATTTATCCAAGTCGGTCTGATATTTATGCTTAACCTGCCAACGGCTATCGCCTGCTCGATTGCCACCCGCCACGGGCGTGTTCACCCTATGCAATCCGCTTGCACGTTAAAAGGGGGGCTCCTGAGCATCGCGACTCAGGAGCTCCTACTGGCTCTCCAGCCCTCACCCCCTGGCCTTGACCACGGCATCGCGACCTAGCATACCAGCGGCGGCTGAGCTCGCTCGAGGGCCGGGACCTGAGGACGTAGAGTTCTTGCATCTAACCGCTCTACAGGAACATCCAGTCACCAAGACTCAAGACCAGGCGCAACCCGCCTTGAGGTAGGGCCTCGTGAGTCCTGCGCTGGCTCGCGAGTGCCCAGATACACCTCACAGCCCTGCCGTGCAAGCCACGTGTCAGGGCGGGGATGTACATGCCCTGGGGGCTCCTCCCAACGGGGGCCCCCATCCCACGCCCAAGTGGAAGCACCATGCTCCGCGCTGGCTGACAACACTGCCGAGGAGCGGCTATGCCCATGCACAAGCGGAAGCACTATGATCCTAGTTGGTGATAAACAACTGAGGGTGACCCCAATGTCATGCCAACCTCAGGGAGCCCAGAGCTCAGCGCCCAGCCTTACCGCAACGCCTCCCCTCGGGAAAGCCGCGCATGGGGGCTGCACACGTGTCACGGCCAAGCGCACGCCACCTAACCAGGTCCCCCGGACCTAGGTATCACGTGCCCCTCCCGAGGCCTCGGCGAGGGCAGGTATGGGAATTGTTTGCACGACAAGGGGGACTCCTGAGCATCGCAACTCAGGAGCCTAATTGGTCACGTAGCCCCTCACTCCTTGGTCCGTTCTGTTCTCCGATCGGCCCAATGGCGGTTGAGGTATGTGCGGGGCCGGGCTCTGCCAATGTAGAAAAATAATCTATCCCCGCAAACTCTCCCTATATGATGTTTGTGCGTCAAGGGGGACTCCTGAGCATCCCGATTCAGGAGCCTAACTGGTCACGTAGCCCCTCACTCCTTGGTCTGTCCTGGTCTCCGGTCGGCCCAATGGCGGTTGAGGTATGCGCGGGGCCGGGCTCTGCCGACGCAGAACGCAAAGCAAATAGGAAGGAAATCGCGAAATCTCAAAGCAAATATTACAAGCATATTGTCCTCACAATACCAAATAAAAGTCTAAATGCCTCCACGAGGCCTGTCACATGTCGCAGGAATGGAACGGGAAGAATGGTCGCGGATAAGCTCTAGACGTCGCCAACGGCTGCGGAAGGCGCTCACTCGTGATCGGCTTTGTCTTCACCACCAGCCGCAAGGTCGACGACGCCGGACAGAGGAGCGCAGACAAAGACGCGGAACCTCCTCAGCAGGGCCCCCACTTGGTCCCGCACAGCCGCGGTAGCTACCTCGTATTGATCTTCAGCCACAGGCTCTAGCAGCTCGTCAAAGCAAGCGTTGGGGTCGCAGAGGTGCAGATGACTGAAGACCCGAGTCAGTGCAACTGAAGACAGGACGCGAACTTCTGCCTCCGCCGTGGGAGCGAGGCCGTCGACGACCTCCTCAAGCGCCTTTACCACGACAGGAAGCAGCTGGGCGGGGCCATCCTCGTCGGTGTCCAGAGGCTTCTCTAGGCCGTGCTCGTAGAGCGTCTTCAGCGCCGTGCGAGACCTCTTCTCGAGATCGGCAAAGGCCGCGCGATCTTCAACCAGGACTCGCACCTTGGCATCCAGATCGGCCTCCCTCACCCCCATCTTCTGCTCCAACTCTTCCAACCGGTTGCACTCGGTAGCCCGCTTCTTCCCCAGCTCCGCCAGCTCGGCATCACGTTTCTTGACAGCTTCCTCCCTGGCCTTCATCTCCTCCTCCTTCTCCTGGCAGCAGCGCACCTCTTCAGCATGCTTTTCGCGCAGGTTCTGCAACTCGCCCTCCAGCTCTTGGCAGCGGTCACGGGCAGCCTTGGCATCTTTCAGTGCTACCTCACGATCGGCTGCAGCGCTGGCGGTGCCTTGTTTCTCCCTCTCGAAAGCCACAGCAGCTTGGCCCAACGCCGCATGAACTGCCAGATCAGAGTGAAGCCAGCCAGAGGCTAGTTCCAGACGCCCAGTCACCAGGTGCGGGTCCGCGCTTAGGAGATCCGCCTGCAGCTGGGTCATCTCCGCAAGGGCACGCTCCAAGACAGCAGCAGGAGCAAAAGGACCAGGGAGTGGAGATGCAGCAGTAGGAGGAAGCGACATCATTGCCAGGGCTTGAGAGACTGCGGGTTCCGGAGCAGCTGGGACCTCGTCAGCCGCGCCAAGTATCGGCGCCTCCGGAGCCAGCGGGGCCATGGGGACTGACTCCACGCGGCAGCGCTCTTCTTGGCCTCGCGAAGACGATCAGGCAGGGGAGATGCAGGTGCTGTTGCCTCCTTTCTCCACGGGAGGCACGGCCGCTGCGTCCCCTTTCCTCTTCTTCGCCGAGGGTGTCGGCCTGATCAAACAAGGGCAAGCATCAGGAAGCGAAGAGTACAAGCAAGGACAAAGGAAAGCTCAAGACACTTACCGATCCACTACGACATATTCTACCGACCGCTTGAGAAGCTTGAGGCCTGACAGCTGTGAGACTTGAGGGGCAGGCGTTCTGACACCAGCGGCGCTGGGTGGAGAGGAGGCACAACCGGATCCATCGCCAGGAGGTATCGAGGAGGAGGCGGCACCTCGGGCCATCAACGATGACCTGCTCTTCGTCGGGATGGGAGGTTGCTCCCTCTCCCTTTGGCGGGCATCGGCATTGGCGTCATCAGGAAGGGTGCGGAGGATCTCGGCCTTGCTTAGAGGGGGAGTCTCCCCACCTCTTCCAGGGTCTTCTCCGAGTCCTCCTCCTCCTCTCCCTCTCCGGGGGACTCACCAGAAGACACCTCCGCTGGGTTCGGCGCCATAGGGGCTTCTGCAAGCACCGGCGGCACCAGCCCGCGTGCATCAAAAGTTGGCCTGGAGGCGACGAAATTTTCCCAGTCCCTGCGCTTGAACATGGGAAGGAAGGTGCTAGCCGGGTACTCTTGGTTGTCCCCGACTATGAGACGCAAGACGGCGTCCAACTCATCACCAGGCAGGTCCCCCGGCCTCAAGCAGGTCTTGGCCTCCTTCTCGTCGAGCTCCTAGAGGGAGCGCGCGAGCCTGGAGCAGGGCAACCCGCAGCATCAAGAACTATCTCAGGAGCATCGCCCCCGTTACCTTGGTCGTCCTCGCATTGCCCGGCCTCAGATCGGTCATCATCTGCCCCAGCACCAGCGATGCCCGCTCATCGACAAGCTCAGCCTTGGGCCACCCCCGTTGGGAGGAGGCGTCGTTGTGGGCAGTTCCAGGCGCGGGTCGGCACGCTGAGCATCCATCATGACCCACTTGGATCGGATGTTGTCGGCCCTCTTCCTGGTGCTCGAGATCGAGTTGGCCTTGCCGCAGGTGACGAAATTAGCACATCCAGTGATATGCACGCCGGTGACATGGAGGAAGAAGAAATGGCGCAGGAGCGCCACGGACGGCATGACGCCCCGGTATGCCTCACAGTAGTACGCAAAGATGGATAGCAGTAGTACTCCGAAGGCGACGCTGCTCGAGAAGAAGGGGAAGAAGGTGCTCCCCTCAGGCTCCGGCTCGTCAAAGGCGAGCCGGAGCTCTGTCTTCCCCCACTCATTGCCTTCGCCTGCTGTCAGCAGGTGCACAGAGGCGAGGCTCTTCTCTGTGACGGTGGGCGCCTCGAGGGCCGGCTCATACCACACCGGTGTCGAGGAGGTCCTAACCTTGCGCGGTGCCATGGGCAGCAGAAGCAAAGTAAGGGTGGAGCAGATCTGGAGGTAGCAGGCGGCGAAGAGCGAGAAAGGGGATATGGAGCGAGGCAAGGAAGAAGCAATGAAGGAAAGAACTACCCACGCCAGCCTTTGTCAGGCCGAGCAGTTGCCGAGGTAGCGTGGATAAGCGGAGACGCCCAAGTCCAATCAACCACCATGCGTCGACCGAGGACGCGGGCTTTTGGGGCCCGCGGCGCTCCGAACTTGACCTTTGGCTTCGCCGCAAAGCCAAGCCCGAGCGCACCTTGGGCCCTGGGACTACTGTCGACGTTCTGGGAATGGGGGTCCCCAGACTTGCCTGCCTGCGGCCCACAGCATGGCTAAGCAGCAGGCCATACGGCGCATCTTCATCAACAAAGCATCCAAGACCCTCGCGAGGCGGACGACGCAAGACCTCCTCTGGAGCGGTCTAGCCAGGAAGGCTCACGAGGAGCGGAGATATCAAGGCGGGGCAAACCTCACGAGACTCTCGTGACGTGAGCCATGACGAACGGTGCCAGGCGGGTGCCAGTGCGTGCAGCGTCCCCATTTCCTCTTTGGTGCTAAGGAGGCAAGCGCAGGCGAAGAGTACCGAGGCATCAGGCAAAGGTTGCCATATTGATGCAACAAGACCAAGACCAGGAGGACGGCAAGGCAGAGGTCATCATGGAGCCCAAGACGGCGTCACCCCAAGGACTTTTCGCAGGCGAAGACCGCTTTTGTCAGGATAGCTTGTACTAGCTGTCCCCCTTCAAATTCGCTCGCCGTTGTTGGCTCCCTTCCCGCTCAATATTTGGGAAGAGGACCAGGGCCTCTATAAATAGGTCTAGCCACCACAGTAGGAGGGGACTGAGCTTGAGAACGGAGCTTGAGATCGGAGCTTGAACTGAAGCAAGCCTGGGTAGATCGAATCCTCACACCACAAGTTCACACACACAAGAACACCTCAACCTCACGAGGCTATTCTTCCCTTGTACTGTTCATCATCAGCCCAAGAGGCAATCAACCACCACCACACTGGAGTAGGGTATTACACCACAACGGTGGCCCGAACCAGTATAAACCCCGTGTCTCTTTCTGTGTTGTGAGTTCGTCGAGTACGTCCACAAGATCCTAGCAAGCTAGAGCGTAGATCGGTTGGAGGGAAAGACTTCGCGCGCACCCCAGTGTTCGAACCTTAAGGGTTTGCCGGAACCCCACATCCGACAGGTGGGCTGTGCCCATGCTGGAGCCTGGGGCTCGAAGACAAGGACTAAAGGCTCATCTTCAGCCATAAGGGCAGTTGCCTCCACTGTCAGGGCTCGAGGCCCCGCCGGGGGTTGCTGCTCTTCGGCAAGCCTAGGGCACCCGGCAACGTCCTCGCCGGCGGCTCCCGGGAGCTCAGCGGGAAAGTACTTGCCGGGGACTACCTTCCTCCGTTCGTTGTGTCCTGTTGACGGATCAACGGATCGCTGAGTTAATTGAAGCACAAAGGTACCTGGTTCCATAGGCAACTTGAGGGCAGCGCATTTTGACAAGTAGTCGGCAATGCTGTTCTCTGCTCGGGGAACATGATCTGCTTGCAGCCCGTCAAAACGCTCTTCCAACTTCCTCACTTCATCCACATAGGCTTCCATCAGCGGGCTCTGGTAATCCTTGTTAATTTGCTTTACGACGAGCTGTGAATCACCTCTGATGAAGAGCTTCCTGATTCCGAGGTCTGCTGCGATCCTAAGACCGGCAAGCAATCCCTCGTACTCCGCCGTGTTGTTTGTTGATTTTTTTTCTCAGGGAAAATGCATCTGGACTACGTACTTGAGGTGCTCTCCGGTGGGCGCGACGAGTAGTACGCTGGCACCAGCACCTTGCAATGAGAAAGCTCCATCAAAGTACATAATCCAATCGCGGCAAGTTTCCTTGCCGGGAAGGGCGGTCTCTTGAACTTCTTCGCATGGTGTTCCAGTCCATTCTGCTATGAAATCTGCCAAGGCTCGACTCTTCATAATTGAAGTACTTTCAAACTTGATGCTAAAGCTCGATAGCTCCAATGCCCACTCCACAATCCTCCCAGTTGCACCTGGGTTCTGCAAGATCCGTTGCAACGGGAGGCGGGTGACAATGGTGATTTCATGTGCTTGGTAATAGTGGCGCAGCTTTCTCGAGGCCATGAGGAGGCTGAAGAGTAGCTTCTGCATACTAGAGTATCTTGATCTAGCCCCCTGTAAGAGGGAACTGACAAAATAAACTAGGTGCTGCACCACCTTCTTCTTCTGTCCAACTTCGCCTATCTGCGTAGAATCCGCCTTGGCGGGACTGGGCCTTGCCGGGGGTTTCACCTTGCACGTGTCAAGCCCCACCGGGGAGGGCCCCGACCCATCATCTGACGGCTCCGCTGCCACTGCTGCTTCTTCCTCGAGTTCCCTCTGTGCCACCAGTGCAGCACTGACCACTTGATTTGTTGCCACTAAGTATAGCAGCAACGGCTCTTGTGGTTTAGGTGCGACTAGTATCGGTGTGGAGGAAAGGTACCTCTTCAAATCTTGGAGTGTTGCCTCTGCCTTCCGAGTCCATTTCACTGGACCCGCCTTTTTCAAGATTTTGAAAAAGGCGAGGGCACGCTTAGCAGATTTAGATATGAACCTACTCATGGCAGCAATGCAGCTGGCGAGCCTACGGACGTCTTTGACCCGTTTTGGCGCCTCAATCTGCTCAATGGCTTTAATCTTGTCGAGATTTGCTTCAATCCCGCGTTGGGACACAAAGAACCCAAGAAGTTTGCCGGATGGGACACCAAACACGCACTTCTCTGGGTTGAGCTTGAGGTTGATCTTGCGCAGATTTGCAAATCTTTCTTCTAGATCTTGAACGAGCGTGGCCCAGTCTTTGGTCTTGACCACTATATCATCCATAGAAGCTTCCATATTTCTATGCAGCTGGGGCTCAAAACCAATTTGGACCACTCGGGCAAACGTCGACCGGCTCTCTTCAACCCGAAAGGCATCTGTACAAAACAGTACGTACCACATGGGGTGATGAACGCGATCTTCTCTTCGTCTTCCTTCATCATGAAGATCTGGTGGTATCCTGAATAGGCGTCGAGGAATGGCAGCAGGTCGCACCCGGCAGTGGGGTCTACAATCTGGTCGATGCGTGGCAAAGGGAAAGGATCCTTTGGACAAGCTTTATTGATATCTTTGTAGTCAATACACAGCCTCCACTTCCCATTCGCCTTATGCACAACCACCGGATTGGCCAACCACGTGGGGTGGAGTACTCCTCTAACCAGGCCTGCCGCCTCTAACTTCCTAATCTCTTGTATGATGAACTCTTGTCGCTCCAAAGCTTGCTTCCTACCTTCTGCTTAACGGGCCGCGCGTGAGTACTGACAGCAAGATGGTGCTCAATCACCTACCTGGGAACGTCAGGGATGTCAGATGCTTGCCATGCAAACACATCAACATTCGCCCGCAGGAAGGCGACGAGCTCGCTTTCCTATTTGTTCTCGAGGGTGGAGCTTATAGTGAAAGCCCCGCTCGTGCCGTCCTCCTCGACGGACACCTTCTTGGTTTCCGGTGGTGCAGCCTTGGACTTCTTGCTCTTGCCGGTGGAGCTCTCTGGCATGTCCTCGACGGGAGCTCTGCACTCCGAAGAGGCATGCTTGCCAGAGTGGGTGCCGGAGGTCCGGCCGGAAGAGTTCTTGCCGGAAGGGGTCTTGCCGGCCTTCTTCCTTCTCGGAGCTTCAGCGGCAGGAGCAAGTGCCTTGGCGACAGCTGCTGCAACTGCCTCTTGGTAGAGTTGATCGGCGCAAATGAGCGCATCTTTCTTGTCAGAGGGGACGGTGATGATGGTCAGTGGCCCCGGCATCTTCAACGTGTTGTAGGCGTAGAGCGACGCCGCCATGAACTTGGCCAGCGCTGGGCGGCCAAGGATCCCATTGTATGGCAAGGGGATCTCGGCGACATCGAAAACGATCTTCTCCGTCCTATAGTTCAGCTCGCTGATACGTCTCCAACGTATCTCTAATTTTTTATTGCTCCATGCTACTTTATCTACTGTTTTGGACTATATTGGGCTTTATTTTCCACTTTTATATTATTTTTGGGACTAACCTATTAACCGGAGGCCCAGCCCAGAATTGTTGTTTTTTACCTTTTTAAGTGTTTCGAAGAAACATAATATCAATCGGAGTCCAAATGGAATGAAACCTTCAGAAACGTGATTTTCTCACCGAACGTGATCCAGGAGACTTGGACCCTATGCCAAGGAACAACGGAGGCAGTCACGAGGGTGGGGGCGCCCCCCAGGGCGCGCCCCCTGCCTCGTGGGCCCCCTGTTGCTCCACCGACGTACTCCTTCCTCCTATATATACCTACGTACCCCCAAACAATCAGAACAGGAGCCAGAAACCTAATTCCACTGCTGCAACTTCCTGTATCCACGAGATCCCATCTTGGGGCCTGTTCCGGAGATCCGCCGGAGGGGGCATCCACCACGGAGGGCTTCTACATCAACACCATAGCCTCTCCGATGAAGTGTTAGTAGTTTACTTCAGATCTTCGGGTCCATAGCTAGTAGCTGGATGGCTTCTTCTCTCTTTTTGGATCTCAATACAATGTTGTCCCCCTCTCTCGTGGAGATCTATTTGATGTAATCTTCTTTTTGCGGTGTGTTTGTTGAGACCGATGAATTGTGGGTTTATGATCTAGCTCATCTATGAATAATATTTGAATCTTCTCTGAATTCTTTTATGTATGATTGAGTTATCTTTGCAAGTCTCTTCGAATTATCCGTTTGGTTTGGCCAACTAGATTGGTAGTTCTTGCAATGGGAGAAGTGCATGGCTTTGGGTTCAATCTTGCGGTGTCCTTACCCAGTGACAGAAAGGGTTGCAAGGCACGTATTGTATTGTTGCCATCGAGGATAACAAGATGGGGTATTTATCATATTGCATGAATTTATTCCTCTACATCATGTCATCTTGCTTAAGGTGTTACTCTGTTTTTAACTTAATACTCTAGATGCATGCTGGATAGCGGTCGATGATGGAGTAATAGTAGTAGATGCAGAATCGTCTCGGTCTACTTGTCTCGGACGTGATACCTATATACATGATCATACCTAGATATACTCATAACTATGCTCAATTCTGTCAATTGCTCAACAGTAATTTGTTCACCCACCGTAGAATACTTATGCTCTTGAGAGAAGCCACTAGTGAAACCTATGGCCCCCGGGTCTATTCTCATCATATCAATCTCCATCACTTTTATACTTGCTTTGTTTTTACTTTGCTTTTCACTTTTCACTTTGCATCTATATACCAAAAATACCAAAAATATTATCTCTATCAGATCTCACTCTCGTAAGTGACCGTGAAGGGATTGACAACCCCTAATCGCATTGGTTGCGAGTAGCTATCATTTTGTGCAGGTACGAGGGACTTGTGCGTGACCTCCTACTTGATTGATACCTTGGTTCTCAAAAACTGAGGGAAATACTTACGCTACTGTGCTGCATCATCCTCTCCTCTTCGGGGAAAACCAGCATAAGCTCAAGGCGTAGCAAGAAGGATTTACGGCGCCGTTGCTGAGGAGTCTCTGTGAAGTCAACCATACCAAGTGCCCATCACAATCCTTATCTCTCGCATTACATTATTTGACATTTGCCTCTCGTTTTCCTCTCCCTCACTTCACCCTTGCCATTTTATTCGCCCTCTCTTTCCCAATCTCCTCCTCTTTTTCCCGTTTGCCTTTTTTGTTCTATGGCCGAATCAAAAAGAACTAAGGGCCCTTTCCTAGGTTCTACCTTGGATGACCCCTCTATCCTCTCTAAGCTCATGAATAATGATGCTATAGAAAGACCCACTGGGGTCTCCCATGAGAGCTTGAATAATTTTGATGAGGATGACCCTGGAATTTTTTGCTATTTACTTGATGAGTCTTTAAAAGATGCTTGGGATAGGTTATTAAGGATTCGGGCTAGCTATGTGCCACAATATCAAATTGAAATTTACTTAAGAAGTTTTTTATGTTGGCTTGCCCGCTTCCTTCAAACAAGTTTTAGATTCCATCTTTGAAGAGGGTTTTCTTGAAGGGGATGTTATAGATACTTATGAAAAAATGAAAACCATATTTGGGCACCCTATTAATGATAAGGTTAAATCAACTACTCTGTTGTACTTCTATCAAGATGGAATTATTAAAGAGATGAAGTCTAGTCTTGAGGCAAACTTCCGTAATGTGCTTAATCTTAATTCTGCCATTAATGGCCATGTGCTTACCTTAAATAAAAGAATGAATGCTATAGAGAGGAAATACTCCTCCTTTAGTGCCAAAGATGGCAATACCTAGATCTATCCTCGCTTTTATGCCTAGCTAGGGGCGTTAAACGATAGCGCTTGTTGGGAGGCAACCCAATTTTATTTTTTTTGTTTTTTGTTTTTGCTCCTGTTTAGGAATAAATAATCCATCTAGCCTCTGTTTAGATGTGGTTTTATCTTTTAATTAGTGTTTGTGCCGAGTTAAACCTATTGGATCTTCTTGGATGATAGTTATTTGATCTTGCTGTAATTTCCAGAAACTTTGCGCTCAGTGCCCGAATTGTTAAAAATCACCAGAACGTGATAAAACACTGATTCCAATTGCTGCTGATCAATAGAAAAATTGTCTAGGTCGTCTAATTTTGGTAGAATTTTGTGAGTTCCATAAGTTTGCGTTAGTTACAGATTACTACAGACTGTTCTGTTTTTGACAGATTCTGTTTTGCGCGTGTTGTTTGCTTATTTTGATGAATCTATGGCTAGTAAAATAGTTTATGATCCATAGAGAAGTTGTAATACAGTAGGTTCAACACCAATATAAATAAATAATTAGTTCATTACAGTACCTTAAAGTAATCTTTTGTTTTCTTTCTCTAACGGAGCTCACGAGATCTCTATTGAGTTTTGTGTTGTGAAGTTTTCAAGTTGTGGGTGAATTCTTTTGATGGATTATGGAACAAGGAGTGGCAAGAGCCTAAGATTGGGGATGCCCATTGCACCCCCAAGATAATACAAGGACACCAAAAAGTCAAAGCTTGGGGATGCCCCGGAAGGCATCCCCTCTTTCGTCCACTTCCATCGGTAATTTACTTGGAGCTATATTTTTATTCACCACATGATAAGTGTTTTGCTTGGAGCGTCTTGTATTATTTGCATCTTTGCTTGTTAGTTTACCACAATCATCCTTGTTGTACACACCTTTTGAGAGAGCCATACATGAATTGGAATTTGATAGAATACTCTATGTGCTTCACTTATACCTTTTGAGCTTGATAGTTTTTGCTCATAGTGCTTCACTTATATCTTTTGAGCATGATAATTTTTGCTCTAGTGCTTCACTTAGATCTTTTAGAGCACGGTGGTGGATTTGTTTTAAAGAAACTTGATCTCTCATGCTTCACTTATATTATTTTGAGAGTCGTTAATAGCATGGTAATTTGCTTAATGTTAATATACTTGGTATTCAAGATATGTGAAACTTTCTTTTGAGTGCGTTGAATACTAAGATAAGTTTGATGCTTGATAATTGTATTGAGATATGAAGATGGTGATATTAGTGTCATGCTAGTTGAGTAGTTGTGAATTTAAAGAATACTTGTGTTGAAGTTTGTGATTCCCGTAGCATGCACGTATGGTGAACCGTTATGTGATGAACTCGGAGCATGATTTATTTATTGACTGTCTTCCTTATGAGTGGCGGTCGGGGACGAGCGATGGTCTTTTATACCAATCTATCCCCCTAGGAGCATGCCCATAATACTTTGCTTTGATAACTTCTAGATTTTTGCAATAAGTATATGAGTTCTTTATGATTAATGTTGAGTCCATGGATTATACGCACTTTTTCCCATCCTTCCACCATTGATAGCCTCTATAATACCGTGCACTTTTCGCCGGTATCATACACCCACTATATACCTTCCTCAAAACAGCCACCATACCTACCTATCATGGCATTTCCATAGCCATTCCGAGATATATTGCCATGCAACTTTACACCGTTCCGTTTATTATGACACGCTCCATCATTGTCATATTGCTAGCATGATCATGTAGTTGACATCGTATTTGTGGCAAAGCCACCGTTCATAATTCTTTCATACATGTCACTCATGAATCATTACATATCCGTACACACGGGAGGCATTCATATAGAGTCATATTTTGTTCTAAGTATCGAGTTGTAATTGTTGAGTTGTAAGAAAAATAAAAGTGTGATGATCATCATTATTAGAGCATTGTCCCAAGTGAGGAAAGGATGATGGAGACTATGATTCCCCCACAAGTCGGGATGAGACTCCGGACGAAAAATAAAAAGAGGCCATAAAAAAAAGAGAAAAGGCCCAAATAAAAAAATGAGAGAAAAAGAGAGAAGGGACAATGTTACTATCCTTTTACCACACTTGTGCTTCAATGTAGCACCTTGATCTTCATGATAGAGAGTCTCTCATTTATTCACTTTCATATACTAGTGGGAATTTTTCATTATAGAACTTGGCTTGTATATTCCAATGATGGGCTTCCTCAAATGCCCTAGGTCTTCGTGAGCAAGCAAGTTGGATGCACACCCACTTAGTTTCTTTTGTTGAGATTTCATATACTTATAGCTCTAGTGCATACGTTGCATGGCAATCCCTACTCACTCACATTGATATCTATTGATGGGCATCTCCATAGCCCATTGATACGCCTAGTTGATGTGAGACTATCTTCCCTCTTTTTGTCTTCTCCACAACCACCATTGTATTCCACATATAGTGCTATATCCATGGCTCACGCTCATGTATTGCGTGAAGATTGAAAAAGTTTTGAAAATGTTAAAGTATGAAACAATTGCTTGGCTTGTCATAGGGGTTGTGCATGATTTAAATATTTTGTGTGGGGAAGATGGAGCATAGCCACACCATATGATTTTGTAGGGATAACTTTCTTTGGCCATGTTATTTTGAGAAGACATAATTGCTTAGTTAGTATGCTTGAAGTATTATTATTTTTATGTCAATATGAACATTTATCTTCAATCTTTCGGATCTGAATATTCATACCATGATTAAGAAGATTTACATTGAAATTATTCCAAAGTATCACTCCACATCAAAAATTCTCTTTTTATCATTTACCTACTCAAGGACGAGCAGGAATTAAGCTTGGGGATGCCTGATACGTCTCCAACGTATCTTTAATTTTTGATTGCTCCATGCTACTTTATCTACTGTTTTGGACTATGTTGGGCTTTATTTTCCACTTTTATATTATTTTTGGGACTAACCTATTGACAGGAGGCCTAGCCCAGAATTGTTGTTTTTTTTACCATTTTCAGTGTTTCGAAGAAACAGAATATCAAACAGAGTCCAAACGGAATGAAACCTTCGGAAACGTGATTTTCTCACCGAACGTGATCCAGGAGACTTGGACCCTACACCAAGGAACAACGAAGGCGGTCACGAGGGTGGGGGGCGCCCCCCCCCTAGGGCGCGCCCCCTGCCTCGTGGGCCCCCTGTTGCTCCACCGACGTACTCCTTCCTCCTATATATACCTGCGTACCCCCAAATGATCAGAACAGGAGCCAAAAACCTAATTCCACCGCCGCAACTTCCTGTATCCATGAGAACCCAGCTTGGGGCCTGTTCCGGAGCTCCGCCGGAGGGGGCATCCACCACGGAGGGCTTCTACATCAACACCATAGCCTCTCCGTTGAAGTGTGAGTAGTTTACTTCAGACCTTCGGGTCCATAGCTAGTAGCTAGATGGCTTCTTCTCTCTTTTTGGATCTCAATACATTGTTCTCCCCCTCTCTCGTGGAGATCTATTTGATGTAATCTTATTTTTGCGGTGTGTTTGTTGAGACCGATGAATTGTGGGTTTATGATCCAGCTTATCTATGAATAATATTTGAATCTTCTCTGAATTCTTTTATGTATGATTGAGTTATCTTTGCAAGTCTCTTCGAATTATATGTTTGTTTTGGCCAACTAGGTTGGTAGTTCTTTCAATGGGAGAAGTGCATGGCTTTGGGTTCAATTTTGCGGTGTCCTTACCCAGTGACAGAAAGGGTTGCAAGGCACGTATTGTATTGTTGCCATCGAGGATAACAAGATGGGGTATTTATCATATTGCATGAATTTTTTCCTCTACATCATGTCATCTTGCTTAAGGTGTTACTCTGTTTTTAACTTAATACTCTAGATGCATGTTGGATAGCGGTCGATGAGTGGAGTAATAGTAGTAGATGCAGAATCGTTTCGGTCTACTTGTCTCGAACGTGATGCCTATATACATGATCATACCTAGATATACTCATAACTATGCTCAATTCTGTCAATTGCTCAACAGTAATTTGTTCACCCACCGTAGAATACTTATGCTCTTGAGTGAAGCCACTTGTGAAACCTATGGCCCCCGGGTCTATTCTCATCATATCAATCTCCATCACTTTTATACTTGCTTTGTTTTTACTTTGCTTTTTTACTTTTCACTTTGCATCTATATACCAAAATACCAAAATATTATCTCTATCGGATCTCACTCTAAGTAAGTGACCGTGAAGGGATTGACAACCCCTAATCGCGTTGGTTGTGAGTAGCTATCATTTTGTGCAGGTCACGAGGGACTTGTGCGTGGCCTCCTCTCTGGATTGATACCTTGGTTCTCAAAAGCGAGGGAAATACTTGCGCTATTGTGCTGCATCATCCTCTCCTCTTCGGGGAAAACCAACGCAAGCTCAAGACTATTATCTCTATCAGATCTCACTCTCGTAAGTGACCGTGAAGGGATTGACAACTCCTAATCGCGTTGGTTGCGAGTAACTATCGTTTTGTGCAGGTACGAGGGACTTGTCGTGGCCTCCTACTGGATTGATACCTTGGTTCTCAAAAACTGAGGGAAATACTTACGCTACTGTGCTGCATCATCCTCTCCTCTTCGGGGAAAACCAACGCAAGCTCAAGACGTAGCACTCGCCCCAAAAGTAACAGGCAGTGTGATTTTACCTTTTGGCAGAGTCCTTCCTGGGTCGACCCCTTGAAACGCGCCCATCTCTTCGAGATCTCCATCAAGAATCTGCAACTTCTTGATCACATCGGGCAAGATCGAATTCAGACCGGCCCCACCATCAACCAGCACTTTTTTCACCTTGAGGTTGCGTATTGTTGGTGAAACCAACAATGGCAAATACCCGACCGCAGTTGTGCGATCAGGGTGATCATCAGTGTCAAAAATGATGGGCATGTGGAACCACTTCAGTGGCTTCTGGGCATCGAACGATGGCTCTGCGGTGCCCACTGCTTTAGTCGGCTGTGAGAGGTGTGCAACGAGGCGCCACCGTCGACGCACATGGCCTCTGTGGCTTTCTGGAATTCGTGCTTGCCGGACTCGTCGTCCTCGTCATGATCATCATATTCTTCCTTCTTGTTGCGGCCCCGAGCGGGCCTCTCTTGTTGATTATCTTTGCCGTGGCGACCCCCTTGGCCGCCACGCTTCTTACCGGACCCCTCAGCACCATCCTGACCCTTCTCCTTGTCCCGACTTTCATATTCAGCTTTCTGCTTTTCAGCAAGCAGCTCAACCTGTCGGCTGTTCTGGTGGTCATGGCCCTTGGTGCGGTGGATCTTGCAGTACTGCTTGTCGGAGCCTCCTGGCTTGTCGGCAGCCGCCAAGGCACGGCAGGCGGCACACCCGGCAATCTCCTTGCCGGGGTCATCGGCCTTGGCCTTCTTGGCGGCGCCGGGGTCCGGATCCCTCAACGGCAAGTGCAGCCTTGCCCTTAAGCTTCCTATTGCGCCACCGACCCTTCTTCGTTAGGGCGGCGACATCTCCGTCTATGGAGTCGGTTTCCGCGCCGGCGTCTTCGTCTGGGTACTTCCTTCCTTCCTCAGCCCGAGCACACCTATTCGCCAGAACATAAAGTTCAGCTACGTCCTTGACCTTGTTCATCGCCAGCTCTTAATGCATCTTGCAATTGCGTACGTTCTGATGGAACACACTGATGACAGCGGCGGGATGAACGTCTGGGATGGTGTACTGCACACGGCTGAATCTTTGTATGTACTTACGCAGGGACTCACCATCCTTCTGGGGGATGACATGCAAGTCACTTGCCTGGCCAGGAGCCTGGCGGCCTCCGGTAAAGGCGCCAACAAACTCTTGGCACAGGTTCGGCCAGAAAGAGATGGAATCCATCGACAGGTGGATCAACCACGACATGACGTTGGGCTTAAGTGCCAACGGAAAGTAGTTGGCTAGCACCTTATCATCGCGAGCCTCGGCGGCCGCTTGCATCGCGATGGTGTGAATGCCGAGGAACTCCGACGTGTGACTCTTGCCGTTGTACTTTTCCCCAACATCTGGCTTGAACGTGTGGTGGGAGGGCCACTAGAACTATCGCAGGTCCCGAGTAAAGGCCGGACAATCCACCTTGTAAGGCAGGCCGCAAGGGCCCCCCGGCACTGGGTGGTCCATAGCAGGCCCTGCACGCCTATCTGACTGATGGCGCGTCTCCTGTCGTCGCTCGATGGTAGTTCGAGCGCCTTCCTGAGCTCGCTCTCGAAGAACTCGACGTTGGTCACAGCGGGTTCGTGGGTCGACGACGCCATGGAAACATTGTCATAGGCATCGGCCCGACAGGCCGGTGGTTGCTGTCGCGGCCGCGGGGGAGGAGAGTGCACCGTGGTCGCAGTGTGTCTGGTCCCCCCACCGCCGGCATGCACCAGCTCGACAGAACGCCGGCGTGAGCGTTGGGAGCGGCTCATCTTTGTTGGCGAAGCTGACAAGGCTTCAGATGGTGGCCCTCCACTCGTCGAGCTTCTCCGCAGCAGGGGGAAGTCGAGGAGCAGTTGCACGCACACCAGCGCTTCTGCTGGCGTGGGCGGAGGTGAAAGCTGCATAGACCATGACGCGCTCCGGCTTCTAACCAGGTTAGAAGGGGCTTTGTCACGGTCTCACGGTTGCACGCTGCTTCCGTCGGCATCCGAGCGCGCACGCCGGCCTGGTGCGTCCCGCGAGTGGCGCACAGGGCTCTTTCCGTGGCGGTGCCCGGGGGCTCCGACATCACGGTGTCTCTCATCGCGCGCGGCCTGGGAAGGCCGTGGTGCAGGTGCCAGCTGGGGCGCCGTAGAGGTTGCGTTGCTGCCCGTGGGTGGCACGGCCCCGCCCCCGGACCCAGCGGCGCGCGGCTTGTCGTCTTGGATTTGAACGACGCTGCTCGCCTGGCTCCGATCGCCAGAGTGCCGTGGATGCTCGCGGCCACGTCTCCGGCCCCATCCGTGGCCACCCGGTCACCTGCGCGCGATGGCACAAATGGGCCAGCTCCGGGCGACCCGACCGCTGTGATCTCCTTTCTCTTGGGGGCCATGGTGATAATGAAATCGATGGGCTAACCTTCAAACCGGATTTTCACAGCTTGCGCCCCCTACCTGGCGTGCCAAATATGTCGGTGGAAATGACACCTTTGGGATCATGGGGAATCCCTTCTATGGTCGGCGGGCGCGGGGCTGTGGAAAGAGCGGGTTTAAGAGACCAACACGGGAAATTTTATCCAGGTTCGGGCCGCAAGTGATGAGTAATACCCTACTCCTGCTGGCTTGTGTTTATCTGGTGTTCTTGGACTAGCTACAAAGCTTCAGGGCCCAAAAAGTCTGAATTCTCTCTCAGTATGCCGCGGGCCTCCTTTTATAGTCGAAGGGGCTGCCACAGTGTCACACATGAGGTGTAAAGTTGTACAGTAGTCGAGCTTATCGCCTGACATCACAGGACAAAACGAATTAAATGCGCTGCTAAGGTGTCCTCTTTCTTTATTTGGGGTGGCAGTGAAGCCCGTCCCATCCGTTGCCGCCTCGCCTTCCTCCAACACGCGTCCAGGCTAACGAGGCATGGAGCGCCATGTAGGCTGCCAAGCTACTGAGCTGGTGCGGTGGCAGGGTCTTCACGAAGATCTGCATGCCACCACACAGGTGCTTGACTCACTACAAAAAAAATACACTTCCGTGATGATACGTGTTTGTCACGATGGTCGTGTTTTTGTCATGCATGTACATCCATGACAAATTTATGAGCGAGAATCAAGATAGTCATACACGTCTTTGTCGTAGAAGTGTTCCATGACATTACCAAAATTATCATCACGAAGTGTCCACTTCCATGACGATAAATCGTGCGTCCGAAGTGCTTTACGTCAAGGGTGACCGACACGTGGCATCCACCGTAACGGGCGCCTTTAAGCTATCGGGTCGGGTTTGGATCCGATAACCCGTTAACAGCCCGACCAATGGGGATTTTCCATGTGTAAAATCATCATTGGTGGAGGAAGCTGCGTGTTGGCTCATCATTGGGAAGATGTCATCCACTCCTGGGATGAAGGCACCTATGATCGTCGACCGTGGCGCATTAACATGCCCCATTCACGTGAATAGGCGGCCCGTTTGACTTGTTCAAAAGCTGGCGGGCCGGCCCATGGAAAGCCTGTTAACGGCCTGTTAGCATATAGCCCGTTTACAGCCCGCTAACCCAAGGCCCGTTACGCCCTATGCAAATTAGGCCCAGTAGCGTCATCTAGGCCATCCAATATGATTCCAGCCCGTTTTCACTTCTAGCCCATGTATGGCCCATGACGTCTTTCGGCCCATATGAGGCCCTTTGTAATTCTTGGCCCATTAGCGTCCCGTTGTCACAGCCCTAGAGCTTGCTTGTAACCAGTGGCATTGCATCCATGCATCATGTTTAATTTCATGAAAATTTGAAATGGGGATGACCAAGCCCTAGCACCAAAAACAATTCAAATAGGTTCAACTAAGAAATATTTTCAATGAACCAAATGGACTTCAAAATGTTCCTCATATACGGAAAAATGCTTTAAAACATAACGGGGGTGATGCACATTTTCCATGACATTTGGACTTTGGAGTTAATTCATATGGTATTTGCATTTGGGCATTTAAATACTATAAAATATTTTAAATGTTCAAATAATCATAAACTGAAGTATTTGTTGTTGGAAATATTCCAAGCAGTGACATTGACGGTTTAGTGATTTTTGAAAATGCCTGCATTTTATTAAAGCCAAACATATTCTGAGAAAATAGAAAACAGAAATAAAGAAAAGAGAGAGGACTACTGGTTTACTGCGCAGCCCACCGCCCACCTTCTCCCCCCCTCGCTGGCCCAGTTGGTGGCCCAGCCCACCAACCGAACGCCGCTCGTCGCCTACCTCTGCCCGATGGCGGAGGAGGAGGACGGCGACAGCGCCCAGCGCGCCACCTCCTCCTGCTTTCGCCTGCTGGTCCCCCTCGGCCGGGAGGCGCCACGCGCCTCCCGAACCCCCTCGCTCCCTTCCTCACTCGCTGTTCTCTCTCTCCCCCCGGCCCTCTTCCCGAGCTCACCAGAGCGGGCTGCCGCCACCGACAGGCTCCACCCAGCCACCACCGCCACCCCTCCCCTCCCGACATGCCCCCAAGCCCCGCCCTCCATCCTCGCCCTCCTCACCGAGCCTCCCGACGCCGGGCGCCCCAGGCGCCGCCCACCGTTTTCCCCTCTTGGACCACTTGTGCCGTCGCCCAATTAAATCGGCTCCGGTGCCCCCAGCTTCGCCGATGCCATCATCGCACTCACGGTGAGCCCCTAGTCATTCCCCCTCTTCCCCGACTCGTTCCCCTCCTCTAGCCACCGTCTCCACTGCGGCCGAAGCTCGCCGCCGCCGTGCCTCGTCGCCGGCGTGGCTAGAGCCCCAATGACCCGAAGCCAACCTCACCACCGCCCTCACCGCAGCACCAGGAACCCGTAGCGCCCCTCAGTTTCCCCTCTAGTGCGCCGCAGCGTCGAGCCCGAGCTCGCCCGAGCTCCGGCGGCCGCATAGGTCGCCGCCGGCGTCGATTCCGGCCGCCCCGAGCTCAACCCACTCCACCAAGAGCTTCGGCTCCTCTCCAGCTACCCCTAGGTGCCTTCCGCGACCCATTTGGTCGTCGGAATAGTAAAATTCACTTGCGCCCGCGTCGCTCGCCGCTTCGGCAGCTAAGCGCAGCCGACCGACGACTTTGACCGGTGGGCCCGGTTGACTCTCTGAGTCAATGGCGGTGGGGCCCCGACCTGTTAGATAATTAAGTTTAGTTTTAATTAAAAGTAGTTAAGCTAATTACTCTAACTCGTGGGACCCACAGGTCGGGGTTTGACCTAGACCGCCCTTGATTGACGCTGACGTCATAGTGGCCTTAATCTTTGGCGCAATATTCCTTTTGTGGATTTAATTTAATTCAGGAAATTCGAAAATACCCCAAACTTCTAAAAATCATATAAATTCAACCGTAACTTCGGATGGAAATAATTTATATATGAAAAATGATCAGGAGAATATGAAGAATCTGTTTATGCCATGATCATGCATGTTTGAACAAGTTAACATCACTGAATAGGATGAATCATGATTAGGGTAATTTATGAAATAGCATTTGGAGTTGGAGTTCAACCTTGTTTGAATTCCACTTCAACTAACTTGGATTATTATTGCATTAGGTGAATTCAGTACCTTAATATGACATGTCATTCATGTGAATGTGCATTGCATTGATTGCGTTCTTTCTCAGTTGCCGGTGGTTGTCCCCTCCCGGTAGACGATGTACCGACGATGAGTTCGATGACACCGATGAAGAACTATATTATCTTCAGAAGTGCCAGGCAAGCAAAACCCCCTTGTTCATTCCGATATAATCCCACTCTCTCGCTCCTGCTCTATTTTACTGCATTAGGACAACAACGACTCATGTGTTACTTGCTGCGGTAGCTGAACCCTTGATCCTTTGCATGACTGTCATTCCACGATAATTAGATGAAACCCACTAGCATGAGTAGGAGTTGTTTGAGCCATGTTGTGCCTACTCATTTATGCTTGTTTGTCATGCCTGCTACTGCTTAGAGTTGAGTCGGGTCGATTCATCGGGAATGAATTGGAATTGTTATGAACATGTCCTATTGTGTATGAGCTAAGTGTGTGAACACGATTTGGTAAAGGTAGCGGTGAGAGGCCATGTAGGAGTACATAGTGGGTTGTCTCATTGAAACCGTCCTCGGGAACTGAGTTACGTGTTTGTGATCCATGAAGCAGATTACTACCACGCATTGGGATCCTTAATTCACCCTCTCGCTTCTTAACCACCCTTGTTCCTGGTCAGGGAGTTGCAAGTAGTTTACGGTGTTTGTAGTATCTTTGGGGCATGCGCATAGCGCTGACCTTAGGGGTGGGTTGTGTTGCGGTAGGCACCGTGGCCCGTGTACCGAGTGCCCGTTTGGTATCTCGGGAACCCTGCACACATCGTTCGGGGCTGTATGGGAAACCTCGGCGGACTCCTGTGGATGGAACCGAATAGGCGATAAACCTGGACTAGGGACTTGAGTGTTTAGGTAGGCCGTGGCCGACACCCACGTTGGGCTTCCGCTTGAAGGTTGCCGAGTACATGTCGTGTAAACGGCGGTAAGTGGTGAGCGTGTGTGAAGAAGTACACCCATGCAGGGTTTAATATGATCTATTGAATAGCCGTGTCCATGAAAAAAGGACTTACGGGTTGCCTATATCAGTTCATAGACAAGTGAAAGTGGATACTCTAAAATCGCAAGATAAGCGTGAGTGCTATGGATGGCGTTCTCGTGAGGGAGGCGGGGCGGGTCCATAGTGGTGTATTGATATGGTGAATATGTGGACTCGTGTGCGCCACCTCAAAAGAGTTACTTGCGGTCATAGTTCAGGATAGCCACCGAGTCAAAGCTGGCTTGCTGCGGTCAAACTCCACCACCCCTTTTGATAATGATGCATATGTAGTTAGTTACGATGTAAGTCTTGCTGAGTACAATTGTACTCACGTTTGCTTATCTTATGTTTTGCGAGAGAGCGTCGGTCTCGCTAGTAGTTCGCTTGGACTTGACGTTTAGCTTGTTACCTCAGCTACGATCTTGTGCCTCGGCAGGATCTGGTAGATAGTCGGGCTTCTCAGCCTTTTTCATTTATAGTTATGCATACTCGGACATGATTAGCTTCGCTTCGTGCTTTGACTTGTATGCTCACGAGTGTTGGGTCATGAGACCCATGTTTGTAATATCTCGCTCTTGAGCCCAATGAATAATATTTGAGTCGTAGAGTTATGTTGTGATGCCATGTTGTATCTCGCATATTGAGCATAATGTGTGTATGTTTGAAATGCTTGGTATGTGTGGGATCCGACAAACTAGTTGTTTATCATTGGCAGCCTCTCATATGGGGAAATGTAGTCTCGTGCTTACGGCGATAGTAGTCCGCTTCTGCCCGGTTCACGAGTCACCTAGCCCAGCACTACTGTTTGGACACTTGACTGGCGGCATGTGTTTCACCGTTCCTATATACATCCCCGAAATGTCACGCGGTGGTATTGAGTCCTGCCTAGCCTGCTACAGCCGGGATACGGAGTCTGTTAGCCAGTGCTACAGCCGAATACATACATTGATGACCGACATGCTCGATGTGATTCATGTATGCTGTCCCCATGGGTTAGCGCCGCTTTGGATTCACGACTAGCCATGTCGGCCGGGTTCTTCGTCATATGGATGCTAGCGACACTATCATATCGTGAGCCAAAAGACGCAAGCGGTCTCGGGCCATGGTAAGGCGACACCGTTAGAATACCGTGCGTGAGGCCGCAAAGTGATATGATGTGTTACATGCTAGATCGGTGTGACTTAGGATCGGGGTCTGACAGCGTTGGTATCGAGCTTTGTGCTGTAGGATTACCAAGCCAAACTGGTCGAAGTTGTGTCTAGAAATGCTTTAGTTATGTAAGGGAATTGATTGTGGAAGGGAACGTAAGGCTCTTTTACTCCTTATACCTCATGGCCTTCTGATCTGAGTCATCCTCTTCTCTTCTACGGGGTTTAAGAACTAGGCTTCTCATCTATCTATCAGGATGACGTGTTACTAATCCATAGACCTTTAAGATTGTTGGTTTTAACCCCCAGCTCAGTTCCTACTATTTCCGTATGATAGCTGTTGATCTCAGAATCTTATTATGATGTTGTTGAGTGGTTATGCCACCATTTTCTGCAGGATGTCTCAAATCATTTTGAGCATTTACAGCTGTTATGCTGTCCGAGTCATCCCAGGTCTCTAAATAGTCCGATGCATTTGCAAATTCTTTCCTTCGCTCCGATGACCTTTTGGGCGGATTAAGCACACTAACGGTCGGTTGAGGTACTCTGTTGCCTCGACATATATGTTGGAACTATTATTATGCCCCTAGGTGTTTAGGAAGTCACCTAGCAATTTAGCAATGCTTTTGTATCCCAAGTGTGATGATTTTGGCCATCATTTTCGAAGGCATCCCGTGATGCCATTTAGTAGTAGGTATTCTACTCCTGGGTTGCTGAACCCGAGATTCACCCTACTTCATGTTGTTAGTATTTGCTAGTGCCTTTATGATATTAGTAACCTTTGCGATAGTCCTCGAGGTCCGTGGTATTTCCTTCTTCCAAATACTACGAACCGCTTATGGCAGAAGTTCCTTGTCGAATCAAAACATCACAATAAGAGTGCTCCTGAGGAGTTCTCCATTCATAATTGTGAATCTGCCAATTCTACCTTTCTGCATGGGTTATCCGGAAGAAATGTTGAGCTTGCTCGACATACTAATCTGTGCATCCACAACTCAGAAAATTATATGTTCCTTTGAGTTGCTCTCTTTAGTTGTATCCCGACCATCCTCTATCAATTGATAGCCAAGGGTATGTGTGCATTGGTGTGCATCGATGCATTTTATCCTTGTGGTCCGTCAAGCCATTCTATTCCGGAATGACTAGGAGAAACAAACTCCAGTACCTCATCCATTTCTAGGATTGGGTCAAAGTAGTTGTATTCCGCAGATCAAAATGCCAATTCAGCTTTTGATTCTGTTCTACCCTGAAGTATTGCCATCTTATGTCAAGAATGTCATGGGAATTGCACAACCTCCTAGGAATTCTTGATGCAGTGATACTTCTCATCATCATTGTTCTTTTCTCGGTTCCGTGTTGATGCAACCGGAAAGCCGACAAGTGAATTGTGATGTGTGAAATCAATACCCCGAGAACCTTGTTGCTTGGTAGTGAAAGGACAATATTCTCATTCTTAGCGTGTTGGTTATTAACCCATCATCCTAAGATTGATCGTGCTACCTAGTCCTTATTTCTGGTGCAAACTTTGATTGATGAGTTAGGATTGTGTCAAGTCCTCACTCATTTGATCATATCGTCTTGCCCTCAAAAGCAAGATTGCTCTCGAGCTTAGTAACATACCGGTGGTTCGTGACTTTCCAAATATCTTCTTGGAAGTGTTACCGGGTTGTTCCCTGACTGTTATGTTGGGCTCGTGATCAAGTTGGTTTCTTGTGAACCACCCTTCTCCAAGAATCTGTGTTGGATCATGAAGATTGTGATAGTTTGTGACCTCCCTTTTCCTCTTGCCTCACGTCTTGAATCTCGGGGCGAGATTCTTGTTTAGTGGGGGTGAGTTGTCACAGCCCTAGAGCTTGCTTGTAACCAGTGGCATTGCATCCATGCATCATGTTTAATTTCATGAAAATTTGAAATGGGGATGACCAAGCCCTAGCACCAAAAACAATTCAAATAGGTTCAACTAAGAAATATTTTCAATGAACCAAATGGACTTCAAAAATGTTCCTCATATCTGGAAAAATGCTTTAAAACATAACCAGGGGTGATGCACATTTTTCCATGACATTTGGACTTTGGAGTTAATTCATATGGTATTTGCATTTGGGCATTTAAATACTATAAAATATTTTAAATGTTCAAATAATCATAAACTGAAGTATTTGTTGTTGGAAATATTCCAAATAGTGACATTGACCAGTTTAGTGATTTTTGAAAATGCCACAGCATTTTATTAAAGCCAAACATATTCTGAAAAATAGAAAACAGAAATAAAGAAAAGAGAGAGAAGGACTACTGGTTTACTGCATGCAGCCCACCGCCCAGCCTTCTCCCCCCCTCGCTGGCCCGTTGGTGGCCCAGCCCACCAACCGAACGCCGCTCGTCGCCTACCTCTGCCAATGGCGAGGAGGAGGAGCGACCACGCCGCCGCCACCTCCTCCTGCTGCTCGCCTGCTGGTCCCCCTCGGCCCGGGAGACACCACGCCCTCCCAGACCCCCTCGCTCCCTTCCTCACTCGCTGTTCTCTCTCTCCCCCACAGCCCTCTTCCCGAGCTCACGAGCGGAGCTGCCGCCACCGACAGGCTCCACCCAGCTGCCACCGCCACCCCTCCCCCCCGACATGCCCCAAGCCCCGCCCTCCATCCTCGCCCTCCTCACCGAGCCTCCCGGCCTTGGGAGGCGCCCGAGGCGCCGCCCCACCGTTTCCCCTCTTGGGACCCGCCCGATGCGCCGTCGCCCAATTAAATCGGCTCCGGTGCCCCCAGCTTCGCCCGATGCCATCATCGCACTCACGGTGAGCCCCTAGTCATTCCCCTCTTCCCGACTCGTTCCCTCCTCTAGCCACCGTCTCCACTTTGCGGCCGGCTTCGCCGCCGCCGTGCCTCGTCGCCCGGCGTGGCTAGAGCCCCAATGACCAAGCCAACCTCACCACCGCCCTCACTGCAGCACCGAGGAACCGTGGCGCCCCTCCGTTTCCCCTCTAGTGCGCCGCAGCGTCGAGCCCGAGCTCGCCCGAGCTCCGGCGGCCGCATAGGTCACCGCCGGCGTCGATTCCGGCCGCCCCGAGCTCAACCCACTCCACCAAGAGCTTCGGCTCCTCTCCAGCTACCCAAAGGTGCCTTCCGTGACCCATTTGGTCGTCGGAATAGTAAAATTCACTTGCGCCCGCAGCGTCGCTTCGCTTGACTGACTAAGCGCCGACAGCCGACCACGACTTTGACCGGTGGGCCCGGTTGACTCTCTGAGTCAATGGCGGTGGGGCCCGACCACATTAGATAATTAAGTTTAGTTTTAATTAAAAGTAGTTAAGCTAATTACTCTAACTCGTGGGACCCACAGGTCAGGGTTTGACCTGGACCGCCATGATTGACGCTGACGTCATAGTGGCGAATCTTTGGCGCAATATTCCTTTTACGGATTTAATTTAATTCAGGGAAATTCAGAAAATACCCCAAACTTCTAAAAATCATATAAATTCAACCGTAACTCGGATGGAAATAATTTATATATGAAAAATGATCAGGAGAATATGAAGAATCTTTTTATGCCATGATCATGCATGTTTGAACAAGTTAACATCACTGAATAGGATGAATCATGATTAGGGTAATTTATGAAATAGCATTTGGAGTTGGAGTTCAACCTTGTTTGAATTCCACTTCAACTAACTTGGATTATTATTGCATTAGGTGAATTCAGTACCTTAATATGACATGTCATTCATGTGAATGTGCATTGCATTGATTGCGTTCTTTCTCGGTTGCGGTGGTTGTCCCTCCCGTTGAGCGATGTCCGACGATGAGTTCGATGACACCGATGAAGAACTATATTATCTTGAAGTGCCGGGCAAGCAAAACCCCTTGTTCATTCGATATAATCCCACTCTCTCGCTCCTGCTCTATTTTACTGCATTAGGACAACAACGACTCATGTGTTACTTGCTGCGGTAGCTGAACCCCTTGATCCTTTGCATGACTGTCATTCCACGATAATTAGATGAAACCCACTAGCATGAGTAGGAGTTGTTTGAGCCATGTTGTGCCTACTCATTTATGCTTGTTTGTCATGCACTGCTTTTGCTTAGAGTTGAGTCGGGTCTGATTCATCGGGAATGAATTGGAATTGTTATGAACATGTCCTATTGTGTATGAGCTAAGTGTGTGAACACGATTTGGTAAAGGTAGCGGTGAGAGGCCATGTAGGAGTACATAGTGGGTTGTCTCATTGAAACCGTCCTCAGGAACTGAGTTCTGTGTTTGTGATCCATGAAACAGTTACTACCACGCATTGGGATCCTTAATTCACCCTCTCGGCTTCTTAACCACCCTTGTTCCTGGTCCGGGAGTTGCAAGTAGTTTACGGTGTTTGTAGTATCTTTGGGGCCGCCGCATAGCTGACCTTAGGGGTGGGTTGTGTTGCGGTGAGGCACCGTGGCCCGTGTACAGAGTGCCGTTTGGTATCTCGGGAACCCTGCACACATCGTTCGGGGCTGTATGGGAAACCTCGGCGGACTCCTGCGGATGGAACCGAATAGGCGATAAACTGGACTAGGGACTTGAGTGTTTAGGTAGGCGTGGCCGACACCCACGTTGGGCTTCCGCTTGAAGGTTGCAGTACATGTCGTATACGGTAAAGTGGTGAGCGTGTGTGAAGAAGTACACCCATGCAGGGTTTAATATGATCTATTGAATAGCCGTGTCATGAAAAGGACTTCAGGTTGCCTATATCAGTTCATAGACAAGTGAAAGTGGATACTCTAAAATGCGCAAGATAAGCGTGAGTGCTATGGATGGCGTTCTCGTGAGGAGGCGGGGCGGGTCCATAGTGGTGTATTGATATGGTGAATATGTGGACTCGTGTGCGCCACCTCAAAAGAGTTACTTGCGGTCATAGTTCGGGATAGCCACCGAGTCAAAGCTGGCTTGCTGCGGTCAAACTCCACCACCCCTTTTGATAATGATGCATATGTAGTTAGTTACGATGTAAGTCTTGCTGAGTACAATTGTACTCACGTTTGCTTATCTTATGTTTTGCGAGAGGCGTCGGTCTCGCTAGTAGTTCGCTTGGACTTGACGTTTAGCTTGTTACCTCAGCTACGATCTTGTGCCTCGGCGGGATCTGGTAGATAGTCGGGCTTCTCGGCCTTTTTCATTTATAGTTATGCGTACTCGGACATGATTAGCTTCGCTTGTGCTTTGACTTGTATGCTCACGAGTGTTGGGTCATGAGACCCATGTTTGTAATATCTCGCTCTTGAGCCTAATGAATAATATTTGAGTCGTAGAGTTATGTTGTGATGCCATGTTGTATCTCGCATATTGAGCATAATGTGTGTATGTTTGAAATGCTTGGTATGTGTGGGATCCGACAAACTAGTTGTTTATCCTTGGCAGCCTCTCATATGGGGAAATGTAGTCTCGTGCTTACGGCGATAGTAGTCCGCTTCTGCCAGTTCACGGAGTCCTGCTAGCCCACACTCTGCTTGGATACTTGGTGGCGGCATGTGTTTCACCGTTCCTATATCATCCCTTGAAAATGTCACGCGGTGGTATTGAGTCCTGCCTAGCCTGCTACAGCCGGGATACGGAGTCCTGTTAGCCAGTGCTACAGCCCGAATACATACGTTGATGACCGACATGCTCGATGTGATTCATGTATGCTGTCCCCATGGGTTAAGCGCCGCTTTGGATTCACGACTAGCCATGTCGGCCCGGGTTCTTCGTCATATGGATGCTAGCGACACTAGCATATCGTGAGCCAAAAGGCATAAGCGGTCCGGGCCATGGTAAGGCGACACCGTGGGAATACCGTGCGTGAGGCCGCAAAGTGATATGATGTGTTACATGCTAGATCGGTGTGACTTAGGATCGGGGTCTGACAGCGTTGGTATCGAGCTTTGACTGCTGTGGGATTACCAAGCCAAACTGGTCGAAGTTGTGTCTAGAAATGCTTTAGTTATGTAAGGGAATTGATTGTGGAAGGGAGCGTAGGCTCTTTTACTCCTTATACCTCATGGCCTTCGATCTGAGTCATCCTCTTCTCTTCTCTGGGGTTTAAGAACTAGGCTTCTCATCTATCTATCGAGGATGACGTGTTACTAATCCATAGACCTTTAAGATTGTTGGTTTTAACCCCATTTCAGTTCCTACTATTTACGTATGATAGTTGTTGATCTCGAGAATCTTATTATGATGTTGTTGAGTGGTTATGCCACCATTTTCTGCAGGATGTCTCAAATCATTTTGAGCATTTACAGCCGTTATGCTGTCCGAGTCATCCCAGGTCTCTAAATAGTCCGATGCATTTGCAAATTCTTTCCTTCCGCTCCCGATGACCTTTTGGGCCAGATTAAGCACACTAACCAGTCAGTTGAGGTACTCTGTTGCCTCGACATATATGTTGGAACTATTATTATGCCCCTAGGTGTTTAGGAAGTCACCTAGCAATTTAGCAATGCTTTTGTATCCCAAGTGTGATGATTCTGGCCATCATTTTCGAAGGCATCCCGTGATGCCATTTAGTAGTAGGTATTCTACTCCTGGGTTTCTGAACCCGAGATTCACCCTACTTCATGTTGTTAGTATTTGCTAGTGCCTTTATGATATTAGTAACCTTTGCGATAGTCCTCGAGGTCCGTGGTATTTCCTTCTTCCAAATACTACGAACCGCTTATGGCAGAAGTTCCTTGTCGAATCAAAACATCACAATAAGAGTGCTCCTGAGGAGTTCTCCATTCATAATTGTGAATCTGCCAATTCTACCTTTCTGCATGGGTTATCCGGAATAAATGTTGAGCTTGCTCGACATACTAATCTGTGCATCCACAACTCAGAAAATTATATGTTCCTTTGAGTTGCTCTCTTTAGTTGTATCCCGACCATCCTCTATCAATTGATAGCCAAGGGTATGTGTGCATTGGTGTGCATCGATGCATTTTATCCTTGTGGTCCATCAAGCCATTCTATTCCGGAATGACTAGGAGAAACAAACTCCAGTACCTCATCCATTTCTAGGATTGGGTCAAAGTAGTTGTATTCCGCAGATCAAAATGCCAATTCAGCTTTTGATTCTGTTCTACCCTGAAGTATTGCCATCTTATGTCAAGAATGTCATGGGAATTGCACAACCTCCTAGGAATTCTTGATGCGGTGATACTTCTCATCATCATTGTTCTTTTCTCGGTTCCGTGTTGATGCAACCGGAAAGCCGACAAGTGAATTGTGATGTGTGAAATCAATACCCCGAGCAACTTGTTGCTTGGTAGTGAAAGGACAATATTCTCATTCTTAGCGTGTTGGTTATTAACCCATCATCCTAAGATTGATCGTGCTACCTAGTCCTTATTTCTGGTGCACACTTCGATTGATGAGTTAGGATTGTGTCAAGTCCTCACTCATTTGATCATATCGTCTTGCCCTCAAAAGCAAGATTGCTCTCGAGCTTAGTAACATACCGGTGGTTCGTGACTTTCCAAATATCTTCTTGGAAGTGTTACCGGGTTGTTCCCTGACTGTTATGTTGGGCTCGTGATCAAGTTGGTTTCTTGTGAACCACCCTTCTCCAAGAATCTGTGTTGGATCATGAAGATTGTGATAGTTTGTGACCTCCCTTTTCCCCTTGCCTCACGTCTTGAATCTCGGGGCGAGATTCTTGTTTAGTGGGGGTGAGTTGTCACAGCCCTAGAGCTTGCTTGTAACCAGTGGCATTGCATCCATGCATCATGTTTAATTTCATGAAAATTTGAAATGGGGATGACCAAGCCCTAGCATCAAAAACAATTCAAATAGGTTCAACTAAGAAATATTTTCAATGAACCAAATGGACTTCAAAAATGTTCCTCATATCTGGAAAAATGCTTTAAAACATAACCAGGGGTGATGCACATTTTCCATGACATTGGACTTTGGAGTTAATTCATATGGTATTTGCATTTGGGCATTTAAATACTATAAAATATTTTAAATGTTCAAATAATCATAAACTGAAGTATTTGTTGTTGGAAATATTCCAAGCAGTGACATTGACCAGTTTAGTGATTTTTGAAAATGCCTGGCATTTTATTAAAGCCAAACATATTCTGAGAAAATAGAAAACAGAAATAAAGAAAAGAGAGAGGACTACTGGTTTACTGCAGCAGCCCACCGCCCAGCCTTCTCCCCCCCCTCGCTTGGCCAGTTGGTGGCCCAGCCCACCAACCGAACGCCGCTCGTCGCCTACCTCTGCCAAGATGGCGGAGGAGGTTTCTGGCGACCAGCGCCGAGCCGCGCCACCTCCTCCACTCGCCTGCTGGTCCCCCTCGGCCCCGAGGCGCCACGCCTCCCGAACCCCCTCGCTCCCCTTCCTCCTCGCTGTTCTCTCTCTCTCCCCCGGCCCTCTTCCCGAGCTCACCGAGCGGAGCTGCCGCCACCGACGAGCTCCACCCGCGCCACCGCCACCCCTCCCCTCCCGACATGCCCCAAGCCCCGCCACTCCATCCTCGCCCTCCTCACCGAGCCTCCCGGCGCCGGCGCCCGGCGCCGCCCACCGTTTTCCCCTCTTGGACCCGCTTGATGCCGTCGCCCAATTAAATGGCTCCGGTGCCCCCAGCTTCGCCGATGCCATCATCGCACTCACGGTGAGCCCCTAGTCATTCCCCTCTTCCCGACTCGTTCCCTCCTCTAGCCACCGTCTCCCTGCGGCCGGCTTCGCCGCCGCCGTGCCTCGTCGCCGGGCGTGGCTAGAGCCCCAATGACCAAGCCAACCTCACCACCGCCCTCACGCAGCACCGGGGAACCCGTGGCGCCCTCGTTTCCCCTCTAGTGCGCCAGCAGCATCGAGCCAGAGCTCGCTTGAGCTCCGGCGCGCATAGGTCGCCGCCGGCGTCGATTCCGGCCGCCCCGAGCTCAACCCACTCCACCAAGAGCTTCGGCTCCTCTCCAGCTACCCCTAGGTGCCTTCCGCGACCCATTTGGTCGTCGGAATAGTAAAATTCACTTGCGCCGCTTGTCGCTTGGCCAAGTGACTAAGCGCCGGCAGCCGACCCTGACTTTGACCCGGTGGGCCCCGGTTGACTCTCCTGAGTCAATGGCAGGTGGGGCCCCAGCCCTGTTAGATAATTAAGTTTAGTTTTAATTAAAAGTAGTTAAGCTAATTACTCTAACTCGTGGGACCCACAGGTCAGGGTTTGACCTGGACCGCCGTAGTTGACCGCTGACGTCATAGTGACGCAATGCTGGCGCAATATTCCTTTTCTGGATTTAATTTAATTCAGGGAAATTCAGAAAATACCCCAAACTTCTAAAAATCATATAAATTCAACCGTAACTCGGATGGAAATAATTTATATATGAAAAATGATCAGGAGAATATGAAGAATCTGTTTATGCCTTGATCATGCATGTTTGAACAAGTTAACATCACTGAATAGGATGAATCATGATTAGGGTAATTTATGAAATAGCATTTGGAGTTGGAGTTCAACCTTGTTTGAATTCCACTTCAACTAACTTGGATTATTATTGCATTAGGTGAATTCAGTACCTTAATATGACATGTCATTCATGTGAATGTGCATTGCATTGATTGCGTTCTTTCTCAGTTGCCGGTGGTTGTCCCCTCCCGGTAGACGATGTACCGACGATGAGTTCGATGACACCGATGAAGAACTATATTATCTTGAAGTGCCGAGCAAGCAAAACCCCTTGTTCATTCGATATAATCCCACTCTCTCGCTCCTGCTCTATTTTACTGCATTAGGACAACAACGACTCATGTGTTACTTGCTGCGGTAGCTGAACCCCTTGATCCTTTGCATGACTGTCATTCCACGATAATTAGATGAAACCCACTAGCATGAGTAGGAGTTGTTTGAGCCATGTTGTGCCTACTCATTTATGCTTGTTTGTCATGCCTGCTACTGCTTAGAGTTGAGTCGGGTCGATTCATCGGGAATGAATTGGAATTGTTATGAACATGTCCTATTGTGTATGAGCTAAGTGTGTGAACACGATTTGGTAAAGGTAGCGGTGAGAGGCCATGTAGGAGTACATGGTGGGTTGTCTCATTGAAACCGTCCTCGGGAACTGAGTTACGTGTTTGTGATCCATGAAACAGTTACTACCACGCATTGGGATCCTTAATTTACCCTCTCGGCTTCTTAACCACCCTTGTTCTGGTCCGGGAGTTGCAAGTAGTTTCGGTGTTTGTAGTATCTTTGGGGCCGCCGCATAGCGCTGACCTTAGGGGTGGGTTGTGTTGCGGTAGGCACCGTGGCCCGTGTACTGAAGTGCCCGTTTGGTATCTCGGGAACCACTGCACATCGTTCGGGGCTGTATGGGAAACCTCGGCGGACTCCTGCGGATGGAACCGAATAGGCGATAAACCCGGACTAGGGACTTGAGTGTTTAGGTAGGCCGTGGCCGACACCCACGTTGGGCTTCCGCTTGAAGGTTGCAGTACATGTCGTAAACAGCGGTAAGTGGTGAGCGTGTGTGAAGAAGTACACCCTGCAGGTTTAATATGATCTATTGAATAGCCGTGTCCGCGAAAAGGACTTCAGGTTGCCTATATCAGTTCATAGACAAGTGAAAGTGGATACTCTAAAATGCGCAAGATAAGCGTGAGTGCTATGGATGGCGTTCTCGTAGGGAGGCGGGGCGGGTCCATAGTGGTGTATTGATATGGTGAATATGTGGACTCATGTGCGCCACCTCAAAAGAGTTACTTGCGGTCATAGTTCAGGATAGCCACCGAGTCAAAGCTGGCTTGCTGCGGTCAAACTCCACCACCCCTTTTGATAATGATGCATATGTAGTTAGTTACGATGTAAGTCTTGCTGAGTACAATTGTACTCACGTTTGCTTATCTTATGTTTTGCGAGAGGCGTCGGTCTCGCTAGTAGTTCGCTTGGACTTGACGTTTAGCTTGTTACCTCAGCTACGATCTTGTGCCTCGGCAGGATCTGGTAGATAGTCGGGCTTCTCGGCCTTTTTCATTTATAGTTATGCGTACTCGGACATGATTAGCTTCGCTTCGTGCTTTGACTTGTATGCTCGAGTGTTGGGTCATGAGACCCATGTTTGTAATATCTCGCTCTTGAGCCTAATGAATAATATTTGAGTCGTAGAGTTATGTTGTGATGCCATGTTGTATCTCGCATATTGAGCATAATGTGTGTATGTTTGAAATGCTTGGTATGTGTGGGATCCGACAAACTAGTTGTTTATCCTTGGCAGCCTCTCATATGGGGAAATGTAGTCTCGTGCTTCGGCGATAGTAGTCCGCTACAGCCCGGTTCACGAGTCCTGCTAGCCCAGCACTACTGCTTGGACACTTGATGGCGGCATGTGTTTCGCCGTTCCTATATACGTCCCGGAAATGTCACGCGGTGGTATTCGAGTCCTGCCTAGCTGCTACAGCCGGGATACGAGTCCTGTTAGCCAGTGCTACAGCCCGAATACATCGTTGATGACCGACATGCTCGATGTGATTCATGTATGCTGTCCCCATGGGTTAGCGCCGCTTTGGATTCACGACTAGCCATGTCGGCCGGGTTCTTCGTCATATGGATGCTAGCGACACTATCATATCGTGAGCCAAAAGACGCAAACGGTCCGGGCCATGGTAAGGCGACACCGTGGGAATACCGTGCGTGAGGCCGCAAAGTGATATGATGTGTTACATGCTAGATCGGTGTGACTTAGGATCGGGTCCCGACACCGTCTTGAAATCGCCCGTAATGAACAGTGTATTACTTTACACCCATTAACGGCCCGCGGTGAAACTGGCTCGTAATGAACAGTGTAACACTTTATACCCATTAACGGGCTGTTATTCTATTGGGCCGTTTCCAGCCCAAGTTAACTTTCGGCCTTCTGAGGCCCATTTATTCTTGGGCTCATTTGCAGCATTCGGTTACTTACGGCCCGTTACTGTCATTTTCTGCTTGTGGGCCAAATTCAGCCCGTCGTTACAGTCGGCCCGTTTGTGGCCCGTTAGTCTGTTGGGCCATTTTCATAGCATCACCAAATACGGCCTATTAACGGCCCGTTATGGTCAGCCCTGTCACATCCCTAGAGTTTGCTTGTAACTAGTGGCGTTGCATCCATGCATCATCTTTAAGTTTCATGAAGTTGAAATGGGGATTGATCCAAACCCTAGCACCAAGTGAATTCAAATAGGATCAAATAAAATCCTTTTCAATAAATCAAAATGTCCTCTGGAAAAGTTCATGATTTTTGATAAAGGTGAAAACCTCTGGCAAAAATGATGCACATAATTCTAGGTCATTTCTGGACTTTTGAATTAAATCCTATAATATTTGCCTTTGGGCATTTAAATGCAATAAAATATTTTAAATGCTTAAATAATCATAAACTAAAATGTTTACTGTTGGATATATTATAAATAGTAGCCATGATTAGTTTCATGATTTTTGGAAGCATACAGCATTTTAATAAAGCCACGAGTTACTGAAAAAATAGAAAACATAAATAAACGAAGAGAGAGAGGAAGCCCACTTGGGCCACTTACCTGGCGCCCCACCGCAGCCCAGCAGGGCGGCCCAGCCAGCTGGCCGTGCCAGTCGTCCCCTTCCTCGCGCCAGGAGGACAGGGGCACACGCGGCCAGGCGTCCGGCCGGGGCCACGTCTCCCCCCACCTCCTGCTTCTCCCATTCATCGCTGGATCGCTCGGGCGGCGCCACGCCCGCCCGACCGCTCTCACTCTCCCCCTGCTCTCTCCCTCGCCGTTTCCCCCACCTCACCGAACGCGCCCGCCGCTGCCGATGAGCACCACCGCGGCCACCACTTTCCCCTCGCCCTCTCTTCAAGTCCGGGAGATCCGCCTGGTCGCCCGCATCGTCCTCAACGAGCCAAGCGACCAAGGACGCACTGCATCGCCGCCACCATCGTCGTCATCAACCTCCCGATGCCGGAGATCCGCCTCGCCGCCCCGCCGACCCCAGCCCCTCCCCGAGCTCGCCGACCTGCTCGCCCAACTCGCCGTGAGCCACTGACTCGAATCCCCCTTTTCCCCGCCTCGAATTCTTGCTGTAGCAGTCGACCCTTGAAGACCGAACCGCGCCGTTGCACAGGCTCGTCGCCGGCGAAGCCCCAGTGACCAAATGGCCCGCAGATGCGTCGTCTGTTTTCTCGCAGCGACCGTGGAAACAACGCTAAGCGCGACAACCAGTTTGTTTGCAAGCCGCAGCGCTAACCCCGCACCCACCCGAGCTCCGGCCGCCGCCTCGCTCGCCGCCGTTGCAGATTCCGACCACCCCAGCACCTCCCGCTGCTACCAAACGACGCGCTTCACCACGACGTGTCCGTGGATCCCATCCACACGAGCTCTCGTCGCCGAAGATGGCCGGACGAGGAGCGCCGCCACGTTCTGATTAGCACCGGCGGCTAATCGCCGGTTAGGTGACGTGGCAGATTAGGTTAGCCACTAACCCCATGGTTTGTTTAACCAGTGACACTGAAAGCTGGGCCCCACTGTCTAATTAATCTGGTTTAGTTTCTGTTTAGGTTTAACTAACCACAAGGGCCCCACAGCTCAGTTTGACTTGGCCACGTCACATGTTGACCCGAACCCACATGCCGTTGACACAAACAACGTTGGTCAGCGACCGATGGACCCCACCGTCGTTTCACCGGGCAGCTCTGTTGACTCTGCTGAGGTCAGCATGACGCCATGCTGACGCCATATTCCTTTTCTGGAATTTAGTTTATTTTCTAAATATTCAGGAAATTCCAGAAAATATGCAAAACTTCTAAAATTCATATAAAATCAACCATAGCTCAGAATGAAATAATTTATATATGAAAAATGATCAGAAAAATCCAATCTATCCATCTGTACCACTTTCATGCATGTTAGATCAACTTATACCTGCTGATCAGGTCAAATCAATTAAATGGCATGTGAATTTCACATATGGAGTTTGAATTTGAACCCTTGGTTCAAACCAAATTCATTTAACTAGTCATGAACCCGTGCCACTGCACGGGCTAGGTTTTGAAATTGAATAGTTTATGTTTTCGAATACTTTTTTTGCACATGAAAATTTGTAGGTTGGTAGCATGATTTTTTGGCATATTAGGACATCATTGAAAATGAAACATGGCATCACTCTGCAATTGTAGAACAACGCATTTTCTCAAGGTGGTCATTGAATATACATTGTACATGACATTAATCACTATTCTTGCCGGGCCATTTAAAAAAACATTGAAACATGAAAATTAGACCCTTTGAATCTTTAAAAAAGTGGATACATCCACAACCACTGTTGTTGTGCGGACTTCATAAGGGAGCTACCTTTATCTAAGTGCATTTTCCGGATTACCATTGGTGTGCGAACTTCATAAGGGAGCTACCTTTCTCCACTAAAACTTATCGAAAATCTGCTAGAATGCATATTGCTTGAAAAGTCTAGTATATTTGATACATCCTCTTGGAGAAAGTCAGTAGTTGAGCACATGAATGAACACGTTACTAAGTGACACTTTGTTGATTACCTCAAACACACACATTTGTATAAGAATATGTCAAATACAATTTTCCTTTTACCTAGAAATGGGTAACAACCAAATTATAATCCCATATTCGTGAAGTTAAACCATTGATGGGACTCATTGCTAAGATAGATCAAACGAATATAGCTAAAAGAAGGGAAAATATTGGACTGGAAGCATTCAGTCGAGCCAACAGAAATTGTAGACATGGATGGTTAATTTGCAAAGGGGGGAGCAGGAACAACAACCAAGAGTGTACCTGGCAATGTTATGTGTGGTAGGATAGTATAGTAACGGCACAAATGGATAGGTAAGATTGCCAGTTCAGAGACAATCCATGCAGGTCCAGTCCACCTTGCTAGATAGCCACGTAGATTAAGAAAATAATGTGGTAAGGAAAACTCACTACTACAAAATCTAATATGCATGGTTATTTGAGTAAAGAAATGAAAAAATGATGACACCATGAACTGACCTCACGATGATCGAACTTCTATTAAAAATCAGCCTAGCAGGACAATATGAACCAAAGTGTAGTTAGAAAACATAGACATAACTTTGCGCATAATAATACACTAAACACCTTGCTGGATAAACACCCGATAACTTAATGCAAGTTTAGATACCCTCATGAATGATACATCTACAAACATAATAATAATAGTGCAGATCTATTATAGCGAGAGTGATATATCAGTGTACTTAGGCTGTAGAACTTCAATACGGACAGAGAAGTTTAATACTTAGCGAAGCCTAATAACGCTAAGAATAATGTATATACCATGTGAAGCCTAAACCCTTATAAATTCTAAATCTGCTACTACAAATTAACGAACAACACATAACCATAGTCGGGTAAAACTTTCTTCATTATCTAATCTAATAGTCAGAGCCTTCATCAAGTCATTCAGTGATAGCTCAGCCGTGCAAGAGGCAAGGCCATTGTTGCAACAAACTAAAGACCTTCATATAACTGCAGGAAAAATTTACAGTCATTTCTCCCTGTAGGAGCTAAGACGTATGAAAAAATAAGTTACTATTATACATTGTAATATAATACAGTTGACTTCTATCATAAAGAATTATTTGAAAAATGTTTATCTTAGTCATGTCCATTTGAATGGAGAGTTGTGGTGTACTGGTACTATATTATACGGATTAAATAAGTGCAACCAAATGACAGTCCCAATAGATCATTATGTAGCAAGATGCCACAATCAACTACCATTATTCCAAGAGCGTTTGTTTTGTATGATTCCTCTTCAGTTCCTATGATTGCTTATAATTTAAGTTTGTATATCTTACACCTTTCCGCGCTACACACAATCGTGTGATCAAAATATTAGGGTACCAAAATATCATATCAGTATGGGCATAGTAGGCTGATTCCAGAAAATAAATAGATATGAAAATAACATATCACAAACTTCTAATCTCATTTGCTAGGTTATTCAGCTCCTCAGCTTCTAATCTGATTTCCTCGGTTGTTAAGTAGTCTCGAGTATTGATTCGATCCAAGTTTTTCCTTGTCTAGCACCCCCGAAGTCATCTAGCGCTAGTTCGAGCAGCTCCACGTCTGTAGTTGATAAACTATACCACTTCAATCTCCCTTGAAAAAAATGAATCCAGAAAACATGATAGATTCATTTTTTTGAGCTAGCGCATAGAAAAATAATTTGGATGTATGATTGGCTGAATTGTGAGAAAAAGGGGAAATACAATTGCAAAACCCCTCATGCAATAGTTGGCGAGGGATCTCTTCGTCCCTTCATCACTGGATTTCGCCTCCTTTGCGATTCGTCCATGGCCATAGGAAGGAGAGCAAGGTTGAAAGGAAGGAGGTGATAATGACCATGTTTGAGGAGTCCACGTATATTTTAATCGGCAGAATATTATTGCTGGAGTCTTTCACGGGCAATCAATCAATCGTGGACTTTTTTTTCCTTTTGTTATTGCAGGAGGAGGCAGCGGCCATGTTGGAGGAGTCCTTGGAGATCTTAATTGGGAGAATATTATTGCTGGAGTCTTTCATGGGCAATCAATCGTGGATTTATTTTCCTTTTCTTGTTGGTCATTTTAAGGATGGGGGCACGGCCAATCAATCATGGACGCTTTCCTTATCTTGGTTGAGATTTTAAGGATGGACGCTTTCCTTCTTTTTTGAGGAAACGGATGGTGGTGTTTTTTTTAATATTTGTGTTGTTTTCTAATAACATTAGACGTGTCAGATGGCTTTTTTATGGGACGTACAGGACCATACATGTTACGCAAGTTTTTCTTTTATCCTGAACGTATATTCTACAATCCAACGGTGTAATTAATTTTAATGATGTGGGTTAATGAGAGGATTTGAATGGTGCCTCCAATTAGTATATATAAGATATGGTTGCTAGTTGCATTAGCTCAATCAACAGCATATTGCCATGAAATTATCATGCATCATATTTTGTTGCATTGCATTGATTGTTTTCTTCCTTGTTTGCCGGTGTTTGTCCCCCCCTCAGTAGACGATGTACCGACGATGAGTTCGATGACACCGATGAAGAACTATATTATTTTCAGAAGTGCCAGGCAAGCAAAACCCCCCTTGTTCATTCCGATATAATCCCACTCTCTCGCTACTGCTCTCTTTTACCGCATTAGGACACCAACGATTCATCTGTTACTTGCTGCGGTAGCTGAACCCCTTTATCCTCTGCATGACCTGTCATTCCACAGTAATTAGATGGAACCCACTAGCATGAGTAGGAGTTGTTTGAGCCCTGTTGTGCCTACTCATTCATGCTTGTTTGTCATGCCTGCTACTGCTTAGAGTTGAGTCAGGTCTGATTCATCGGGAATGAATTGGAATGGTGTGTGAACATGTCCTACTGTGTGTGAGCTAAGTGTGTAAACACGATTTGGTAAAGGTAGCGGTGAGAGGCCATACAGGAGTACATGGTGGGTTGTCTCATTTCAACCGTCCTCAGGAACTGAGTTCTGTGTTTGCCATCCATGAAACAGTTACTACCACACATTGGGATCCTTAATTGACTCTCTCGGCTTCTTAACCACCCATGTCCTCTGTCCGGGAGTTACAAAGTAGTTTCTGATGTTTGTAGCATGCTGGGGGCCGCACACAGCGCTGATCTTAGGGGTGGGCTGTGTTGCGGTGGGCACGTGGCACGGTGTACCGATTCACCCGTTTGGTGTCTCGGGAACCCTGCACACATCGTTCGGGGCCATTAGTGGAAACCTCGGCCGGACTCCCTGCGGATGGAACCCGAATAGGCGATAAACCTGGACTAGGGACTTGAGTCTTTAGGTAGGCCGTGGCCGACACCCTCGCTGGGCTTCCGCTTGAAGGTTGCCGAGTACATGTCGTGTAAACGGCGATAAGTGGTGAGAGCGTGTGTGAAGAAGTACACCCCTGCAGGGTTATAAATGATCTATTCGAATAGTCGTGTCTGCGGTGAAGGACTTCTGGGTTGCCTATAACAGTTCAAAGACAAGTGAAAGTGGACACTCTAAAATGCGCAAGATAAGCATGAGTGCTATGGATGGCGTTCTCGTAGGGAGATGGGAGCGGGTCCATAGTGGTGTATTGATATGGTGAATATGTGGACTCGTGTGCGCCACCTCAAAAGAGTTACTTGTAGTCGTAGTTAGGATAGCCACCGAGTCAAAGCTGGCTTGCAACAGTCAAACTCCACCACCCCCTTTGATGATAATGATGCATATGTAGTTAGTTCTGATGTAAGTCTTGCTGAGTACATTTGTACTCACGTTTGCTTATTTTGTGTTTTGCAGCGAGACGTCAGTCTCACTGGTAGTTCCGCATGGACTTCGACATTTAGCTTGTTACCTCAGCTACGATCTTGTGCCCTCGGCAGGATCTGGTAGATAGTCAGGCTTCTCAGCGTTTTTCTTTTATAGTTGTCTGTACTCAGACATGTTAAACTTCCGCATGTGTTTGACTTGTATGCTCTGAATGCTGGGTCGAGAGACCCATGTTTGTAATATCTCGCTCCTCGGAGCCTAATGAATAAATACTTGAGTCGTAGAGTTATGTTGTGATGCCATGTTGTATTTACACATATTGAGCATATTGTGTGTATGTTTGAAATGCTTGGTATGTGTGGGATCCGACAATCTAGTTGTTTATCCTTGGCAGCCTCTCTTATGGGGAAATGTAGTCTAGTGCTTCCTTGAGCCATAGTAGTCCGCTACAGCCAGTTCACCGAGTCCTGCTAGCCCAAAGACTACTGCTCAGACACTTGATTGGCGGCATGTGTTTCACTTCGTTCCTGTTCTGTCCTTCGGGAAATGTCACGCGGTGACATCCGAGTCTGACTAGCTTGCTACTGACCGGGTTACCAGAGTCCTGTTAGCCCAGTGCTACAGCCCGGATTCATACGTTGATGACCGACATGCTCGATGTGATTCATGTATGCCTGTCCCCATGGGTTAGTGTAGCTTTGGGTTCACGACTAGCCATGTGGGCCCGGGTTCTCTGTCATATGGATGCTAGCGACACTATCATATACGTGAGCCAAAAGGTGCAAACGGTCCCGGGCCATGGTAAGGTGACACCCGTGGAAATACCGTGCGTGAGGCTGCAAAGTGATATGAGGTGTTACCGGCTAGATCGATGTGACTTGGAATCGGGGTCCTGACAGCGTTGGTATCAGAGCCTGACTGCCTGTAGGATTACCAAGCCAAACCGGTCGAAGCTGTATCTAGAAATGCTTTAGTTATGTAAGGGAATTGATTGTGGAAGGGAACATAAGGCTCTTTTTACTCCTTATACCTCATGGCATTCTGATCTGAGTCATCCTCTTCTCTTCTACAGGGATTAGGAACTAGGCTTCTCATCTTTCTATCAGGATCACGTGTTACTAATCTGTAGACTTGCAAGATTGTTGGATTTAAGCCCCAGTTCAGTCCCTACTATTTCTGTATATTAACTGTTGATCTCGGAACCTTGATATGATGTTGTTGAGTGGCTATGCCACCATTTTGCATGATGTCTCAAATCTTTTTGAGCATTTACAGCCGTTATGCTGTCTCAGTCATCCCAAGTTTCTAAACTATCTGATGCATTTGCAAATTCTTCCTTTCTGTTCACGGTGTCCTTTTGGTCAGAATAAGCACACTAATCGTCTGTTGAGGTACTCCTTGCCTTGACATATATGTTGGAACTAGTATTATGACCCTAGGCATCTTAGAGGATCACCTGATAATATGGCCATGTTTGGTGTTCCCGGTGTGATGATTTTGGCCATCATTCTCGAAAGCATCCCGTGATGTTATTAGTTAGTAGGTATTCTACTCCTGGGTTCTTGACCCAAGATTCACTCTACTTACCTCGTGTCGATAGTGTTGCTCGTACCTTTAGGATATTAGTAACCTTTGCGATAGTCCTCAAGGTCTGTGGTACTTCCTTCTTCCAAATACCATGAACCATTAAGGCAGATGTTCGTTGAACCAAAAGATCACAACCAGGGTGCTCTTGAGGAGTACTCCATTCATATTGTGACTCTGCCAGTTCTATCATTTCTGCATGGGTTATCCGGAGGAAATTTGTTGAACTCGTTTGACATACTAACCCATGAATCCACAACTCAGAAAGTTATATGTTCCTTGAGTTGTTCTCTTTAGTTGTATTCTGACCCCGTCTATCATTTGATAACCAAGAGTATGTGTGCATTTGTGTTCATCGATGCCCTTTTATTCTTGTGGTCCGTCAAGCCATTCTATTCCGGAATGACTAGGAGAAACAAACTCCAGTACCATATCCAGGATTGGGTCAAAGTAGTTGTATTCCGCAGATCAAAATGTCAATCCAACTTTTGCTCTGTTCTACCTTGGAGTGTTACCATCTTTATGTCAAGAGTGTCATGAGAATTGCACCACTTCTTGTGAATCCTTGACGCAGTGATACTTCTCACCATTATTATTCATTCCTCGGTTCCGTGTTATTGTAACCGGAATGCCGACAAGTGAATTGTGGTGTGAAATCGATACGCCTAGCAAGCCCCTTTCTTGGTAGTTAATGGACAATATTCTCATTCTTAGCGTGTTGATCATTGAATCATCATCCTAAGATTGATCGTGCTACCTAGTCCTTATTTCTGGTGCACTCTTTGATCAATGAGTTAGGATTGTGTCAATCCCTCACTATTTTGATCATATCATCTTACCCTGTAAAACAAGATTGTTCTCGAGCTTAGTAACATATAGGTGGTTCGTGATTTTCCGAATATCTTCTCGGAAGTATTACTAGGTTGACCCCTGACTGTTATGTTGAGCTCGTGAACAAGTTGGTTTCTTGTGAACCACCCTTTCTCCAAGAACCTATGTTGGATACCCTGAGCTAGTTGGTTGAGCTAAACAACAATTTGGAGAGTTGGAAGATCAAAGCTTAATCCACTTAGTTCATCACTAAGGGATATCCTTGTGTGTGTGTGTGTGTTGAAGAAAGATGATATCTTCGTTGATTGATCCTCGTGAACAGTTGTCGGTGCTATTATCTTATCCAATCCTTGATTTGAGTATGGGCTATCATCAAATCAAATCAGAACCAACGATGTTCATAATGTTGTCTTACTCGTGGTTGATTCCTCGAGCCTACACCATTATATCTTTTGGGTCTGACCAATGCTATTACCGTGTTCACATGATGGTGGAAGTCCAGTGATATGGAAATTCTGATGAGTTGTTGTTGGACCCATCAGCGGCATTTTGTCTCCCCCATGATTCATGTTGAACATCAACCTAGTGTTGAAAACTTTGTAAGCAATGCCTTCGTGTTCCGTTCATGAAGCCTATGCTTGGATGGAAGAAGTGACTTCCTCGAATTCATGTGCTTTAGGTGTAAGTTGCCACCATGAATTTGAGAAAGGTTCGTTTTGTTTCCTCTGGAATCGTCCCAAGTTAGTCATGAACGTGCGAAGTGCCCTATGGTTTGATAGGTTGGCCGCCTCCACTCCATATGTGTTTCCTAGCACACCAAGCCACTGATTGACTTGTCCAAGGAGAAGAAGTTCCTTCATAAGAGGTAATCATGTGACTTATGCAAGGGCTTCGCTCTCCGCAATGATGGTTCCCAACCAGAACTCGGTAGTGTTTTAATATAAGACTACTATGTGGTGTCTCGGACAAGGTGTTCACATGTTGTAACAAAACTCGCTCATGTTTTGGGGCTTGCCACCGTAGTTTATCTCCCGAGATTCTCGCAATATCATCTCGTCGATTTGTGTTGCAAACTTTCCCTTTCAGGCACGTGGATGTCTGAAATATTCCTGTACCAACCAGATCTGAATCTCAGGCAGATATGATGGTTGGAACATTCCCAACAGTTGCATTTTGTTCCTAGCTTGCACCGCCATTGTGCCATCCAACCATGGGCTACCCTTCTCGGTAATTTATGGTCAGGATCGCCTTCAACAGTGGTCCTGCCATAGGTCCCATTCATTTCCGATGATAAGCAAAAATCATCCATTGCGTTGTCTTCAACAAGGTAGTCCACATCATCCATTCGAATCCGGATGTGTCATTCCTTTGAACTCCGCCAAACTATCGTTTGTGATTGCCTTAGGCTGGTATAAATAGTTTCAATGATCTAGATATCAAAAGTAATTCTTTTTGACACTTAAGGGAATAGTCCTTCGAGTCACCTTCCCTGAGGTGCCCCGTTTTGGAATCATGGCAATTCCCTCGCTACTTTGAAACCCTCGTCAAATTGTTTCTTCTGTCGCTCCTGATGCATGCTTTGCCTCTCAGCTCCAGAGATGTTTCTATGTCTCATTCCGTGAGTTGATCTTGTGATCATTAAGATGATCCTAAATTGTTCGAACCTCAAGAAGATCGATTCTTCTAAAATCCCCCCTTTCTTCTCGTTGTCATGTTGGATGTAGTTCCCAAGACAAGACGTCGAGACAAAGATGGTGATCATGTCAACGTTCTTATAAAGTGCAACCTGGATCATGAAGGCCGTGTTAGCTTGTGCCCCTCTATCTTCTTACCGCACGTTTAGAATCTTGGGACGAGATTCTTGTTTAGTGGGGGTGAGTTGTCACATCCCTAGAGTTTGCTTGTAACTAGTGGCATTGCATCCATGCATCATGTTTAAGTTTCATGAAGTTGAAATGGGGATTGATCCAAACCCTAGCACCAAGTGAATTCAAATAGGATCAAATAAAATCCTTTTCAATAAATCCAAAATGTCGTCTGGAAAAGTTCATGATTTTTGATAAAGGTGAAAACCTCTGGCAAAAATGATGCACATAATTCTAGGTCATTTCTGGACTTTTGAATTAAATCCTATAGTATTTGCTTTTGAGCATTTAAATGCTATAAAATATTTTAAATGCTCAAATAATCATAAACTAAAATGTTTACTGTTGGATATATTATAAACAGTAGCCATGATTAGTTTCATGATTTTTGGAAACGCCCTGGCATTTTTAATAAAGACCTGAAGTTACAGAAAAAAATAGAAAACAGAAATAAACGAAGAGAGAGAGGAAGCCCACCTGGGCCACTTACCTGGCGCCCCACCGCAGCCCAGCAGGCCGGCCCAGCCAGCTGGCCGTGCTAGTCGTCCCCTTCCTCGCGCCAGGAGGACATGGGCACGCGCGGCCACGCGTCCTGCCGGGGCCACGTTTCCCGCCACCTCCTGCTTCTCCCTTCCATCGCCTGGATCGCTCGGACGACACCACGTGCCGCCCCGACCGCTCTCACTCTCCCCCTGCTCTCTCGTTCGACGTTTCCCCACCTCACCGAACGCGCCCGCCGCCGCCGACGAGGACCACCGCGGCCACCGCTTTCCCCTCGCCCTCTCTTCGAGTCCGGGAGATCCGCCTCGTTGCCCGCATCGTCCTCGACGAGCCAAGCGACCAGGGACGCGCTGCATTGCCGCCACCATCGTCCTCTTCAACCTCCCGACGGCGGAGATCCGCCTCGCCACCCCGCCGACTCCAGCCCCTCCCCGAGCTCGCCGACCTGCTCGTCCAACTCGCCGTGAGCCACTGACTCGAATCCCCCTTTTCCCTGCCTCGAATTCTTGCTGTAGCCGTCGCCCCTTGAAGACCGAACTGCGCCGCCGCACGGGCTCATCGCTGGCGAAGCCCCGGTGACCAAATGGCCCCGCGCGTGCGTCTGTTGCACTCGCAACAACCCGTGGAGCAACGGTAGCGCGACAACCAGTTCGTTTGCAAGCCGCAGCGCTAACCCCGCACCCACCCGAGCTCCGGCCACCGCCTTGCTCGCCGCCGTTGCAGATTCCGACCACCCCAGCACCTCCCGCTGCTACCAAACGACGCGCTTCGCCACGACGCATCCGTAGAGCCCAGCCACGCAAGCTCTCGTCGCCGGAGATGGCTGGACGAGGAGCGCCGCCGCGTTCTGATTAGCATCGGCGGCTAATCGCCAGTTAGGTGACGTGGCAGATTAGGTTAGCCACTAACCCCGTGGTTTGTTTAACCGGTGACACTGAAAGCTGGGCCCCACTGCCTAATTAATCTGGTTTAGTTTCTGTTTAGGTTTAACTAACCACAAGGGCCCCACAGGTCAGTTTGACTTGGCCACGTCACATGTTGAACCGACCCCACCTGTCAGTGACACAAACAATGCTGGGTCACTGACCAGTGGACCCCACTGGTCAGGTTTGACCCGGGGCAGCTCTGTTGACTCTGCTGAGGTCAGCATGACGCCATGCTGACGCTATATTCCTTTTCTGGAATTTAGTTTATTTTCTAAATATTCAGGAAATTCCTGAAAATATCCAAAACTTCTAAAATTCATATAAAATCAACCGTAGCTCAGAATGAAATAATTTATATATGAAAAATGATCAGAAAAATCCAATCTATCCATCTGTAGCACTTTCATGCATGTTAGATCAACTTATACCTGCCGATCAGGTCAAATCAATTAAATGGCATTTGAATTTCACATATGGAGTTTGAATTTGAACCCTTGGTTCAAACCAACATCATTTAATATGGTTGCTAGTTGCATTAGCTCAATCAATAGCATATTGCCATGAAATTATCATGCATCATATTTGTTGCACTGCTTGATTGTGTTCTTCCTTGTTTGCCGATGTTTGTCCCCCCCCCCCCTTAGTAGACGATGTACCGACGATGAGTTCGATGACACCGATGAAGAACTATATTATCTTCAAAAGTGCCAGGCAAGCAAAACCCCCTTGTTCATTCCGATATAATCCCACTCTCTCGCTCCTGCTCTCTTTTACTGCATTAGGACAACAACGATTCATCTGTTACTTGCTGCGGTAGCTGAACCCCTTTATCCTCTGCATGACCTGTCATTCCACAGTAATTAGATGGAACCCCATTAGCATGAGTAAGAGTTGTTTGAGCCCTGTTGTGCCAACTCATTCATGCTTGTTTGTCATGCCTTCTACTGCTTAGAGTTGAGTCAGGTCTGATTCATCGGGAATGAATTGGAATGGTGTGTGAACATGTCCTACTGTGTGTGAGCTAAGTGTGTGAACACGATTTGGTAAAGGTAGCGGTGAGAGGCCATGTAGGAGTACATGGTGGGTTGTCTCATTTCAGCCATCCTCAGGAACTGAGTTCTGTGTTTGTGATCCATGAAACAGTTACTACCACACATTGGGATCCTTAATTGACTCTCTCGGCTTCTTAACCACCCATGTCCTCTCGTCCGGAGTTGCAAAGTAGTTTCGTGTTTGTAGCATCTTTGGGGCACGCAGCGCTGACCTTAGGGGTGGGCTGTGTTGCGGTAGGCACGTGGCACGGTGTACCGATTCACCCGCTTGGTGTCTCGGGAACCCTGCACACAACGCTCGGGGCCGTAGTGGAAACCTTGGCGGACTCCTGCGGATGGAACCGAATAGGCGATAAACCTGGACTAGGGACTTGAGTGTTTAGGTAGGCCGTGGCCGACACCTCGCTGGGCTTCCGCTTGAAGGTTGCCGAGTACATGTCGTAAACGGCGATAAGTGGTGAGCGCGTGTGAAGAAGTACACCCTGCAGGGTTATAAATGATCTATTCAATAGCCGTGTCCGCGGTGAAGGACTTCTGGGTTGCCTATAACAGTTCATAGACAAGTGAAAGTGGACACTCTAAAATGCGCAAGATAAGCATGAGTGCTATGGATGGCGTTCTCGTAGGGAGACGGGAGCGGGTCCATAGTGGTGTATTGATATGGTGAATATGTGGACTCGTAGCGCCACCTCAAAAGAGTTACTTGCGATCGTAGTTAGGATAGCCACCGAGTCAAAGCTGGCTTGCTGCAGTCAAACTCCACCACCCCCTTTGATGATAATGATGCATATGTAGTTAGTTCTGATGTAAGTCTTGCTGAGTACATTTGTACTCACGTTTGCTTATTTTATGTTTTGCAGAGAGACGAAAGTCTCGCTAGTAGTTCCGCGTGGACTTCGACGTTTAGCTTGTTACCTCAGCTACGATCTTGTGCCCTCGGCAGGATTTGGTAGATAGTCAGGCTTCTCAGCCTTTTTCATTTATAGTTGTCTGTACTCAGACATGTTAAGCTTCCGCATGTGTTTGACTTGTATGCTCTGAATACTGGGCCGAGAGACCCATGTTTGTAATATCTCGCTCCTCGGAGCCTAATGAATAAATACTTGAGTCATAGATTTATGTTGTGATGCCATGTTGTATTTACACATATTGAGCATATTGTGTGTATGTTTGAAATGCTTGGTATGTGTGGGATCCGACAATCTAGTTGTTTATCCTTGGCAGCCTCTCTTATGGGGAAATGTAGTCTAGTGCTTCCTTGAGCCATAGTAGTCCGCTACAGCCCGGTTCACCGAGTCCTGCTAGCCCAAAGACTACCGCTCGGGACACTTGACTGGCGGCATGTGTTTCACTTCGTTCGTGTTCTGTCCTTCGGGAAATGTCACACGGTGACATCCGAGTCCTGCCTAGCCTGCCACAGCCGGGTTACGGAGTCCGTTGGCCCAAAGCTACAGCCTGGATTCATACGTTGATGACCGACATGCTCGATGTGATTCATGTATGCCTGTCCCCATCGGTCAGTGCCGCTTTGGGTTCACGACTAGCCATGTCGGCCCGGGTTCTCTGTCATATGGATGCTAGCGACACTATCATATATGTGAGCCAAAATGCGCAAACGGTCCCGGGCCATGGCAAGGCGACACCCGTGGGAATACCGTGCGTGAGGCCGCAAAGTGATATGAGGTGTTACCGGCTAGATCGATGTGACTTGGAATCGGGGTCCTGACAAGCCCATAAAATGTACGATTTCAATTATAGGCCCGTCTACGGCCCATTAAAGGCCAGTACAAGACCCATAAATAAGTCGGCGGCCCTTGGATCCTACGTGACGTAGAAGGCCCATGGATCCTGAGAGACGTAGAAGGCCCATGGACACTGCGAGATGTAGAAGGCCCATGGATCCTGCTAGACGTAGAAGGCCCATGGGTCCTGCGAGACGTAGAAGGCCCATGGATCCTACGAGACGTAGAAGGCCCATGGATCCTACGAGACGTAGAAGGCCCATGGTCGGGATAGTTGGCCCCCGTTTGAACGATATAGCGTATTCAAAGAATTACCCTACTCAATACTATCACCTCTAAAAAGCATACACTATACAACAAAGAGATCAAGGCATAGAAAGGTAGAATAATCCTACACTATACAATAAAGAAATTACAGCCGATTATACCCACTACGCATTATGGTACGGCACAGGTGATAATAAAGCATACACAAACAACAAATTACATACACTGGGCAAATACAGCTCATACATCATGGACGCACATCAACTTAACTCCATTTGAACTATAATCTCTTCAGAAAAAAGGGTTGGCCGGATTCAGATAGCACAAATTTTAGTCTGCAAAATCTCCAATTCCTTCATGGTTACCTCGGTGTCTTGTTTCATTTTTTTTACTCCTGCATCTAATACCTGCATATCCAGTCTCAACTTGTTGATTATACGTTGACAATCATGTACACGTTGTCTTGCCACCTCTAGTTGATGCTCGAGAACATCAGCACATTCCAATTCCAATCCATAATCATTCGGTAACGACCATGCCGCACTGCTCGCAGATTTTTGTGTTGATGTCACTTCATCCTGAAATGTTTCTGTAAGTACACATAACTAGGGCAAAAATATAGTTGCAACAGTGAAGCGAACAAGACACTATTTTGTACTACATGGGAAAACAGGACTAACAATAATGTTACACGTCACTTTCACACACAAAATGTTACACGTCATGAAGCATAAGCAGGTGATATTTTAAAAATTATAAAAAAGATAGTCTGTGGAGCCTGCATACAGAAATCCCTCTTAGCTCACCAAAGGAGCATGATGTTGGGGCCCAATCGAAAACACAGACAAGTTACAAATTTAGACAACACGTTGCGTATAAGTAAGCAAGCAGTTGGCCATTCTGTACCTCAATTAAAGTCTTAGGGAGCATAATGAACAGCAGAGGGTTTCATACAAACATACTACAACAGGCAAACTATGCAATCATTAGCATAGTATAAACTAGATTGTGAGCCTCATGCAATAATAGTTGGTTAATAGACTTCAAAGCTTCAGGCACACTTCGGCAGAGTAATTAAATGGTAAGGCCTTTAATTATGTTAACTAATAGTGATACAAGTACTGAACATCAGGCATAATTATTTGGGCATCTCATTAAGTGTGGAAAAATAAAGCAATTGAAAAGAGAAAATTAACTATGCCTGAAACAAACAAGGAATTGAACTGTTGAGTTGCATACAGTGACTTACCTTAGCAGGTTGAAGAGGCTCAGTGCAGCTCCTACTTCTCTTGCAAGGCTCCTTCCTAACATCTTGTACTTGGAAATCCTCAATCTTATCTTCATTGCACCCCCTCTGCAAGGTGACACAAACTAGTTACTCATCTCCTTGGAAGATAAATATGCATACTTTCCAGTCTGTGAACACAAAAGGATGAGATTATAACAAAACAGCACCACATAATGAAACATGCCGCATCTCTTGCACTTGCACACAATGAAATGAGCATTTACTATGCCTGCACTATGTAAAAACTAGGCATACCTTAGAACTAGATCTCCAGGTACTCTTGGAGAGCCTACTATAGTGTACAGCCAAACCTTTATGTCACCTATGAGTTAGACAAGGCCCCACTACAGCAGCCCTTAGTGTTTAAATCGTTGACAAGCTCTGTTAGAGTGTTATGTCAAGAACAGCAAGTAATCAAAGCAAACAGTCCTAGTATGGCTGGCTGATGCAAACAAGCAATTGAACAGATGTGTGAGCAAATCTTACATATCAAGAAAAGAAGCAAAGAAGGAGGCTTAAAGACCATCACTTGACTGGCCAGATTTAAGGGGCATTTAAACATCATGTGCAACGTATGAACTAACATAAACATTGCATATTCCAGCTTCTACAATGGAATTGTCACATCCTAGCTAGCCCATGCATTAGAGTGTTGCATCATGTCTACTTTCATCAGAAACTTGAATTGGGGAAGACAGAACCCCCAGAACCCCTCTGTTTTCAACTAAGGCTTACTAAAAATATTTTCAATGAACCTGAATTGCCCTTCTAAAAAGTTCACCCTCTTTGTCTTGGGTTAGAACCTCTGGCAAAATTGGTGCACAATTTTCTAGGTCAACAGAAGGTCATTGGATTAAATCATATGTAAATTGCATTTGGGCATTTAAATGCTAGTAAATATTTTGAATGCTCAAATAATTCTGGAAATAAGTGTGGGCTGTTGGAGATTTTCTAAATAGAGCCTCTGATTATTTTCAGGATCTTTAGAAGTGCCTAACTATTTTTAATAAGTCCACAAACTTACAGAATAATAGAAAAAGGAAAACCCACGCAAGCAGAGGCTTGCCTGGTGCCCATCTGGCAAGCCCACCTGCCAGCCCAGCCCAGCCACCGCTCCAGCGAGCTGCTTGGCTTGGCCAGGCAGGCAGGCAGGTGCTCGACGGCGGCACCAGCGCGCGCCACGCAGCTGCCCGCCGCCCTGCCTCCTCCTCTCTCCATTCTGCCGCCCTGGGTCGTTCACCCACTCCTCCCCCGAGCTCACAGACACGCCCTCTCCTCCCCAGCTCCTCTCCCTCGCTCACCCGCACCATGGCCGACGCTGTCGTGCCCGCGCCACCGTGATAACCGCGCTCTCCGTCCTCCCTGCGCCGCGCCACCGTGTCTAGGAGCTCCGCCGCCCTCCTCTCCTTCGAGCAAGCCGAGCCCCGAGCGCTCGCTTGCCTCGAAGCCGCTGCACGGACCTCGCCCGACTCCGCCACCGCCGGAGATCCCTTTCGCCGTCACCGCCGCACCAGCTCGTCCCCGACCGCGTCGACTGCACCGTCGTGACCGCCATGAGCTCAGCTAACTCCTCCCCCTTCTCGTTCTCGCTCTCGAGCCCTGCAGCGACCCCATGGAGATTCACCGCACGCGCCACCTCCGAGCTCGTCGCCGACGTGTCTCCGGCCAACCACCGGCCACACCACCGTGTCTAACACACTCACCGCATCGCGAGGAGCCCAACGCACCACCCCACGCGCTTCGCCATGCCCAGTAGCCACGGGTCCATCTTCAACCGACTTCGGCGACCGCCACGGTTGTCGTCGGCGACGTTTCAGGCCACCCCGAGCTCAACCACCACCACCAAATGCTGCGGCTCGTTCCCAGCTACACGTAGATGCCTTCCGCCACTCATTTGGTCGCCGGAACGCACAAATGCACTCTCACCGCCGCGTCTGGCCTCGCCGGAGGCTAAACGCCGGCGTGTTTGACCCTTGACTTTGACTAGGGTGGGCCCAGGTTGACTCCCCTGAGTCTATGACAAGTGGGGCCCCCCTCTGTTAATTAACCTAGATTAGTTTTAACTAAATTTAGTTAGTTTAATTAATCACGACATGTGGGACCCACCGGTCAGTTGACTGACGCCCCTTTGACCACCGACGTCACCTCGACGCCTTCTTTGAGGCAATAACTAATTTTTGGATTTATTTTTTTATATAGAAAATTCCAGAAATTGTAGCAAACTTCAAAAATTCATAGAAATTAATATGTAACTCCAAATGCAAAGATTTTGTAACATCCCAAATTTTCAATTTGGAATGTTATACATTAGGTCATCATGCATATCATATTTTTCTCGCATTTTTCCGATCCTATAAAATTTCACGCAACTCAAGGACCCTCGGAGAGAGTTGGAAGTTTCATTATTTTCATATTCGGGATTTCTCAAATTTTGAAAATAGGATCATTGGATTTATTTAATTATCTTCATAAGTTTTTCCGATAAAAAAACTTGAGAGAGGGAATAATATGACTTTCCCAACATTTAGGAAAAATGAAGATTTTATAAATAAATCAAATTATGGTTTTTGAAAGTTTATTTGCTTTAGGCAAAAAAATGAGTATTTCAAAAATATGCATTTTGCCCCGTTTTAAAGTTCATTTTGTTCGACTCATTTTTAGGAGTCGGGAAAAATTAATTTTATTAAATTTGGAGTCCGTTTGGTTTGATTTTATTTTCGTTTAATTTTGTTTAAAAAAAAACTACCCCGCTTTGGGCTAAGGGCCCACTGCCCAACCACCGCCGCCCGCCCAGCCTCCCTCCCCTCACACGCCCAGGAGATCACGCCGCCGCCGCCTCATGAGTCCGGCTCGGACCCGCCCGCCGCCGCTTGCTTGCCCCTCCCCAAGGCAGCACCCCTTCTATTTAACCCCGCCCCCTCCTCTCCCTCACCCCGAGCCACCGCCGCCCCTCACCCGAGCCGCCGCCGCCCTTGAAGACGCCCGCCGCCGCCCGCCGCCGCCACGTCGCCACCCGCCACCCGCCGACCCACGGACCCGCCGCCACCACGGAGCCGGAGCCCTTGGCGACCTCGCCGGAGGTAGCCGACCTCGCCCCCGATCCGGTTTGCTTTAAAAACCGATCCGGTTTCGTGTTGTTCGGTTTTTTTAAAAAAACAACCTAGATTGGTTTAATTTTTTTCGGTTTTATTATTTAGTGAACGCTCATCGACCCGCTCGCTTCAATGAACGTGTTCGCTCGGATTAGTTCTGTTAACTAACGTCCGCTGTTTAAACCGTTCTTCGTTTTCTTTTAATCGGATTTAATCCGTTATTTTCGATTTTGATTTCGATTCGATTTTCAAATCTGTTTATTTTCTCGCTCGTTTATCGGAATCAGGTGATTCAAGCGCCTGGAGTTTCGTTTCGAAACCGCCGTTTCGACTAACCTACTTAAACCAAGTTTTGCTACTGTAAAATTTTGACCTAGTTTCAGATTGCTAATCCGAGTCGTTCTCTCTCGAGTTTCGACTTTCGATACTTTATTTGATTCGATTCTTTTGCAACCAGGGTTCTTAAGTTGAACTCTCTGGTTAGATCGTTTATTCGAGTTTTCCCTGTGCATTAGATGAGTACTTATTGTATGCTTGTTGTTTGTCTGCGTTAGATTACCCGGAGTGCGCCGCTTGTTACTTCGAATCTCTAGGTCTCGCGGATCATCAGCAAGGCAAGTAACACTTGATCATACTTTTCTATTACCCAGTTTTTATGCATTAGATCAAACCCTCAAACACTTGCATGTTTAGGATCTAATTAAATTGTGGGATTGGGAAGTAGATTTGAGGTAGTACCTATTACTGTTTTACTTATGAAACCTTGGGAGTCACTTCTCGCTTGCTTATTATATCATGCTATGCTAGTAGACGTGGATTGGGTGAGTGAATATCCATGACAGATGTGAGATTGTTAATTAATGGTTTATCTAAGGTGGCAACCTAAACACACATCTGGGTGGATTGAGGCACCTGATTTCTATCAGACTTGCTGTATTTCTTGGACCGCCACCGGTGCTCTAAGGGATCATAAGATTATTCAAACTGGAAACTTCCGTGTGCAGCCACAAGCCAATTATGGGCTCTGGCGTAGTTGACTAAGTTGTGCGAACTCTTACGGGTAGGCTAGCTGATGTAGGGGATGTAGGTTGGTACGGTCTACCCACATGTAAGGTGCTAGCGCTTCGAAGACTATGTCTCGGTCATCCGCTTCTCAAACACCATGTAGTCACGAGAACCAAGCGGAGGCGATCGAGTCTTGTGGGGAAAAGTCGCAAACCTCTGCAGTGTATAAACTAATCATGATTAGCCGTGTCCCCGGTTATGGACGTTTTGAGTATCCGGTACTTGAATATCATGTGAATCTCAACATGTTACTTCTAATAAATGTTATTGGGTTTTGATGAGTACTTTTAATTGGGATTGAGGATGCTGTCAACCATTCTCAATGTTTAACAACCACCATGATAGTTTAATAAAATTATTCCTTTGTTGTAGGGAAAAACTAGCTTTATGCAAAATGTAACCAGAGAGCTTTACCACCAGCCATATATGCATGTAGTATAGGCTTATTCCTCATTGCTCTCTATGTGTTACATTGCCAAGATATTCCATGTGTTGACCCGTTGGCTGCAACTTTCATGTTGCGATTTTCGGACAACGAGTAAGGTGTTAGGTCGTGGTTCTATACTCGGTGATGCCGATGGAGTTGATGGACTCACTTATCTTCCAAGCCTTCCATTGTTATTATTAGATGGCCTTAAGCCATATTATTGTAATAAGTTCCTTGTGGACAACGATGTAATAAGTGTGTGATTGCTACTCGCTATAAATCCTTCAAGCTTGTGTGGTGTCGATTCTTGATCCAGGATGACACCGAGCACGAGACTTGATCCATTCGGTCTGGTCGCTCAGAGATGGTATCAGAGCACACGCCGACTGTAGGACACGACCACTAAGTTAAAGCCATAGATCACTACTCTCTTCCCATTTTCTAACTCCTCATCTTTTCTACTCTTAGGATGACGGACGCGAAGATCAAGTACACCCAACCAGATGAAGGCACACCTTTTGGATTTCACTTGAAGGAAGTCACCAAGTACCTGAACATTGGACTACCCAGCTTCACCGAACTTTCAACGCCACTCTGCTCAAGAGGAGCGCTGGAAGATTCAAGCTCACGCTCCAGAAGGACATTCGCCCCAATCACCAAGCCTATAGATAGTGTTTTCGCACCCACTTGAGTCCGGAAAGAGCATGGCAGCTCACATCACCATGGGACGCATTGGAGAAGTTTACCAAGAAGACCTCAAGGACACTATCTACCAGATTTGCGGACGCCGAGATGACAAATGGGACATAGTCAGCACCAAGAAGGATAGATCCATTGCAGCTTTCATCCAGGAGTTAAACCAGCACATTCGACGCCAGGAGAACCAAATGTGCAACGATATGTTGGAGTTGCAGAACGCAAAGGGAAGGATCATCGAACTTGAGGAAGAACTAAAGACTACACGCAAGGACTACATGGACGAGATCGTAGCTCTAGCAAGACACAATAACGATCTTAAGTACGAGATCGAAGAACTCAAGAAGAAGTTGGCGCCAGAATGAAGACCAGTATGTCGGTTGCCCAAGCGACTACATCAACATCGACAACACCGATTCGGATCCAAGTGAACCCGACTTTGAAGACGGTCGAGCGACATCATGGAGTCTTCCACCGTTCAAATTAGTAGAAGTCCCCACATATTAGTAGTATTCCCCCATGTAAACATTTTAGTACACGCACTTTTGCGATAGTTAGATCGTTGTAAGCCCTTGTTTGATTGAATGAAGTGATTTTGTGTGCCTTTGCTCATGTGCATTTGGGTAGTGATTCCCCTTAGACCTCAATCTATTCTAAATTCTCGTCTTTTCTAAACCCATCGATGCCTCCGAGACGCGACCGGGTTCGCTTTTCCTGCCAGAGATCACCCAATTGATTCAGCAGCAGAATACCCTGATTCAAACATTGGTGCAGAACTAGGGCAACAACAACAACAACAACAACAACCCACCGCCACCACCACCTGCGGATCACCTGACTCGTTTTCTTAGACTGAATCCGCCGGTGTATTCCAGTAGCACCGAGCCGATTGTGGAAGATGATTGGCTCCGTAAGATAGGAAGGGAGTTGACCACTGCAGGATGCACAGATGGTGAAAGAGTGAAGTTTGCAGCACATCAGCTTGAAGGACCCGCAGCAGCATGGTGGGAGAATTTACAGCCACTTACCCGTGACACCGCCACAAGGGATCGATTTCACAAGCTTTTCAGACCGCCCATGTTTCAGCAGGAGCCATGGCTATGAAGAAGCGTGAGTTTCGCAACTTACGCCAAGGAGGAAGGACTGTTGGCGATGTGGATGATTTTAGTAAGTTAGCACGTTATGCCCTGGATGACGTTGCTACGGATGCAGCTAAACAGAGAAGTTTCTAGAAGGACTGAATGATGAGTTCAAGATGCCGTTGATGGTAGCAAGTTTCAACAACTACCAGGAGTTGGTAGACCGAGCCCTCATGATTGAAGGAAAGCAGCAGAAATCGAAAACCGCAAGAGGAAGTATGGACGGAGAAGTATAACTCGAGCCGAAAGCGTAAGCCTCGTTATACCCCTAAATCAGGAATTCAGTTTCAGCATACCCATGGAGGAGGTAATTCGCATAACCATAATGGCACCAAGAATGGAAACGGAATGGAGGAAGCAATGGACAGAACCGCACCAACCCGTCAACACCATCCAAAGTAGACCTGAGTCATATCACTTGCTTTAAGTGCCGCAAGATCGGGCATTATGCCAATGACTATCCCGTAGGCGAATGGAAATGGCAATGGAAGCTCGAAAGAAGCCCAACCCTTTCAACAGGGGACAGGTGAACCACATTGATGTGGAGGAGGTTGAAGATCAGCCCGATGCAAGAATCGGTAAGTTTTTGGTTAAGTCATTTATCGCAGTTGTTCTTTTCGATCATGGTGCATCGCATTCATACATATCAAGGGATTTTGGATAAGTACAAATTACCGACCCAAGCCCTTAGGTCACCCATGCTAGTAACCTCACCCGAGCAGTACATGGCTAGTAAATGGTGTGATCGACCGCCATTAAGGATTGGACACTATGTTTTCCCTCGCACCTAATAGTTCGGAATCCCAAGGATTGGATGTGATATTAGGAATGGATTGGTTATCAAAGTATGGAGGAACATAGATTGCACCACAAAGTCAATTTTGCTCACCACCCGGAGGGAAGAAGGATCAAGTATGTATCACGGCACGAGCCGAGGAGAGCGCAAGTTAATTGCTTATCGAGTGGTGCGGGAAGAAGTACCATGGTGAAGGATTTTCCGATGTATTTCCTAAGAGTTGCGGTGAATGCCACCGGATAGAGACATTGAGTTTTTGATCGAGCTGTTGCGTGAACAGGCCCGATATCGAAACGACCGTACAGGATGCCCGCACAGGATTTGGCGGAAATCAAGAAGCAGATTAAGGAACTATTGGATAAAGGTTTTATTCGCCCAAGCTCTTCACCTTGGGGATCACCCGTATTGTTAGTGGAGAAGAAGGATGGATCATTAAGAATGGTTGTTGATTATCGTGGATTGAATGAAGTAACAATCAAGAACAAGTACCCACTACCTATGATAAATGATCTGTTTGATCGCCACAAGGAGCTAAGGTGTTTTCCAAGATCGATTTGCGATCAGGGTACCATCAGTTGAAGATTCGAGAGCAGGACATACCTAAGACAGCGTTTACCACGAGATATGGACTGTATGAGTATACCGTTATGTCATTTGGACTGACTAACGCACCAGCCTATTTCATGAACCTGATGAACAAAGTATTTATGGAGTTTTTGGATAAGTTCGTCGTGGTGTTCATTGATGACATTTTGATTTTTTCGAAGAATGAAGAGGAACACAAGGAACATTTGAGATTGGTTTTAGAGAAACTGAGGGAACACCAGTTGTATGCCAAGTTCAGCAAATGTGAGTTTTGGCTAAAGGAAGTTGGATTTCTCGGACATGTTATATCCGGAGAAGGAATAGCAGTTGACCCCACAAAGGTTGAGACCGTAACCAAATGGTAAGCACCAACGACTGTTGGAGAGATTCGAGTTTCCTTGGACTCGCAGGATACTACCAAGATTCATTGAGAATTTCTCAAGGATTGCCAAGCCTATGACAGAATTGTTGAAGAAGGATAACAAATTCATATGGACCGAGGACCGTGAGGCAAGTTTTCAGGAGTTGAAGAAAAGATTGGTTACCTCACCAGTTTTGATATTGCTGCACGGACTAAGGATTACGAGGTGTATTGCGGCGCTTCACGCCGAGGACTTGGAGCAGTGCTTATGCAGGAAGGAAGAGTTGTTTCAGACGCTTCACGACAACTTAAGCCCCATGAGTTGAATTATGCCACCCATGATTTGGAGTTAGCAGCCGTTGTGCATGCCTTAAAGACATGGAGACATTTTCTCATTGGAAATCATTGTGAAGTATATACGGATCACAAGAGTTTGAAGTACATCTTCACACGTAGAATTGAATCTCGCATACAAAGGAGATGGTTAGAGCTTATCAAGGATTATGATATGAGACTGCATTATCACCCCGGAAAGGCTAATGTCGTAGCAGACGCATTGAGCCGTAAGAGCCACGTCAATACCCTAATGATGGGAGGGATACCCAATAAATTAGCCGAGGACCTTCGAGAGCTATATTTGGAAATAGTTCCGAGAGGCTATGTAGCAGCATTCGAGATTCAGTCGACACTGATGGACAAAATCAGAGAAGCCCAAAAGGCAGATAAGGAAGTTGCCTCTATAAAGGAGAAAATGAGCAAAGGAAAAGCTAAAGGATTCGTGAGGATGAGCACGATACCCTATGGTTTGAAGACCGTGTTTATGTGCCCAATAACCCAGAGATCAGGAAGTTGATTTTACAAGAAGCTCATGATTCACCTTATTCGATTCACCCAGGAAATACCAAGATGTATTTGGATTTGAAGAATACTTTCTGGTGGACCGGAATGAAGAAGGATATTGCGGAGTATGTAGCGGTTTGCGATGTATGTCAGAAAGTAAAGGCAGAGCATCAGAAGCCAGCAGGATTGTTACAACCATTGCCGATACCCGAATGGAAGTGGGATAAACTAGGCATGCATTTCATCACAGGTTTGCCAAAGACTTGTTCAGGATATGACTCGATTTGGGTCATAGTCGACCGCTTGACGAAGGTAGCTCATTTCATACCACTCAAGACTACATATAGCAGTGCTAAGTTGGCAAAGATATACATGACCAGAATTGTGTGTTTACACGGAGTTCCAAGGAGCATCATATCAGACAGAGGAACCCAATTTACCTCAAAATTTTGGAACCAGTTACACGAAACATTGGGAACCAGATGGAATTGAAGACAGCTTTCCACCCACGGATGATGGATGATCGAGAGAGTCAATCAGATTTTGGAGGGTATCTTTGAGAGCTTGTGCACTAGATTATGGATCTAGTTGGGATGACAATTTGTCAGATGCAGAATTTTCTTATAACAACAGTTACCAAACCAGCTTGAGAATGGCACCTTTCGAGGCTTTGTATGGAAGAAGATGTAGGACACCGTTGTCATGGGACTAAACCGAGATCGCCGATTGTTTGGACCAGATTTGATTAAGGAGTCTCGAAAGGAAGGTTAAACTGATTCGGGATAGGCTCAAGGTAGCCCACCGGCATAAAAGAGCTATGCCGATTCAAAGCGCCAGCGATTGAGTATGAAGTTGGAGACAGTATATCTTAGAGTATCCCCGCTTCGAGGAGTTAAGCGTTTTGGAGTTAAAGGAAAGTTAGCACCACGCTTAGTTGGACCATATAAGATTTTGCAACGCATGGGAGAAGTTGCTTATAAGTTGGAATTGCGGAAGGACTGTCGGAGTTCATGATGTATTCCATGTTTCTCACTGAAGAAATGTCACCCGAGATAGCAGAGATACCGTTAAGAGACACAAAGTGCACCGGAAGCAATTCAGTTGAAGGATGATTTAACATATGAGGAAAACCGTTAAGATTCTCGATTATGCTAGCAGAGTTACTCGCAGAAAGTTATCAAGTTTTGCAAAGTTCAATTGGAGCCACCACACGAAGATGAAGCCACCGGGAAAGAGAGGAAGTTTTGCTCAAGGACCACCTCACCTATTTTCTAGCCAACCCGAATCTCGAGGGCTAGATTCATCTTAAAGGTTTGTAACATCCCAAATTTTCAATTTGGAATGTTATACATTAGGTCATCATGCATATCATATTTTCTCGCATTTTTCCGATCCTAGAAAATTTCACGCAACTCAAGGACCCTCGGAGAGAGTTGGAAGTTTCATTATTTTCATATTCGGGATTTCTCAAATTTTGAAAATAGGATCATTGGATTTATTTAATTACCTTCATAAGTTTTTCCGATAAAAAAACTTGAGAGAGGGAATAATATGACTTTCCCAACATTTAGGAAAAATGAAGATTTTATAAATAAATCAAATTATGGTTTTTGAAAGTTTATTTGCTTTAGGCAAAAAAATGAGTATTTCAAAAATATGCATTTTTGCCCCGTTTTAAAGTTCATTTTGTTCGACTCATTTTTAGGAGTCGGGAAAAATTAATTTTATTAAATTTGGAGTCCGTTTGGTTTGATTTTATTTTCGTTTAGTTTTGTTTAAAAAAAAACCGCGGGCCCCCGCCTGGGCCAAGGGCCCAGCCGGCCCAACCACCGCCGCCCGCCCTCCCTCCTCCTCAAGCTTCCAGAGAGGAGACCGCCCGCCGCCTCGCCAGTCCGGCTCGGACCGCCGCCGCCGCCCCCTGCTTGCCCCCTCCCCAAGGCAGCACCCCTTCTATTTAACCCCGCCCCCTCCTCTCCCCTCACCCGAGCCGCCGCCGCCCTCACCCGAGCCGCCGCCGCCCCTTGAAGGACGCCGCCGCCGCCGCCGTCGCCGCCGCCGCCACGTCGCCACCCGCCACCCGCCGACCCGCGGACCCGCCGCCACCCGCCGAGCCTCGAGCCCGGCGGCGACTCACCGAGGTAGCCGACCTCGCCGCCCCCCATCCGGTTTTTGCTTTAAAAACCGATCCGGTTTTCGTGTTGTTCGGTTTTTTTTTTAAAAAAAAACAACCTAGATTGGTTTAATTTTTTTTTCGGTTTTATTATTTAGTGAACGTTCATCGACCCGCTCGTTTCAATGAACGTGTTCGTCGGATTAGTTCTGTTAACGAACGTCCGCTGTTTAAACCGTTCTTTGTTTTTCTTTTAATCAGATTTAATCCGTTATTTTCTGATTTTGATTTCCGATTCGATTTTCAAATCTGTTTATTTTCTCGCTCGTTTATCGGAATCAGGTGATTCAAGCGCCTGGAGTTTCGTTTCGAAACCGCCGTTCCGACTAACCTACTTAAACCAAGTTTTGCTACTGTAAAATTTTTACCTAGTTTCAGATTGCTAAACCGAGTCGTTCTCTCTCGAGTTTCGACTTTCGGTACTTTATTTGATTCGATTCTTTTGCAACCAGGGTTCTTAAGTTGAACTCTCTGGTTAGATCGTTTATTCGAGTTTTCCCTATGCATTAGATGAGTACTTATTGTATGCTTGTTGTTTGTCTGCGTTAGATCACCCGGAGTGCGCCGCTTGTTACTTCGAATCTCTAGGTCTCGCGGATCATCAGCAAGGCAAGTAACACTTGATCATACTTTTCTATTACCCAGTTTTTATGCATTAGATCAAACCCTCAAACACTTGCATGTTTAGGATCTAATTAAATTGTGGGATTGGGAAGTAGATTTGAGGTAGTACCTATTACCTGTTTTACTTATGAAACCTTGGGAGTCACTTCTACGTTTGCTTATTATACCATGCTATGCTAGTAGACGTGGATTGGGTGAGTGAATATCCATGACAGATGTGAGATTGTTAATTAATGGTTTATCTAAGGTAGCAACCTAAACACACATCTAGGTGGATTGAGGCACCTGATTTCTATCAGGACTTGCCTGTATTTCTTCGGACCGCCACCCAGGCTCTAAGGGATCATAAGATTATTCAAACTGGAAACTCCCGTGTGCAGCCACAAGCCAATTATGGGCTCTGGCGTAGTTGACTAAGTTGTGCGAACTCTTACGGGTAGGCTAGCTGATGTAGGGGATGTAGGTTGGTACGGTCTACCCACATGTAAGGTGCTAGCGCTTCTGAAAGACTATGTCTCGGTCATCCGTTTCTCAAACACCATGTAGTGCGAGAACCAAGCGGAGGCGATCGAGTCTTAATGGGGAGAAGTGCATAAACCTCTGCAGAGTGTATAAACTAATCATGATTAGCCGTGTCCCCGGTTATGGACGTTTTGAGTATCTGGTACTTGAATATCATGTGAATCTCAACATGTTACTTCTAATAAATGTTATTGGGTTTTGATGAGTACTTTTTAATTGGGATTGAGGATGCTGTCAACCATTCTCAGTGTTTAACAACCACCATGATAGTTCAATAAAATTATTCCTTTGTTGTAGGGAAAAACTAGCTTTATGCAAAAAGGTAACCGTAGAGCTTTACCACCAGCCATATATGCATGTAGTATAGGCTTATTCCTCATTGCTCTCTATGTGTTATATTGCCAGCATATTCCATGTGCTGACCCGTTTCGGCTGCAACTTTCATGTTGCGACTTTTCGCATAACGAGTAAGGTGTTAGGTCGTGGTTCTATACTCGATGATGCCGATGGAGTTGATGGACTCACTTATCTTCCAAGCCTTCCGCTGTTATTATTAGATGGCCTTAAGCCATATTATTGTAATAAGTTCCCTTGTGGACAACGATGTAATAAGTGTGTGATTGCTACTCGCTATAAATCCTTGAAATCTTGTGTGGTGTCAAGATTCTGATCCAGGGATGACACTGAGCATAGAGACTTGATCCATTCGGGTCTGGTCGCTACAGATTTATATATGAATTTTGATCAGAAAAATTCAATCTATCCATTGGTAATGGTTTCATGCATGACAGAACAAGTTAACCTTGCTGTTTAAGCAGAATAAGATAACGCACTAATATTGCTATGTTAAATGAACTAACATTTGAATATTTGATTCAAATGAGTTCATTCCTTTCTGTTCTAGCTTGCATTAGACCAAGATACATTCATATTGCCATGTCATAGCATGCATCATATTGTTGCATATCGTCATGTGTTGATTATGTTCAGTGTGTCTTTCGTGGTAGGTTCTGCCTCCGAGGATAACCCCGAATATCCATCTGAAGGGCAGTACCCTACTACCACTACATCAGCCAAGCAACCCATCGATCATTCCGATACAAACCCATGATCTCGCTTTTGCTCTTGTTTACTACATTAAGACAACGCGATTCAAACTGTTGTGTGTTGCGGTAGTTGAACCCACTTCCTTTGCATGACCTGTCATTGCCACAGTAACTAGATGAAACCCACTAGCATGTGTAGGAGTTGATTGAGCCATATTTGTGTTTCCTACCATGCTATTCTTGCTATGCTTAGAGTTGTGTCAGGTCTGGCTCTTCGGGATGATGAACTAGAGTGAAAGGTTGTGTCGGTAACGAGAGTGAAGTGTTGAACAAGATTTGGTAAAGGTATCGATGAGAGGCCATGTAGGAGTACAAGGTGGGTTGTTTCATTGAAGCCGTCCTTAAGAACTAAGATCTGTGTGTGTCATTTAAGACTCAGCTACTACCACACATTGGGATCCTTAATTGACCCTCTCGACTTATTAACCACTCTTGTCCTCTGTCCGGGAGTTGCAAAGTAGTTGCTGGTGTTTGCAGCATGCTAGGGGCTGTACGCAGCGTTGACCTTAGGGGTGGGCTGTGTTGCGGTAGGCACGTGGCACGGTGTACCGATTCGCCCGTTTGGTGTCTCGGGAACCCTGCACACATCGTTCGGGGCCGTTAGTGGAAACCTCGGCCGGACTCCCTGTGGATGGAACCCGAATAGGCGATAAACCTGGACTAGGGACTCGTGTGTTTAGTCAGGTCGTGGCCGACACCCTCGCTGGGCTTCCGCTTGAAGGTTAACGAGTACATGTCGTGTAGCGGCGATAAGTGGTGAGAGCGTGTGTGAAGAAGTACACCCCTGCAGGGTATAAAACTATTCGAATAGCCGCGTCCGCTGTAAAGGACTACTTGGTCACCTATACAGTTCATAGACAAGTAAATGGATACTACTAAAAGCCATTTGAGAGCAACCCATCCTCAGAGGACTTTGAGCGAAAATCATCAAGTGAGGAAAAACCCAAAAACCAAACCCCTACAAACCCAGAGTGATTGAGCATCACTTAAGAGATTGATCCTGCGTGGATCCGACGCTTGTTACCTTTGAAGACTGTGCTTCTTCCAAACGGTTAGGCGTCATGGTCTAGAGCATCCAAGAGGAATTATGGATCGCCGAGTGACCAAGTCTGTGAAGGTTTGGAAGTCGCCTGAAGACTTACCACGAGTGATTGGACGAGGTCTGTGTGACCTTAGTTCAAGGAGAATACGGTGAGGACTTGGTGTCCCGAGCTGCGTGCTTAGCGATCGGGTGTCCAGGATCGTGTGTCCTCGAGTTTAAATACTCACCGCTCCAAACCAGACGCATAATTGAGACAGCAGTTGGAACTGGTCTACCAAATCATTGTCTTCACCAACCTAACTGGTTCTATTTCCTCAACCCTTTCATTTCCTCATTATTGTGTTGAGTGTTTGTTCATATCTGTGTTTGAAGACTTTGATCAAGACTTTCTCAATTTCCTCGCCCAATTTCTTCATCTATTTGTCTTCATCTTGTGCTATCCTGTGTTTACGCTTTACATACTCTTTGATTGTCTTCATTTCATCATGATGACCATGCCCACATTCTCTTATGCTTACTTCGAGTACTTATTCCGCTGCAAGTAGTTCTTCGCTAAGGAATTTCCTCACCGCAAATTCCTCGAAGAAGAATTCATAAAATCACCTATTCACCCCCTCTAGTCGATATAACGCACTTTCAATTGGTATCAGAGCAAGGTACTCCCTTGTTCTGTGTGATTTTGGTTTAACCACCTGGAGTTTTAGTTATGTCGACCGTAGGTATGATCAAGGTCTCAGCAGGGTGTCCTACCTTTGATGGGACGGACTACCCCTACTGGAAGAACAAGATGCGAATGCATCTTGAGGCAATTGACAACGATCTCTGGTATGTTGTGGAAACTGGTGTTCCCTCAGTCACACCTTCTCTGAATGCTGCCGATGTGAAGATATTCAAGCAACTCGATTCTCAAGCGAAGAATATCATATGTGGCCATCTGAGCAAAGGACAATATGGAAGAGTGAGTGCTTTGGAAAGTGCCAAACTCATCTGGGACAGGCTGTCCAAAGTAAATGAAGGAGTCTCAACTCAGCGTGACTCTCGAGTTGATGTTCTTCGCAATCTCTTCAACCGCTTCAAAAGACTCGACAACGAAAATGTTCAACAAACCTTCGATCGCCTCACTGACATCTCAAATGAGCTTCAAGCACTTGGCGCCACTGACATCACCGACCATGAGGTGGTGAAGAAATTGTTGAGATCGCTTGATTCCTCATTTGATACTCTGGCACAGATGATACAAGAGCGCGCTGGCCACAAGTCACTTGATCGAGCTGATATCCTCGAGAGGCTAAATACTCATGAGTTCCAGCTTGCTGAAAAGAGAGATCTCTATGGTTCTAGCTATGGAAAAACACGTGCCCTGAAGGCCAAGGCTGTGTATGAATCTGAGTGTGAAGACTCTGGTAGTAGCCTTGGAGATCCTGAAGAATTAGGCCAGGAGCTAGCACTGCTCGTGAAGAATTTCCAGAAGTTCTCAAGACGTGGTCGCTTTGGAAAATCCTCAAGAAGCAAGTGATTCCTCATCCAAAGGACTATAAGAGAAGACTTTGTCACAAATGCAAGAAACCTGGTCACTACATCCAAGATTGTCCTCATGGGAAAAGGAATTAAAGAAGAAGAAACACAAGGATTACAGCCGATGACGCCAAGAAGAATAAGAAATCATCGAAATCTTCATCATCAAAATCCTCAATGCCTTCTTCTCACAAGAAGAGCAGCTCCAAAAAGGCTCGGGCATTCATTGGCAAGGAAATGGACTCTGAAGCTGAATCTGAGGAACATGAGGAAGAGGAGGCTTCAGAAGAATCTGAGTCTGGTGTGGCGAGTCTAGCTCTCGCTACTACTTTCGTCAGCAAGTGCATCTTCAACTCTGAAGAAAATGACCTCACCAACAATGCTGATGAAGATAGTGATGACTATGCTCCCACCTATTGCTTCATGGCAAAGGGTGCCAAGGTACTCAAATATACCTCCTCTGAATCTAGTGAAAATGAATCTGATGAAGATCTAAAGCCCAGTTACTCAAAACTTGCTAAGATTGCTGTAAAACAACAACATGCCTTGGAAAAGGTTCAAAACATGCTAGATAAGAGTGATGATATGTTAGGTGAAGAAATGGATCGCACTAAAGCCCTGACTGAAAATCTTCAGAGACTTCACTCTAGATTTGACAACCTTCAAGGTCATCATAACACTCTCTTATCGATCATGAGAAACTTTCTTATGGATTTCTTCAAAGAAAGCAAGATCTTGAGAAGCTAAGAGTGAATTATGAAGATCTTCAAGGAGCACGATTCATTACTTGCTCAACAAATCAGCGCTTCTCGTGAAGAATTTGTTCCTCCATGCTTAAAGTGCATTGAACGTGAATCGCTAATTCTTCACCGAATGTTCAAATGCTTCAACTGTTACAAATTCTTCACCTGCCTCTGCTATCACTAATTCCTCATCTGAGGACATTGCTAGTATCACTGACGATGCAGGGCTGAAGGAATTGTATATGACAGGCATGTACAAAAGCCTCAAAGGGCATCGACTCTTTGTGATGTGCTTAAAAGTAGATCCTCAACAGAACCCTAGGAAAGAGGGTATTGCCTTTGAGAGGAAACTCAATGCTGATGGAACATATTGGAAGCCTGAGCAGTATCCCAAAACCTCATGGGTTGCTGCAAAGGGACCTCCAGTTGATCCATCTAACTTATCTGGCTTTACATGCGAGTCTCATCATTCTTCTGATGAGTCATTTGACTCCAACTATAAACTGTTCAAAAATCAGAATGGTGAAGTATTTGCTAGATATGTTGGCACTAACTGCACGAACGGTTCCCCTATGAAGAAAATTTGGGTTCCCAAGAAGTTCCTTGAAAGTCTTCAGGTGAATGTCCTCATGACACCACCTGTGAAGAATAGGAACCCCGGATCAAATTCTTCATATGGATCCAAGTCCTCATACGGACCAAATTCCTCACATGGATCAAATTCCTCAAAAGGATCAAAGTCCTCATATGATTATCATCGTGCTAATAACTCTGTTTCGCAGGGTAGAGCTATGGGCTATGAATATGTGCATTATTCTTCAAACCAATATGTTCATAAGTCCTCAAAGAATTTCTCTGCTTATTCATATGCTTACCCTAACCCCTCTTATGTGAAACGAAATGGATTGGCCTCTATGCCACCATTCTCATATGGTGCTCGCAGAGTGATGAACTCTTTGCCACCCCTTCAGATGTGGGTGGTGAAGAAAAAGAACTAACCTCTTCTCAGGGTCAGGTCTCCGGCGCGCTTTCAACGCCTCAAGAATTTGCTGGGGCCCCGACAAAATGCTCGAAAGGACGCAGGCTAATCATGAAGAAATGAACTTTCATTTCACACGTCCTCATACCGCTTATCTGTTATACTGACTGATGAAATTCATCTGATGAACTTGATATCATATTCTTCACTGATGAAGTATATGAGATCGTAAGTTGTACTAATTCATCTGCAGGATGATCAACCCAAAGCCACTGAGTGGTTTCTCGATAGTGGATGTACAAATCACATGACTGGTGACAAGAATCTATTGATGGATGCTCCCTTATCACCGTCTCATCTGAAGCATATCATCTTTGCTGACAAAGGCAAAAGTCAGGTATTGGGTCTTGGTAAGGTTGCGATCTCTAAGGACATACACATGGACAAAGTCATGCTTGTTGAGTCCTTAGGATACAACCTCATGTCAGACTCAATGCTTTGTGATCTTGATATGGTTGTTATCTTTGGCAAGTATCATTGTGTTGTGATTATGGAAGCTGACAATTCCAAAGTCTTCAAAGGCTTTAGGAGAGGAGACTTGTATATTGTTGACTTCTCTACAGGACCACAACCAGCCGTGTGTCTACTTGCAAAAGCTTCAGAAGGCTGGCTATGGCATCGGCGACTTGGTCACGCAGGCATGAGGAATTTGAACACGCTTGCGAAGAAGAAGCATGTCATTGGCATTGAGAATGTCAAATTCCTCAAGGATCACTTGTGTGGAGCTTGTGAAGCTGGAAAATGACCAAGGCCAAGCATCCAATAAGACTATCATGACCACTACTCGTCCTTCAATTGCTTCACATGGACCTCTTTGGTCCTAATCATTACTCAGCTGTCACTAATGACACATCTCTATATGGCTTTGTTATTGTTGATGATTATTCTCGTTACACATGGGTACACATTGTTACTTACAAAAATCAAGTGCAGGAAGTCTTCAAACGATTTTCCTCGAGGGCTTCAACTAACTTTGGTGTGAAGATCGACACATCAGAGTGACAATGGAACTGAGTTCAAGAATTCCTGTCTTGATGCCTATCTTGATGAACTTGGTATTACTCATGAGTTATCTGCTCCCAATACTCCTCAGCAGAATGGCGTCGTGGAGCGCAAGAACAGAACTCTTGTTGAGATGGCTCGCACTATGCTTGATGAATACAAAACGCCTAGTCGTTTTTGGATTGATGCAATTGATACTGCGTGCCACATCATCAACAGAGTATATCTTCACAAATTCTTCAAGAAGACTGCCTATGAACTCCTCACTGACAAGAAACCCAATGTAAGTTATTTCAAAGTCTTCGGTGCTAAATGCTGGATTAGAGATCCTCATCACAATTCTAAATTTGCACGGAAAGCACATGAAGGCTTTATGCTTGGTTACGGAAAGGACTCGCACACCTACAGAGTCTTCAACATCGCTCTTCACAAGATTGTTGACACTGTAGATGTGCGGTTCGATGAAACTAATGGCTCGCAAAGAGAGCACCTACCTTCTGTGTTAGATGAACCAGCACCTCAGGAATCTATCAAGTTCAAGGCAACTGAGGATGTCATTCCTATTGAAGAATCAGCTGAAGAATTCATCCCAGTACGCGAAGAACGTCGAACTGATGCACCAGAAGATAATGCTGAATACAATGGTGCTGAGGAAAATGATGAAATTCCTCGACACAACCAGCTCATCCTCGCATTGCAAAAGAAGTACAAGTTGACAAGATCATCAATGACATTGAAGCGCCAGGTCCTCTCACACGCTCAAAAGCTTCACATTTATCTAACTTTTGTGGGCACTATGCTTTTGTCTCTATCATAGAGCCCACTAAGGTAGATGAAGCATTTCTGGAGCCTGAGTGGATTCAGGCCATGCAAGAAGAATTACATTAGTTCGAGCTCAACAATGTCTGGGAACTAGTCAAACGTCCAGATCCTCGCAAACATAATATCATTGGCACAAAGTGGATCTACCGCAAAAAGCAAGATGAAAATGGCCTTGTGGTGAGGAATAAGGCACGACTTGTAGCTCAAGGCTACACACAGGTTAAAGGAATTGATTTCGATGAAACTTTTGCACCTGTTGCTAGACTTGAGTCTATTCGCATATTACTCGCCTATGCTAACCATCACAATATCACTTTATATCAAATGGATGTGAAAAGTGCATTCCTCAATGGTAAGCTTGAGGAAGAAGTATATGTTGCTCAACCCCCAGGTTTTGAAGATCCAAAGAATCCCGACAAAGTCTTCAGACTCAACAAGGCTCACTATGGTCTCAAACAAGCCCCACGGGCGTGGTATGATACATTGAATGAATTCTTCATGAAGAATGGTTTCACACCCGGTTCACTCGACCCTACTCTCTTTACTAAATCATATGATGGTGAACTGTTTGTGTGCCAAATATATGTTGATGATATTATCTTTGGATGTACTGACCAACGTTATAGTGATGAATTTGCCTATATGATGAGTGAAGAATATCAAATGTCTATGATGGGAGAGTTGAAATTCTTCTTAGGTCTTCAAATTCGTCAACAACACAATGGCATATTCATATCTCAGGAGAAATACCTCAAAGATGTCCTGAAGAAATTCGGCATGCAAGATTGCAAAGGCGTCAAAATTCCTATGCCCACAAATGGCCATCTATGCACTGATGAAAATGGTATTGACTTCGATCACAAGGTATACCGCTCCATGATTGGTTCTCTATTGTACTTATGTGCATCTAGGCCAGATATAATGCTTAGTGTTTGCATGTGTGCCTGATTTCAAGCTACACCGAAGGAATCACACCATAAGGCTGTGAAGCATATTCTTCGATATCTAGCTCACACACCAACACTAGGATTATGGTACCCAAGGGCTCTACTTTTGATCTCATTGGATATTCGACTCGACTATGCTGGTGATCGTGTGGACCGCAAGTCAACATCTGGTACTTGTCATTTCTCGACGATCTTTGGTCCGTTGGTCCTCGAAGAAACAGAATGCGTATCACCGATCTCGCGGAAGCTGAATACATTGCTGCTGGCTCGTGTTGTGCTCAATTGCTGTGGATGAAGCAAACTCTCAAGGACTACGGCATCAACGTGAAGAATGTGCCTCTCTACTGTGACAATGAGAGTGCCATCAAGATTGCTCACAACCCAGTTCATCACTTGAAGACAAAGCACATTCAAATTCTTCATCATTTTCTTCGTGATCATGTGTTGAAGGGCGACATCTCCATCGAGCATGTGAAGACTAAAGAACAGCTAGCCGATATCTTCACTAAGCCCTTGGATGAGAAGAGATTTAGCAAGTTGCGGTGTGAGCTAAATATCTTAGAATCTTCGAATGTTCTTTGAAAAGGACACACATCCTGACACTTATGCAAAATTGATGACTTAGATGTGCAACACATGAAGAAACGCTTTTCTTCAATCAATGAAGAATAACACTCTTGTGTGAAGAAATTAATGAAGAATTTGATTCTCGTAACCCTCGACAATTGTACGCTGTGTCTGAAATCATCATTCTTATACGGTGGGACACGCCACCACCAAAGTTGAAAATCTTCAATTTGAGTTTTTCCTCAGTTTTGAAATTCTTTAGTTTTTCAAATTCTTCAACTTTGCAAAATCTTCACTGCTTTCCGCTGTTTTCTTCATTGGCAATACGATATATATGGGTTTATGTCCTCTACAACATTCACTTATGGCTATTTCTTCAAGTCGCTTTTTACGCTAAGTGAATGTGATCGGACCCTTCCCCTCTATGCTATACTCAACCCAATCTATTCACAAATTCTTCATGTGCGTTCTATTTGAAACTCGCTCAAAATCTTCACCGTGTCCTTGTCACCGAAGAAATTGCGAACGGAACTTTAAAACTGATCTTATCCAAATTTTCGGTTTGCCGCTCAAACCGCTCCGCATCCCACGATGCATTATTTTACTCACCCACGATCGTACATGATCTCCACTACACATGACGTGGGTGACACATGTCGTGAGAAGGAGAATGGTCAGGCACGCTCGTCCCTAAATCTTCGGCGAATAGTTTTCACCGCCTCTATAAATACCCCTCTCCATCCTCACTTCTTTTACTCGCCGACCTCTCTCTCTCGCGAGCTCCTCAAACCCTAGCGCCGCCGCTACTCCATCGTCAGCCGGTGAGGAAGAGCTTCATGCCTCGACCTTGTCGCCGACGATTCGCGCCCGATCGCTGAAATCCTCACTCCGCCGCCAGCCGTAGCTGTCTTCCTCCGCCGAGTTAGGGCGTGGAAGATCTGAATAGACGAAGCTTCACATCTACAACACCCAGTTAAATCGTGTTCTTCATTTAGGTAATTAAAAGTTACTTTTACTGCCTCATTGATCCAAATTTTACACTACAAAATCTTCAAAGGTGTTTTATTCTTCAAATCCTCACACACAAACACCTCACTAGTTATATGCTCTTGATTCGCTTCTCTAAGCAATCATTTTCTTCAAGATTCCTCAATTGTGTGGATCCTCGATCTGTACAACTCGAACCTAAGACAAAGAACGCTTAGTGAAATTCTTCAAGGCTCATCTGGTCAAAATCCTCAAAACTTGTTCTTTTGAAAACCTTCGAGAACACATATGACCTCTCCAAATTCCTCGCAACTATACTCTGTTCACAGTACTCATGTCCGCTGCTGAATCACTAGGTTCTCATCAACTTAACTCATTTGCAGCGTTCCTCGAAGAAAAGTTGCATACTTCTTCAGAGAATTCGTTTGTTCAAATTCCTCACCAAGAATATGGCGAAGGAAAGAAGCCACGAAAAGGAGGAAAGAGGCCTGAGGTCATGACCGCTTTGAAATCCCTCGAGGAAATATATGCTGATTATTGCACACTGATGAAGCCGAGTTCGCAAAGAGAACAAAAATCAGCGCAAGGTGCGATCCAAAGGATTGAACGAAGATGGGCACGGAATGGAGGGAGTACAGATATGTAACTCCAAAGTACATGAAGAAATTTGCACTCAATCCTCCATGCCCAAGAGCTCCATTGGCACCTGGTCAAGAAGTCGACCCCACCAAAGATCAAGCGTGGTGAGGACTTTCTGAAGAATGGGCCAAGCGCCAAGCCAAGTTGGCAAGACAAGCCAATGAGGCAGTGAGGAAATTCAATGAGGACTCACATCTGCTGCTGCCACCGAGGCCTCCGCAAGCCAAGAAAATCTATGGCAAAGAAGCCCGCACAAGCCAAGTGCTTCACCAAAGGCCCTCACGGCCAAGTTCTCAACAAGGCCCTCACGGCCAATTCCTCATGCTTCCCTGCTCCTCCAAAATCCTCAGCTCCTTCAAAATCCTCAGCTCCTCCCAAGTCCTCAAGCAGTTCCAACAAAGTCCTCAAGACTGTGCATCCGCCACGTGCCAAAGGACTGAGGCTTCTCCATTGCCTCTGTGTCTCAAAGAAGTTCCTCACCTGCACCAAAGTCTTCATCTGCCCGACTCTGCTGAAGACTAAGGCCACAGTTGGACGAGGTCCTCGCCAAGTCCCAAGAAGAAACAGGTCGCCTTCCAAGAGCCACCTGAAGATGATGAGGCTGATGATGATGAACTTGCGGAAATCATCAGAGATCGCCAAGAGAGGGCTGCTAGAGCCAAAGGCACATCTGTGCCACTGCTGTTGGATCCGAGGAAAATCCTCGATTATATTGATCTCTGGCACAAGGATCCAAGCACCCCTATGCCTGACTTTCATCGACTCGGACAAAGTCATATGTCACCCATTTCATCATCAAGAGAAATGGAAGTTTGAAAAGGCAAGAGAGATCAAGAAAGCTCAATACGAAAAGGAGAAGTTCTCAAGAAAACGTTGTCGAAATGACACCGAGGAACTTCTCAAGGTCCAGACTGAAATTCAAGACCTCAAAGAAACTTCGATGCTTATTATGCTGATTGGCAAGGAGCCAAGGTCGATCCGCAACCCGACGAAGAAGTTCACCAATGTTGCTGCCCCAACGCAACATGAAATTCCTCAGTTGGAGCCTCACTCAGCCGATCGAAGAACATGCCAAGACCACTGATGAAGTTCAGGCTGCTGAAGAAAATGCCGTTCTGGGCTGATGATCCCATTCCACCACCGAAGAAATTGCCGTGGCATCCACTAGTGGTGCGCTGAAGAAACTGAACAAGTCGAGGCAATCGCATCGATTCTTTGCCGAGGAAAATCATCTAGATTCCTCAGCTCCTCCTGCGCCAACACCAACTCCAATTCTTCCATCTGCCTCTGATGTGAAGAAGACCAAGGCTGCAGAACGAGCTGCTGTGAAGAAACGGAAAGCATCAGCTGCGTCAAATTCTTCGGCTGCGAAGAAAATGAAGCCAATGACCAGCTCCTTTGAAAATCCTATTGATGCTGTTCCAATTTCCTCAATTCCATCAAAGGACCTTGTTCCTTTTGATGAAGATTATGTGATCCCAAGCGGATCTGATGAAGAAAATCATTCTGCTGCTTCGTCAGAGCAGATTGATGAAGAAATTGAAGTGGAAGCAATCCCTTCAACCCCAATCATTTCCTCGCCTATGCCTCAGCACAGCTGAAGAGGCCCGTGTTGAGGAACTTGAAGAAGATGTGGATATTGGAAGCACAACGCCAAGATGAACGATGACTTTTGGGAAAGTCAAGATCCAAATTCTCCACTCTTCACCCCAATCCAACAGATACCTCGGTCCCTGCTCCAACTGCTCAAATGGGCTCAAGAAACTCATCCCACTTCATCATCCATGAAGAAATTCCAGCCACTAGCGCCGATGAACCTCATCACATCGATCCTCGATCGCATCTGTTGAGGAACAAGAAATTCCTCAGCCTGAAGAACCTGAGATTGCGATTCCTGAGGTAGTGATGCAACTCACTGACACTCCACTGCCAAAGCCAAAGGATCCCTTCTCAACAAAGAAAAAGTTCAAGGCTGATGACTTCTTCAGCGAGCACGTATTCTTCACTGACATAATCCATATGATTCTGCTCGCATAAGGAAGAGGCGTTCGACTTCCAGTAAGCCAATTTCTATTCCTCGGTGCTCTTCAACAAAGACAAAGTCTTCGATCATGCTCATATTCCTCATGTGGACATGGAGTCTCCGCCAGCTTCACCCAGCTCTCGGTGTTCTTCACGACGCAGACTTCTGAATTTCTGCACTATATCTCGTGGATCGGAATGAAGAACTCATTCTTCAATTCTATGCAACGCTGCACATCACCGGAGACGCTCAAGACGTGAACTCATGGGTATTAGATCGATGTCCGAAAATACTCACTACAAGGCACCAAGAATCTGAATTGCTTCGTGCTCTACCACTCAGTCCTCCACTTGATGGTGCTCGTTGTATCTACAACGAACCGAACTTTCAAATCACTATATGCAAGTGCCGATGAAGCCTTTGAAGCCAAGGCAGGCCCTAAGAACCAAATTCCTCGTCAAGGAATTATTGTATGTGCCTCGGATGTCTATCGGATTCTGACGAAGACAATGAGTCCTATCAAAGGCCACGACTCGAATGATGAAGAGGTTGTTGGCATCATGAAGAATATGCTTTTCAATATCATCCATGGCATTCCCGTCAACTTCCATGATTTCTTCATGAGGACTCTGGCAAACATTGCTATGTCACCATTTGAGCTGAAGCCTTATGCGCCTTGGATTATGAGATTCATCAGGACAAGGTCTTCACTCAATTACAAAGCTGATACTCTAAACCACTGCAGCTACTTGCCCCCGATTGAAGTCCTCAAACGGACATTTACCTCAGCTGATGACAAGGGCAAGGCTACTGCTGTGATCGATGAAGGCATTCGTCCATTGGATGGACAGTTTATAAGCAGCATCCTACTCCACCAATGATGACTCGCCACACATGACTCGCCAAGAAATACCTCGGTCAAGCAAAGTCCTCAAGCTACTGCACCCAGGGTGATGACTGATCGTGAGTTACTCCTCAGTCTTCATCAGAAGGTTGATCGCAATCATAAATGGGTTAAGCATCAGTTTGGTTCAATTCTTCACAACATGACCTCTACACACAATGCAGTGAAGAAAAACCACTACTACCTCCATGAAACATTCAAATGCACCTGGGCTGTTCTTTCAAATGTCTACAGTGCGGAAGAGCTGACGACAATGGGACTCAAAGAAGAATTTGACTGGTCAGCACCTCCTCCGAAGAAATACAAGAAAGTCAAAGTTCCTTCCTTGGTGGCCAGCTCCTATTCTTCATCGCGCGACACTGATGAAAATGAAGACTTGGACGACACCGCGGCAGGCCCCACTACAATAACCGACCCCAACAAGGCTGGCGCTCCTTCTTGAACTTGAAATTCTTCAGGGGCGTTAGTCCTCAGTTTCGATCCTTTTGGTCATTCCATGACAAAGGGGGAGAAATTTGAGTTAGTCTTCAAGCGGGTCTATTATATGGGCAAATTTTTTGTTAAGTTACAACTCTCATTCTTCTGAAACTTTTATTGGATCGAGTTGTAATCTTAAACCCGATGGTGCTTTGATACTTTTTGATGCACTGTGCTCTTGCACTATGCTCTGACACTGAGCTCTGATTCTCTTTAGCTCTGATACTCTTGATGCGTTATTCTGCATGCTTGTTCCTCATTAATGTTATCGCACGCATGCTGAATTACATCAAGCACCATATTTCATCATGCATTTCAAATTCTTCATACTATATGTCAAATGCGTGTATGAATTACAAGATATAGGGGGAGATCTCCATGATTCAACTCTTCAAATGTGCACTGCCTCAAAAGAAAATTCCTCACTATGCACATCTTCAGGGGGAGTTCTTCTATATCTTGCAATCAAATTCCTTAATATTAGTATTTACACTTCATATGTTTATCCCCGTTGAAAACTTAACCTATATTGTCATCAATCACCAAAAAGGGGGAGATTGTAAGTGCATCTAGTGCCCCTTAGTGATTTTGGTGTATTGAAGACTTATAGGTTAAGAAACTAATGTGTTTGTGAGTGTACACAGGTCTATAAGTCTATGAGGAGTTTGATATTTACAGAGAAAGTCGACCCCTAAAAATGAAGTTCTTTGACTGAAGACTTTGATATTTTGAAGACTTTGAAAGTGAAGAAATTTGTGTGACCTTGAAGACTTGTATTCATTTGAGGAACATGAAGCGTGAAGACTTTTGTTTTCGTAGTTTCATTTTCTCTTTCTTGAGTCATAGGAAACACCGTACTGTTAAAGGGGGTCGAGGAAATACTAAGGAAAAATTTCCATGTGATGCTCAACTCAAAATCCTCATCTACCAATCCCTTCGAGTGAAGCCTTTGAAATCTCATACAGTCCGACCAATTTCTTGAAAGGATGAGACGAAGTTCTTCTGGTCGCTAAGGAATTTGTTCTGACTGAGGAGTTAGGAATTCGCCAGTGCGGATTGCCTACACAGTGAGGAACATGATAGCCCTGAGAAATTTGTGATTCAAATTTCCGATCGTTGTTGTGCTGCGCGCCAGCTGTCCCAAAATATCTTATCCACCTAACGGTCATATCATTGAAGGGCATTTATGTCTTATCATGTCGGGCTGCTCCCTAGGCTATAAATAGCCGCCCCCTACAACCACTAGCTGGTTGGCTGCTCCGAGAGAACTTGACACTTGTCATTTGAGAGCAACCCATCCTCCGAGGACTTTGAGCGAAAATCATCAAGTGAGGAAAAACCCAAAAACCAAACCCCTACAAACCCAAAGTGATTGAGCATCACTAAAGAGATTGATCCTGCGTGGATCCGACGCTTGTTACCTTTGAAGACTGTGCTTCTTCCAGACGGTTAGGCGTCATGGTCTAGAGCATCCAAGAGGAATTGTGGATCACCGAGTGACCAAGTCTGTGAAGGTTTGGAAGTCACCTGAGGACTTACCACGAGTGATTGGACGAGGTTTGTGTGACCTTAGTTCAAGGAGAATACGGTGAGGACTTGGTGTCCTGAGCTGCGTGCTCAGCGACCGGGTGTCCGGACTGTGTCCTCGAGTTTAAATACTCACCGCCGCTCCAACCAGACGTATAATCGAGACATCAGCTTGAACTGGTCTACCAAATCATTGTCTTCACCAACCTAACTGGTTCTATTTCCTCAACCCTTTCATTTCCTCATTATTGTGTTGAGTGTTTGTTCATATCTGTGTTTGAAGACTTTGATCAAGACTTTCTCAATTTCCTCGCCCAATTTCTTCACCTGCTTTGTCTTCATCTTGTGCTATCCTGTGTTTACACTTTCGTACTTTTGATTGTCTTCATTTCATCATGATGACCATGCCCGCATTCTCTTATGCTTACTTCGAGTACTTATTCCGCTGCAAGTAGTTCTTCGCTAAGGAATTTCCTCACCGGCAAATTCCTCAGTGAAGAATTCATAAAAATCGCCTATTCACCCCCCTCTAGTCGATATAACGCACTTTCAGATTCTGTTGTAAGACTTGCTGAGTACCTCCGTACTCATGTTGCTTTAATTAATGTTTTTAGACGACAACACCGCCCCCTCCGATGGGTTCTATGTAGACCTTGACGTCGACGAGTGACTAGCCACCCGGGTGGTGGTCCAAGACTTGTGAAGGGCCGATGTAGATAGAAGGGCTTCGTCAAGCCTTCTTTCTTTTTAGTGTCTGACTGCACTAGTTTGCTTCCGCATGTGCTTGTATGTTTGTATGATTTGAGTGTCGGGTCATGTGACCCCTATCTGTATGAACATGTTATATATGGCTCCTCGAGCCTCTTAAATAAAGTGCTTTGAGTTGTAGAGTTTTGTTGTGATGCCATGTTGTATGTACTCATATCGGGCATATTGTGTATGATTGAAATGCTTGGTATGAGTGGATCCGACAATCTAGTTGTTTATCCTTGGCAGCCTCTCATATGGGGAAATGTAGTCTCGTGCTTCCCGAGCGATAGTAGTCCGCTACAGCCCGGTTCACCGGAGTCCTGCTAGCCCAAAGACTACTTTGCTTCCTGTTCACTTGATCTGCCAAAGATCTGTTTCACTTCGCTCTTATGCCTGTCCCTTCGGGAAATGTCATGCGGTGACATCCGAGTCCTGCTTAGCCTGCTACAGCCCGGTTACCGGAGTGTCATTAGCCCAAAGGCTACAGCCGGATTCACAAGTTGATGACCGACATGCTCGATGTGATTCATGTATGCCTGTCCCCATGGGTTAGCGCCGCTTTGGGTTCATGACTAGCCATGTCGGCCCGGTTCTCTGTCATGTGGATGCTAGCGACACTATCATATACGTGAGCCAAAAGGCTAAACGGTCCCGGCCATGGTAAGGCGACACCTGTGGAATACCGCAAGCGTGATACCGCAAAGTGATATGAGGTGTTACCGGCTAGGTCGATGTGACTTGGAATCGGGGTCCTGACAGCGTTGGCATCAGAGCCGGACTGCCTGTAGGTTCGCTAAGACAAACTGGTCGATGTCGAGTCTAGAAATGCTTTAGTTATATGTAGGGGAATTGATTGTGCGAGGGACGTAAGGCTCTTTTTACTCCTTTACCTTATGCCCTCTGATATGTGTCATTCTCTTCTCATTCTATGTGGGTTAAGGACTAGGCTCTCTTCTCTGTATCAGGTTCACGTGTTACTAATCCATAGTAACTTATAGGATTGTTGGTTACTAGTCTTAGTTCAGTTTCTACTACTTTTTAGTATGCTAGCAGTTGAACCAGAACCTTGATATGATGTTGTTGAGTGGTTTTGCAATCTGTTGTGAATGTCTCAAATCTGTTCCTGAGCATTTACAGCTGTTATGCTGTCTGATTTCCCCTAGAAATTCTAATGTCTTTGCATTGTGGCTGTGGTTTCAGATGGCCACTCGTGCTCAAAACCAAGTGGTTCGCCTGACCAGGTGCCTCAATGTGCCCGGTCATATGGCTATGTTAGTCCGAGTAATGATCGAGACGGGTTACCGTTGGTATCCCGAATACACTGTCAAAGAGCAATTCCGAGACTTTAACCAAAGCCAATACCTCTGCACTGTCAGGATATTTCCTTCTTATCCTGGATCGACCGAGCCCCTCCACTGTTCCTATGGTCTCGGGGTTACTATTGAGATGGCTGTGCAGGATGCTTCATATTCTATGATGACCATCATGCGAAGTCAGACTGGCCTGCTTGAACACCGACTTCCTATATGCCGCCTTCACTCCCGGAGCGCAAAGGGTATCTCCAGCTATCTATGCTGATTCCACTCAGGAGGACTCACTAACTCGCACCACTGCTGAGATGCTCGAGGATAAGGACCGAGAGAATCGGGCCTTAAGACTGGAGGTATTCAACACCCATGACGATCATTGGGCCACTTTGACTCGGTTTGCACCGGCTGTGCAAGCTGGATGTATGGATACGAGGGATCTGTATCCTGTGAGATCTGCTCTGCCAGACATGGTGGATTGGCGTGATGTGGGAGGTATCACCCCACCCCGTGGTCCCCGCAGGCCACCGTTTGTTGGTCCAAGTTCTCATCCTAGCCCCTATGGTCCACAAGCTCCTCAGGACCGTCTGTTTCCGGATAATCACGTTGAGCTTCCAGGCTATGGAGGTGACTTCTATGAGCACTACTATGGAGCTGTCTGAGTTAGAAGTAGTATCACTAGTATTGTAATAGTTGTATTTCCACCTCCTGCGTGACTTGTGGAATATGACTTAGTGTGTATCAATTCCGGAGGTGTAGAAAAATAATGTATAGGAGCTTGGAATGCTTCCGATGAGATGTAACGTCTTCCACCGTAGTTTTACTCTAGCCGGGCTTGTACTAAACTATGAATGGTGTGTATGACCGTTGGTATATATATGGCAGTTTCTATATTACCATGTCATACGGTTGAACATCTCTGCATTCCGTGTTATCCATTACATTCCGCACTTCCTTGCCGAAATTTTGCCATCCTTGTCTAAACCATTGTCTTGTTTCCTAGGATGGTCAACACCCGCAACAACCCTGCTGCTCCGGAGCAGGGTGAAGCCAGCGCAGCTAGGAATGTAAATCTGCCTCAACCGCCTTCTTTGGCCTAAGTTATGCTGGAGGCAGAACGAAACAAGCGTCAGATCAATCGCTTGCTGGAGCGGATTGAGCAGAATACTGCACGCCAGCCGAGGAACGACCTGGTGTCAATCAATGACTTTGTCAAGTTTTATCCACCGAAGTTTAAACACTCCGTCGAGCCTCTCGATGTGGATGACTGGCTTCGCAGCATCACCCACAAGCTATGTTCTTCCAACGTAGCTGAAGATGATAATGTTACCTTTGCTGCCTATCACCTCGAAGGCCCTGCTAGCCTTTGGTGGGAAAATTTTGAGGCTATGCGCCCGGTCGGCCAAATCACTACCTGGGCTGAGTTCAGTGCGGCTTTCCATGAGCATCACATCCCGGAAGGTCTCATGGATTGTAAGAGGGAAGAGTTCTGCAATTTCACCCAGGGTAGACTGGTTGTGGATGCATACAGTCGTGAGTTTGGAAATCTAGCACGTTATGCTCCTGAAGAGGTATCCACCGATGCCAAGAAGCAGGCAAGGTTCCGCAAGGGACTTAGCCCCGAGCTTCGCCGTGATCTTCGTCTTCACGAGTGCACCTCCTTCCAGAAGTTAGTCAACAAGGCCATCAGTGCTGAGACGGGATAGTCTGACTTTGAAGCTTCACGCAAGCACTCCCATGACTTTGGTTCTTCATCCGGCTCTGGATCTCAGAAGCGCCGGGTGTGGATTCCAAGCACCGCTCTGCCACCCAGATTCACTCCGAGGCCATCCTTTGAGGCGCCTAGCCCCAACCAAAGAAGATGTCCGCCTAAGGCCTATGGTGGCCCCCCACTAATGCTGCTCCACGCCCCAATGTGATAACTTGTTTCAAGTGTGGGGAGATAGGTCACTACATCCGTGAGTGTCCCCAGAACAACCCCAGCCAGATCGGAAAGTCTGTTGGCCGTGGTAAGCCAGCAGGAAAGGTGCTCTACGCCAAACCAGCCACCACTACTCGTGGTCATGTCAACTACGTCTCAGCTGAGGAGACCCATGAGGATCCCAACGTTGTTCTCGGTACGCTCCTTGTTAATTGCCATCCGGCAACTGTTCTCTTGGATAATGGAGCATCTCATTCATTTATTTCTGAGAGCTATGCTCGATTGCACAACACCACATTTTGTGACATGCACACCTCCATGGTAATTCAAACTCCTGGATCCAAGTGGCAAACCTCTAGAATCAGCCGTGGAAATAATATCCTTGTCGATAGATTGGTCTTTCTTGCGTCACTAATAGCTCTCAAGTCCTCGGACATGAACATCATCTTGGGTATGGACTGGATGTCAGCCCATCATGCTAAGATTGATTGCTCTACTAGAACTGTTCAACTCACCCATCCTTCGGGCAAGACAGTCAATGTTTTGACCTGAGTGTCTAAGCGTCAGCTTTACTCCTTAAATGCCAACCCCTTCCAGACCTTGAAGATATTCCGGTAGTCCGTGACTTCCCGGATGTCTTTCCAGAGGAACTGCCAGGTGTTCCACCTGACAGAGATGTCGAGTTCGTGATAGACCCTGTTCCAGGATCCGTCCCAATCTCTAGAAGACCTTATAAGATGGCACCCCTAGAACTAGCCGAGCTTAAGAAACAACTCGATGAGTTCTTGCAAAAGGGTTTCATCCGTCCTAGTTCTTCCCCATGGACTTGCCCCGTCCTCTTCGTCAAGAAGAAGGATGGAACGGATCGGATGGTTGTAGATTACCGACCTGTCAATTTGGTCACTATCAAGAACAAGTATCCGCTCCCCAGGATCAACGACCTGTATGATAAGCTCGCTGGATCCTCAGTCTTTTCCAAAATGGATTTGAGGTTGGGCTACCATCAAATCAAAATCAAGAACGGGACATTCCTAAAACGGCCTTTGTTACTCCTTATGGCCAATATGAGTACACCGTCATGTCCTTCGGGTTAACCAATGCTCCAGCCAACTTCTCTCGGTTAATGAACTCGATCTTCATGGAGTATTTGGATAAATTCGTCGTGGTTTACCTCGATGATATACTCATCTACTCCAAGAATGAGGAAGAACATGCCGAACATCTAAGGCTAGTGTTGATGAAACTTCGAGGGCATCGCCTTTATGGCAAATTCTCTAAGTGTGAGTTTTGGTTGCCAGAAGTAACCTATATAGGCCATGTAATCTCTGGTAAGGGCATTGCTGTCAATCCCGAACGAGTTCAAGCTGTCCTTGACTGGACTCCACCTGAATCGATCAAGCAAGTTCGGAGTTTCCTCGGTTTAGCGAGGTATTGCCGCCGCTTCGTTGAGAATTTCTCCAAGGTTGCTAAGCCTCTAACCGAACTCCTCAAGAAAGATAAAAAGTTCGAGGACCCCCACAAGGAAGTTCAGCTTTCAGAACTGAAAAGACGCTGACATCTGCTCCTGTACTTGTTCCACCAGATTTTTCTAAGGACTTTATTATCTATTACGGCGCCTCGCGACAAGGACTAGGTTGCATACTCATGCAAGATCGTCATGTGATTGCCTACGCTTCTCGGCGATTCGTCCACATGAGGATAACTATCCCACACATGATCTAGAGCTTGCAGCAAAGGTCCATGCACTCAAAACATGGTGACATTACCTTCTTGGTAATCGTTGCGAAATTTACACCGATCACCAAAGTCTGAAATACATCTTCACCCAACCGGATTTGAATCTTAGTCAAAGATGTTGGGTCAAATTGATTACGGATTACGACTTAGGAATATCTTACACCCCAGGCAAAGCCAATGTCATGGCTGATGCACTAAGTCGTAAATCTTATTGTAACAACCTGATGTTACAACAAAGTCAACCACTTGTCCACGAGGAATTTCGTAAGCTTAACCTTCACATTGTTCCTCGAGGATTCCTTTCCACCCTGGTGGCGAAACCCAACCTTACAGATCAAATCATAACCGCTCAGCGGTATGATAGAGGAATATCTCGGATCAAGGAGAACATTGCTAGCGGAGCTGCTAAGTGTTTCTCCATAGATGAGCGAGGTGTTGTCTTATTTGAGAACCGTTTGGTGGTTCCCAAGAAACAACAGCTACGGCAATTGATCCTTAAGGAAGCTGTCGGGGGTTGGGTGCGACATATGCCAAAGGATGGCTTATCATGGAGGGGGCGAGTAGAACGTCGCCGGTGCTTGGAAACGGGATGAGGCGAAGACATGCATGCCGGCGAATCTTACCCAGCTTCAGGGCTCTCCGAGGAGATAACACCCCTACTGCTGCTCTGCGGGGTCTCCGCATGATCACTATGGCAAAGTGGGTACAAGAGGCTCCTTGAGCTGTTCGGGGTGAGGAAGGAAAGGGCACGGCTTGCTCTTCTCTCCCTCTATGTGTGTGTCTAAAACTACTAGCTTCCAACCCTTTGCATGGGTGCCCAGGGGGTTTATATAGGCCTACCCGGGGCCTGGCAGTAATCCAGGCCAGGTGTGGGTCCAAGCCGTCGATCTCTAAGTCACCGTCTTCTCCGCCGACTCCACAGGGCCCTTGACTAGTGGGCCCCGACGTCAAACATGGGGCCGACAGCCCTTGTCACTTGTGGTAGTCTTGCCCGCTGCAGTTATCTGTGGCCGTGCTTCTAATGACGAGCTTGGTCATCGGGTTATAGCAGTGCTTCGCCTTTGGCGGCGATCCATTGCCATTCCTGTCTTTCACAGTTAATGGCTCGTGGATCCCGCGGAGGGCGGCCGACTCCGGAGCCGACTCCATCGGGTCCGTCTTTTAGCGCTCTCGCCGTCTTCGATACTCCCGCCGATAAGCGGCAATCCCCGCTTCGGTCGTCTGAGACATGCCATCGTGGGTACAAGAATCTGCCCACAGGGGCTGGCGTCGAGGCAGCGTGGCAACATGCTGCGCGGACCGAGATCTCCGTCGATGCGCGCTCTGTAGCCATACCTGCCCTTTATGAGCAGGGTAGGGATGGGCCGCGAGGCGGCCTTACCCCATCCCGCTCGTAGTCGCTCAAATAGGAGGTGGTTGGGGTCGCGGGCCGTCTCCCTGTAGCCGGCCTCGCCGGAGGTTGCTGGCTTAGAGTCGGCTTGTCCTGAGGTCACCGTCTTAAAGTCGGCTTATCTTGAGGCCGCCTCTGGGTCTCGGCCCAGAGGGGTAGCCGACGACTCTGTTGCCGACTCTCTGAAGGCGGCCCTTTGTCTTGGGGTCTTGAGGGGCGCAGCCCGCCCCGATGTTTTGAAAGGTTCATGGGCTCGGGTTCGCCTACCCGTAGTACATTACTCCGACAGTAGTCCCCGAAGCTGGGGAGGCGCCGAGGGCAGCCCGTCGAGGAGCCTCGACAGCTTCATCCCTTTGATGGAAGAATCTGGAATCGGTCCGCCGTCTCCATCTGGAGTCGGCCTTGCAGGGGGCCGCCTTGCTCTTCAAAGGTTTCGAAGGTCGCAGCGGGATCCGGGCGGCGTGCCTGATAAGCTTCCCGGCAGCCGCCCGCGCAGGGCCCGCCCTTGACGCCACGCCGGCGAGGGCGGTCTGCCAGCCCATGCGCTGCGTGACAAGACAGGCCCGACGGCGGGGCCCGTCACTACCATGCCCGGCGCGCAGGCCAGATCCGCTCTTGATCGTGCGGGTGGTTGGGCTCCCCACGCCCGTTCTTGCGCGCGATAGCGTCGTGGGAAAATCGTCGTAGGGCGTGGGGCGTGGGCGCGATTAATCCCGCCCGCCCCCGCAGCCTAAAGCGCCTATAAGTAGGCGGGGAGGGAGGGCGGCGATGCGCGCTCTCTCATCCCCTCTCCTGCCTCGTCTTCTTCCTTGCTCCACCGCCCGAGCCTCGTTTCTTCCTGCGCGCGGAGATGAGCTCCTCATCGCCCGCCGCGCCTCTCCCACCGCGTGCTCCAGCGTGTGGGGCGGCTCCATCATTGGCAACGACATAATCAAGTTCCTTCATCAAGCGCGCGCATCGGCAGCCACCTAGTGCGGGCCCGCGCCCGCGGAGGGCGAAAATCACGCGGCGCCCGAAGGCGGCGGCGGGTGGTTTTCCGCTCGCACCTCATGCGCGGGCTGGGGCTGCCGGCGGCGGCTTCTTCCAGCGTTCTTGGAGTTCTTGGGGCTCCGGCCGCACCACCTCACCCCCAACACGGTGATGCTGCTGGCGCTTACGCATCCTTATGCGAAGGTTTTCTCGAGTTCTCCCCACCATCGAGCATGTGGGGAATTCTTCTGCCGGCTTCGGGACCCGTCGCTCGCGTCGGCTCATCTTGCACGTTCATACATAAGAGAGGCGGTGCCGAGAATCCTTTCCCTGCCATCCCCATCATCAAGTCGGTGAAGATGTGGCACCTCGTACTTCTCGTCAGAAGCGTCGCCCCACGGGCGGCCCAGATCAACTTGCGCCCTCGTGGGCGGCGGCTGAGCCGACCCACGGCTGGTCCTCTGAGGGCCCGGACGTGACCCTCGCGAGGCACCGCCCGTCGTCGCTGCTGACTCCGCATAATAATGTCTGATCGGAGGGCCTGGCTGGGGCAGACTTGCTGGCGCCTTCATGGCGCGCAGTTCTCCCTCTTCAAGGCCGACCTCATCGATCTGCCCGGATGGCGGCGCGGGGAACTGCCCGGCTGTGCTCAAGGACATACCCCAGGGAGGTGGTGGACACGGTGAACTTCTGGCGAACTGCGACCTCCGCGGATGAATGGCATTTCGACGAGAGCCATACTCAGTGCGCCAATCCCCAGCCGTTGTAAGTTGTCTCTTGCTTCTCTGTTTCTTTCCTTAGCGGATCCGGCTCTTACTTTCCTTGGTCTCTTCGACTCGAGAATCCTCTCATGCCGCCCTCGACCGGCGCCACAGGCCGGCTCGCGACCGTCCCGACAGGCGGAGGCGACGCCCAGCGACCCGACTTGGCGTGGCGGCGATGGAGGCCCGCCGAGGAGGGAGGGGCCGGCGACGAGCCCTCGGCCACCTTTGCAGACTAGCCCGATGATGAAATGCGCCGCGCCGCTGCGCAGAAGCCGGCCATCCAGGTATGACTCCTCCCGCCGCCTGGTAGAAGTCGGCGGCGAAGCAGCCGGGCGGGCCGAGTCAATAGCGGCCATGCCAAAAATCGAGGGAGCGGCCGCGCACAGCGTGAAGCGGTCATGAAAGGCTAACCGCTTCCCAGGAGGTGAAGAAACCACCGCTGGTCTCCAGCGTAAAGTATCTTTTTATTCTGTCTTGTTTCTTCTCGGTCCGCTCTTGCCCGAGTCTTCTCATGTCCTTTTTTCTCACCAGGGCTCCCTCACTTTGGAGAGGGCCCGCCCTTCTCAAATCATGGTCGTGAGCGTCCGCCAGCGCAAGTCGGAGTTGACCTGCGGCCGCCCTCCGGAGCAACAGGCGGAATGCGAGGAGAAAGCGCGACGAGGCGGCCGCCCGTCGAGAGAAGGCGGAGGCGAGAGGTGAAACTGCGGCAGCAGCAAAAGGCAAGCCGAGGAGGCGCCTTCGATTCGGCGCTTGCTCGTCCTCCGCTGAGCTCAGCGCCACCACCGCCGGAGTTCACGGGCAGTCGGAGGAGTCGGCGGTGAGGTCCCGTCGCGGGAGGGAAGGCGGCGAGGGCTTCGCCTGGGCGTGGCAGCGCCACCTCCGCCCGCGATCACGAGGTCGCGCCTTGAGGCAAACAGCCAGCGGACCCACCGATGTCGCCGTCCGACCAGCGAAGCCGTGGCGCTTGCTTCTTCAAGTCGCCTTCGCCAGGTATGCGCCCCGTCTTGAAGCGGCCGGCTCGCCCCGCTTCATGGGAGACCGCGCCGCCAGCTCGCCATCCACAGCGCCGAGGCGACAAGCGCCCGCCCTTTGGGTGGGTGGGTGCGAGGAGGCTGACACGGTCTCGCTGAACACGCGCGCCTGGGCGTCCAGCGACTTGCAGGCAGCGCCCCGAGAACCTTTTCTAAAAGCGCTTTGGCGTCGCGATCCGCCCGTCTTGGGTATGTTTCATTTCCGAATTTTCTCTTGATCTTCTTCGTGGAAGTAGCCTGGCATCCACTGGTGTAATCCCGAGTTTCGGTCGGCCGAAAGCAAAGCGACCCGGAACTTTATTTGCTTATATCAAGTTTTTATCGTGTCTAGAATCCTTGTTACAGAATATCACAACCTCCGGACTACCGCCTTCAACGCAACATTGAAGAGCTGAACAAGCGGGCTGCTGACTGGCGAGGAGCCGAGGTGAGTTTTCTTCAAGGCGGCGCTGGCGCACCAGCTGGTTGAAGTCCCGAGATCCGGGCGGCCTGCTGCGATCGGGCGGATCTTCTAGCGACCTTCTTGATGGACGACTTTAAGTCCTTCTTCTTTTATTCTTGAGTCCAACGCCCGCTCTGCGAGAGGGCTGGAATACGGCCGAGACCGCCTTGCAGCGCCAAAGAGGAGGAGTCGCGGCAAGCTGTCGCCCTTGAGGCGCGACCTCTACTGGCTCACGCAAGTGGCGGAGCGGAGAGACTGCTCAAAGGCGCGCAGCCGAGGCGGAAAAGAAAGAGCCGCCCTCTGGCCGAATTTGAGAGCGGCGCTCGGCCCGGACCGACGAGGAAGCTGCCTGACCTCCGGCTTCAATGAAATCGAAGATATCGTCGATGGTAAGTTTGCTTTACTTTCTCTTTTGGGTTCTGAGCTATGGGTTAAGCGGCTCCTTCTTTTTCTAACTTGCTTTCTTCTTCTTCTTCTTGGCAGACTTCTTCCTGGTCATACGCGAGCGCCAATCAGGCCATCAAGGCCGAACACGAGCGCTTAACCCGGAGGGGCGGGTGGCGCCGAGATGCGCAATAACCCCGGACCCTTGGCGAGCAGCTCACGAGCATTGAGGCTCGTCTGCGCGCCGGCACATCGCCGAATGCTGCGCCGTCTTCGCGATGTCGGGAGCCCAGGCGATTGCTGCCTTGGCGGACATGCCAGATTCTGCGCACTCCTGAACGGACCGCCCGCTAGCTAGAAGTCGCGGCTGGGCGTCTTGAGGCTTGGAAGGGCTGCGCGGCTCATTTGGGCTCGCCGAAACCACAGAGTTCGTCAAGGCGTGGTATCTGAGGCTCGACACAGACCCGCTGCTGGCGTTCGGTCAAGCGCAGCGGAGCTTCCAGGCGGAGGCGCCCTCGTCAGCGTCTTGGCGGCGATCGTCGACGACTACGGACACCAGTTTCTTCGTCCCGGCGGGCTGAAGGCGGTGCGGAAGCTTACCGCGGAGTGGTTGAGGATGAACCCGGACTCTGGCGGGGACGCTGGTGACTCAGACACCGAGGATGAGGGCAGGCGGAGGCCGGAGTTCGGCATGGGCGCGAGAAGGCGATTGGTCGGCGGCATCAGCTCGGCCAAGTACCTCGACGCGAGCGCGCACCATCCCGAGGCAGCCGCTGCGAGAGGCGATCAAACCCGGACTGCCCAGCCAGCGCCCGGCACAGGCGCTCCGCCGCCTCCGCCTTCCAACCCCATCCGCTGCTTCTTAGGCGCTGCCTTGTCTTTATTTTATCTGTTTGTTAGTCTTTTGAAAGAACTTTGTTAATCGCTTTAATTCCACCCCTGGGTGTATTACGAACCTCTGTTGAAGATCAGGCCAAGGGCCTAAGTTTGTGTAAATATTATTCTAATTTTATCTTTCCTTGCTTATTGCTCTTGTGGCTTTTTTTCCCTTGCCGCCTTCCCTTAGATGTCGCCTTGCCTGTCGGGCAACCGGCTCTACATGGATTGCCGTCTAGGTCAAGTGCTTGGATACTTTGAAGGCAAGTGCTTAGCCATTTTAGAGTCGTTTGACAAGTTGGGTGAAAAGCGGCAAGCCGGCTTCTTAAGAGTCGGTTTCACGAAGCAGGCTGGGCGCCCGATTTAAACTATGTGTATGCTTTGGATCCTTAGCCATTTTTTTTCGTGTGGGCGCCGCTCTACCTTACTCCTGCCCGCTCAAACAGCTCGCTTCTGCTGCCATGCTTCCGACGGAGGCGGCTTGGGCACGCCACGCTACTTAGTCGGACTTCGGGAAGCACTTCATAGCTCAAAAGCGGCGAGTCCCCGGGCTGATTAGTCGAGCCCGGTGCCAAACAACATAATTGAAGGGTAACATACTCAAAGGCATAATTCTTATCATATAGATAACAAAAGAGGGCAGTTCCCGAGCTCGTCTCGCGGGGCCCGGAGTCTTGGTATTTCAAACACAGAAGGGTAGCGTGGTACATACTGCATCAACTGTAAAATCTTCGGAGGAGATTCGCATTCCATGGCCGCTCCGTCTCTTTGCTGGAGTCGTCCCTCTTGCGTGCTCGGGGCTTCTGAGCGTCGATCAGGTAGTAGGAGTCGTTGCCCAGCACTTTACTGATGATGAACGGTACTTCCCAAGGCGCCAACAGCTTGTGCTGGCCGGTTGTTCGCTGGATCAGCCGGAGCACAAGGCCACCCTCTAGGAATGATCTTGGCTTGACCTTCTTGTTATAGTAGCGGCGCAGGCTCTGCTGGTAGATGCTGGACGGCTGAGTGCCGACAGCGGCCTCTTCTAGCAGTCGGCGCCCGTCTTTGGCGTTCTTCCGCTTCCTCCTCGTGTACATGGTGATTCGCGAGTCGACCTCTATATATGTTGGGATGGCGGCTTGGCACCGTGAAGCGAGGAAGAAGGGTGTAAGCCAGATGACTTGTTTGGAGTCGCACGCAGACTCGAGGACGGCAGCAACTCCTCAACCAATGCACCGGCCGAGCAGCTCCGATGGTTCGACGAGGCGAGGCTTGATGCCAAACAAGATGAGGCCCGTTCGCTCGCTCCACCTGGCGTTTGACTGCGGATGGGCAGCGGGCGCTAAGTCCGATCGGATGCCCCGTGATCGCGAAAGCGGGCGAGGGCGCCCTTGGCGAAATTTGTGCCGTTATCGGTGATGATGATGTGAATGATGCGCCGTGGAGTCGTGATGTCGGCGATAAAAGTCAACGCCGTGAGGACCATTCAACTTCTTGATGGGTTTTGCTTCTATCCACTTGGTGAACTTGTCCACCACGACAAGTAGGTGAGTTAGGCCACCTCGTGCCGTCTTGAATGGTCCCACCATGTCCGGGCCCAGAACAGCAAAGGCCAGGCGATGGGGATAGTCTTGAGCTCTGAAGCGGATCAGGCGGCTTGGGTGGAACACAGCACCCCTTGCATTTTGAACTAATTCCTGGCCTCTTCTAGGGCAGTCGGCCGGAAGAAACCGTGTCGGAAGCTTTGGCGACAGAGTGCTCTGGAGGCTGCATGATGGCTACACTCATACGATGGATGTCTTGAGGATTGCTTGGCCTTGCTACGATTCGGCCTTGGCTGGTAGACGCCCGTGACGCTGCGCCCGACCAGCTCTCTATTGACTATAGTGTAGGCTGCCGGCTGGTGCACTTTGCCGAGCCAAGGTTTCATCTGTTGGTAGCTCTCCGCTTACTAAAAACTTCTAGATGGGCTGGGCCCATGAGGGTCTTGCTATTTCTTGTTGCCGCTGCTGCTACTTGGACCCGGGTGGCTGGGCTGGGAGGCGGCGAGTTGGAGTCTGCAGGCTTGCTGGGTTGAAGAAGTCCCAGTCCGGTGGCGCAATCCCGGGCCAAGCCTTGGAGTCTTCAAGAGGAGTCGCCGCAGTCCCGGGCGGGTTCGAAGTCCACTGGCAAGCTTCACTGCGCGTTCTTAGGGGCGTCTTCAATGATTCTTGTGTCTGCTCTGCTGCAGCTACGGGTCGGATCTGCCTTCTTGTGGGAGCGGCACAAAATGGAGTCGACTCTGGTGGCGGTTTGTGCAGATGGCTTGAGGCGGCTGAAGGCGGCGCCGATGGTATTACTGTCGGGTGGAGCCGATTCTTGCTGGGCATCTGCTTGGTCGTTGTCGTTCCTTGGTACATGGAGGAATTCGCATCCCTCAAAATATCCACTCAGCTGCTGTACCGAAGCGGTAGCTTCGCCATATTTGCATCTTTGGCGTCGATCGCGGATGGCTGACTTGGACCACCAAGTCGGACTCCATCGCCATAGCTACGATCCGCGAATGCCGAGCTCTTTAGCAAGCCGGTGCCCGTGGATGGCGCCTCGTATTCGGGCGGCGTTGTTGGAGGCGCGAAATGGATCTATAGCGCGTACTTGAGCTTGTCGCCTTTAGGGGATGTGAGGATCACGCCGGCTCCCAAGCCGGTGCGCATCTTGGAGCCATCAAAGTGCATCCGCCAATGGGCGGAGTCAGGCACTGGCGGCAGATACTAGGTCTCGGCCCAATCGACGAGGAAGTCGGCCAGCGCTTGTGACTTGATGGCGGTGCGGGGCTGGTAAAAGATGGTGTAGGGGGCCAACTCTATGGCCCATTTGGCCACTCGGCCTGAAGCATCTCGGCTTCCGATGATATCTGCTAGTGGGGCCGTGCAAACCACGGTGATTAAATGCTCTTGAAAGTAAGGCTTCAACTTCTTGGCGGCAAAGTGCTGCGTAACACATCTTCCCGTAGTGGGGTAGTTCGCTTGGAGGTCGACGGTACCTCGCTCAGGTAATACTGGTCTCACGGACAGGTAGCGCCTTGCCTTCCTCCTGCGTTCAACCACAATGATCGTGCTTGACTACCCGCTGGTGGCGGTAATATCTGAGGAGCATGGACTCCTTTGGAGTCGGACCGCCAGACACTTGGGGAGTAGTCAGCACTCTCTTCAACTAGAGAAAAGCTTCGTCCGCTTGGAGTTCCATTCGAAGAAGGTGGTCTTCTTCATAGCATGTGAGTAGGAGGAGGCTTTCTCACAGCCGACCGATGAATCGGTTGATAGATGCCAAGCGGCGGTGAACTTCTGCACATCTAGCGATCGGTGAGGTACTTCCATCCTCTCGATTGCCTTGATCTTCCGGGGTTGCACTCTATGCCGCTGTTCGGATACCGGGAAGCCAAGGAGCTGGCGGTGGCACTCGAAGACGCGCATTCTGGGTTGAGCTTGATCTGGAATCGGCGCAGGTTTTCAAAGGTCTCTTTGGGGTCTTCCAACAGCGTTCCTCGCTTTTCCGTCTTCACCACCACGTCGTCCACGTAAACATGGGCATTTCTGCCAAGCTGCTTGAGGAGGCACTACATGCAATGCGAAAGGTGGCGCGGCGTTCCTCAAGCCGAGCGTCATGGTCGGGTGGCGAAGGCTCCAAATGGCGTGATGAAGGCGGTCTTCAATCTGCTGCGCGGGTTCAGCTTGATCTGATGATATCCTGAATATGCATCTAAGAAGCTCAACGGCTCGCATCCGCTGTGGAGTCTATCACCCGATCAATTCTTGGTAAGCGAATGGGTCCTTAGGGCGAGGCTTTATTGAGGCTTGTGTAGTCAATACATCCGCCACTGCTTGTTCTTCTTTAGTACCAAGACCGGGTTAGCCAACCATTCCGAAAGAAAACTTCCATGATGAAACCGGCTGCGAGGGCAGGACTATCTCTTCTCCAACAACTCTTCTTTTTTCTTCCGACAGCGGTAGCGCAAGGGCTGCTTTGACGGGCTTCACATCAGGTCGGACATGTAACTTGTGCTCAGCGAAATCCGTCGGTACACTGGCATGTCTTTGGGGACCATGCGAAGATGTCCCGATTCTCACGGAGAGAAATCGACGAGTCAGCTTTTCCTATTTGCTGTCGAGGTTTGCACCTATGACAGCGTATTTCCTGGGTGCTCCGGGTCCAAGGGTATCTTCTTGGTCTCTTTGGCGGCTTGAACGAGCCCCTCGACCACGACTCCTTGGGGTCGGACGATATCTCTGCTGCTTGCCGCCCTTGCCACAATCCGATCCAGGAGCCGTTTCTCGGCGCGATCACGGGGACTCGGCCAGCCGGCTGCTTTCATCGCTGGGCGGGCGACTCGTCAGTAGTCGGCTTCTGTCGAATCCCTTGGAACTCGGCATCTTCATCTTGAGGTAGGCGTGGTGGGGATCGCCATGAACTTGGCCAAAGCAGGTCGGCCAAGCAAAGGCATGGTAGGGGCTCTCGAGTCCACCACCGAACAGGCCGGCTCTCGGCCGAAGTGATCCTTGTCCCCAAAGAGGGCGTCTCATCGGAATCTTGCCAATCGGTGAGCAGGAAAGGCTGGTACAATTCCGTGGAACACAATCCGAATATCTGAAGCTGTCTTTTCTTGATTCCTAGCTTCTCCATCGTATCCTTGTACGAGGATGTTGATCTTGCTGCCTCCTTCTATCGATCACCGCGAGAAGCGGCGGCCCGCTCTATCCGTGGCAAGGGTGGCTCCCAAGACCAGGGCGTAGGAGCCCGGTTAGCATCACCTCCGGGTGATCGGCCGGCTCCGGTGATGGGCTTCTCGGACGAGTGCATGAATTCGGGGCATCCGATGCTCTTGCATTCACTTCTTCTGCTGCTGCCGCTTTGCTGCGGCGATCATCAACCACGTTGGTAAACCACGACATAGGCGCTGTGCTCTTCGGGTAATCGTCTTGTCTTGCGCCGACCGACGGACAGCCGGCTGCTTGGGGGCGGTGGTGGGCGGCCAGCCGGCCGGAGGAGGGCAAGGCCGTCTCCTTGGCGATCTGGTGAGCGAGTGGCACTTCGGGTGGTGTGATTTGGCAGGTCAGCGCAATCGTGGCACTTGGGTGTCCGTCGAGTCTGCTTTCGTGAAGAAGGCCGGCAACAGTTGGACTTGCCGCCTTTCCGCCGCCATGTGAGGCTGCCCTCCGCTGCTGGTCTTGTGGCGCGCCACACGCGGCTATTGGAAGCGGCTCGCGGGCACTTGCGCTATGATCGTTACTGGCTGCCGCCGCCATTGGCGTCGCCGCCGGAGTTACAGGGAGCATGAGGAGCTACTTTGCTGGTCGATCGCACTAACTCGATCTCCGACTTCATGGAGGAGTTCGGCGTATGGCGTACTTATACGCTATGACCAGCAGCTCGTCGAGGTCTCGGCTCGTCGCAAAGGAGCTTGTGCTTGAGGAGGTGCCTTCTCGCACCCGCTGTGAAGTACTCGATTACTCTGACCTCATGCACCTTCGCGAGGAGTTCCGGAGCTCGCCCGGTAGGCGTGAGGTAGTCGCGAGTAGACTTCGTTGGGGCCTTATGCGCTGGGGACAGGTAGCCGAGGCTTGGGAGGTCGCTTGTATGTGCTCGTGAAGTTGCGGGCGAAGGCCTCGGTGAAATCGACCCAGCCGTTGATGCTGCGGGGCTTCAAGCTGTTCAACCATGTCGGGCTGTGCCTCAGGCATGAGGAACATACTTCTGACAGCAGCGCTTGTTGTCGTTAAGCTATGAGGGCGGCCGTGGAGTAGTCCACGGCCGATCCTCCGCTTCACGGGCGGTGTATTTAGGTGTGTCTCGGGAGTGTGAATCCTGGGAAGGGCTGCGTCTCGGATGCGAGGTCAAAACAGGCGGGCCCTCGTCTTCTTCTTCTTCTAGCGCCGAGGATCGGTGGAGTCGCTCGTCCGGTGGCGGGCGTTCTTCTCTCCGACTCCTCTCGGCTGCCAAGGCGGTCGCGCGAGTCGGATCTCGGCGGGTGGCGGGGAGACTTCGCCTTTCTCTGGGAGGAGGAGGCTGATAGTCGTCCCACCGCTCCCATCGATCTTGGGCGGCCGTCTTACGTCGTGCTTTCGATGGAGATGTGAGTCCGCCTATGGCTACAGCCGATCTCTGTTTCTTTCTTCGCGGGCGCCAGCCGATCGGCGTCCGATATCATCGCCTTGATCTCAGCGAGAGGCAAAATCGCCCGTGTTGTCGTAAGTGGCGCCTCCGTGCGGTAGCAACCCGTCTTCGCTTGCAGCGGCTGCGTCGAGGACTTGCTGGACTCGCTCCGTCATCGGGCGGCGCTCTCGGCCCTCGAAGTTATCCACTCGTCCGCGCCACAGGCAGCGCGAATGTTCTCGCAGGCGTGGCGCGTATGAGGCGATCGGCCCCAAACAGACTGGCGAGGACTGGCCAGCGCCAGCCGGACCGCCGCTTAGGCGGTTAGGCCTGTCGGAGTCGGCGAAGCTCCTACAGCGCGATCCATCTCGCCGATAGGCTTCCGGCAAAGCGCCTCATGCTTGCCAACTTCAGGCGCTTACAAGGAGCTGAAGGCGCGTGCTCCAGCGTAAGCCAAGGCCGGGCGCCCTCCGGAATGGAGGCGGTCGTCTTGTAGAACTGCTGTCGAGAGGGTCACGAGCCCCGCCGTGAGGGCTCGCCGGATCGATGACGTAGTACTTCAGGACGGTGTTCTGCCGCTCTCCGCTGCGAGGGAAACCGTTTTGCAGATCACCACGTTGGTGGTGAATGCGCTGGAGCGACGTGGTGTTGGAGTCGACTCAGCGCCGGTCGGTGGAGCTTCACGGATTCCGTGTCGGGCGGCAGCCGCTTGCGTCGACGCGGAGTTGCTTCGAGGAGGCCCGCGAGGAGGCTTGGGCCTTCAGTACTGCAAAGGACGACGCAGGCTCGCTGGAGAGGCGTAACCTTTCCGGCTAAGTTCGGGCGAGGCAACTTCGCCCGACAGGCAACCTTCGGCGCCATGCAGCGCGTCGGCGCAAACTCCATCCGGGCGTGCGAGGCTGGCTGGGCTCGCCCGAGGGAGGAAGAGGTTCCCGCCCAAAGTGTCTCCGACGACCGACTCCGTGCTTCTAATGACGCGAAGCTTGGTTATGGGGTTATGGCAATAAGCCGCGCCTAGCGGGCGATCATGCATTGCTATTCATCGCCTTGTCTCGTTAATGGCGCGTGGATCTCGCTGGAGGGGTCGGCCGACTCCGAGGCCGACTCCATCGGGTCCGCTCTTTGGGCGCCTCGCCGTTTTCGTACTCCCGTGGACAGGCGGGTCCCGCCGCCTTCGTGTCGTATAAACAGGCCATCGATGGGTACAGTGAATTCGCCCACAGGGCCGACGTCAAGGCCGACGTGGCAACAAGCAAGGCGCGGGGCGGAGATCTCCGCCGGTACGGCGCTCAGAGCTACTGTTTCTGCCCTTTATGAGCAGGTATGGGCCGCGATGGCTGTCTTACCTCATCCCGCCTCATAGTCGCCTCAAATAGGAGGTGGTTAGGGTGCTGGCCGCCTCCTGTAGCCGGCCTAGCTTGAGGTCGCTGCTTGAGTCGGGTTGTCTCGAGGTCGCCGTCTTAAAGTTCGGCTTATCTTGAGGCCGCCTCGGGACTCGGCCCGGAGGGGTAGCCGGCGACTCTGCTGGTCATACTCAAGGAGGCCCTTTGTCTTGGGGTCTTGAGGGGCGAGCCTCGGTGTTTCTTTTGAAATGTTCAGTGGTTCGGGTTCGCCACCAGAAGGTCCATTATCCTTAAGGAAGCTCATGAATCACCTCTCACCATTCATCCCGGTAGTACTAAAATGTATCAAGACCTACCTGAGGTTTTGGTGGACTAGGATGAAGAGAGAAATCGCCAATACATTGCTAATTGCATGACGCGTCTGTCAAAGTTAAAGCGAGAGCATCAACGGCCTCGTGGCACCCTTCAACCTTTGGAAATTCTCGAATGGAAATGGGATAAAATCGGTATGGATTTCATTACCGGGTTTCCAGACCAAGAGAGAGGAATAATGCTATCTTCGTTGTTGTCGATCGCCTTTTCCAAAGTAGCCCACTTCCTACCCGTTAAGTGAGAGTATAACCGCTAGCCAGCTAGCTGATTTGTACCATCTCCTAATAGTGTCTCTTCATGGTGTTCCATTGGAGATTAACTCGCACCGTGGAAGTCTTTTCGCCTCGATTTTGGGAAAGTTTCAAAATGCTATGGAACTCGCTCTCCTTTAGCACCGCCTTCCATCCTCAATCAAGTGGTCAAGTAGAACGAAACAATCAAATTCGAGGATATGCTTGAGCTTCTATCATCTCTTTCGTATGAATTGGGAGAAATGCCTTCCATTTGCCGAAGTTCGCTTATAACAATAGTTATCAAGCTAGCTTGGGCAAAGCTCCTTTCAAGTTCTCTATGGACCGAAAATGTCGAACGCCTCTTAACCTGGGTCGAAACCGGGGAAAAACAACTCTTTGGCCCGGATATGATCCAGAAGCGTAAGAGCAGGTTCGCGTATTCGTGAGAAATTGAGAACAGCCCAATCTCGCCAAAGAGCCAATATGACCGCAAGCATAAGCCTTGTCTTATGAAGTTGGCATGAAGGCTTACCTTGAGTTACACCTTTAAAGGAACCCATCGATTCAGATCAAAGGCAAATTGGCTCCTCGTTACATTGGACCTTTCGTGATTCTTGCCAAACGAGGAGAAGTTGCCTACCAATTGAAATACCTCCGATCTTCTAGAGTTCATGATGTCTTCCACATCTCTCAACTCAAAGCGTCTCCGGATCCTATCCGTGGAGGACCATGAAACGCTTGATCTCCAAGATAATCTCACATATCGAGAATATCCCGCTCATATCTTGATCAAGCCGAGCGCACTACCGACGCCGTAATATCAAGTTTCTCAAGGTTCAATGGTCAAACCATTCCGAGCAAGAAGCTACTTGGGAAAGGAGGATCATCTTCACTCGAGTACCCCACCTTCTTTCCGACGGATCAAAATCTCGACGAGATTCTTTTGAGTGGGGTGAGTTGTCACATCCTACCTAGTCCATGCATTAGAGTGTTGCATCATGTCTGCTTTCATTAGAAACTTGAATTGGGGAAGAGAACCCCGTAACCCCTCCTCGCTTTCAACTAAGGCTTACTAAAAATATTTTCAATGAACCTGAATTGCCCTTCTAAAAAGTTCACCCTCTTTGTCTTGGGTTAGAACCTCCAGCAAAATTGGTGCACAATTTTCTAGGTCAATGTAGGTCATTGAATTAAATCATATGTAAATTGCATTTGGGCATTTAAATGCTAGTAAATATTTTGAATGCTCAAATAATTATGGAAATAAGTGTGGGCTGTTGGAGATTTTCTAACAGAGAGCCTCGATTATTTTCAGGATTTTAGAAGTGCCTAACTATTTTTAATAAGTCCACAAACTTACATAATAATAGGAAAAGGAAACCTAAAGCAAGCAGAGGCTTACCTCGGCGCCCATCTGAAAGCCCACTGCTGGCCCAGCCTAGCCCGTTGGTGGTGAATCGTTAATGGCGTGGTGTTGGAGTCGACCAGCATCGGAGTCGGTGGAGCCTCACGGACTCGGTGGCGGCGAGCTTGCGTCGGCGTGGAAGCTACTTCGAGAGGCCCAGGAGGCCGGGGCCATACGTACTGCATCGGACGCGAGCTCGTCGGGCGAACCTTTCCGACAAGTTGGCGAGCAACTTCGCCCGCCTGGAACAACTCTCGGCGCCATGCGCGGCGTCGGCGCAAACTCCATCTGGCGTGCGGGCTGGCTGGGCTCGCCCGAGGGAAGAAGGTTCCGTCCAAGCGAGTCTCGGACGACCGACTCCGTGCTTCTAATGGCGAGCTTGGTCATGGGGTTATGGCAGCGATGCGCCCGCCTGGCGGCGATCGCATTGCCATTCACTGTCTTATGCAGGTTAATGGCGCGTGGATCCGCGGGAGGGTCGGCCGACTCCGAGGCCCGACTCCGCCGGAGTCCGTCTTTGGCGCTCTCGCCGTCTTGATACTCCGTGGACGGGCGGGTCCCGCCGTCTTGGTCGTACAAACAGGCCATCGTGGAGTACGAGAATCTGCCTGCAGGGCTGGCGTCGAGGCCGGCGTGGCCTTGATGCTGCGCGCGGACGGAGATCTCCGTCGATGCGGCGCTCTGTGTATACCTGCCCTTTATGAGCAGGTATGGATGGGCAGCTGGCGGCCTTACCCCCATCCGCTCATAGTCGCTCAAATAGGAGGTGGTTGGGGTGTGGGCGTCTCCACATGGCGGCCACGCTGGAGAGTCGCTGGCTTAGAGTCGGCTTGTCACGAGGTCGCCGTCTTAAAAGTCGGCTTATCTTGAGGCGCCTCTGGGACTCGGCCCGGAGGGGTAGCGGCGACTCTGTTGCCGACTCTCTGAAGGAGGCCCTTTGTCTTGGGGTCTTGAGGGGCGCAGCCCGCCCCGATGTTTTGAAATGTTCATGGGCTCGGGTTCGCCTACCCGTAGTCCATTACTCCGACAGAAGCTCATGAATCACCTCTGACCATTCATCCGGTAGTACTAAAATGTATCAAGACCTCGCTTTGAGGTTTTGGTGGACTAGGATGAAGAGAAATATCGCTCGATACATTGCTAATTACGGCGTGTAGCGTCGAGTTAAGCAGATGCATCAGCGACTCTTGGCACCCTTCAACCTTTGGAAATTCCTGAATGGAAATGGGATAAAATCGGTATGGATTTCATTACCGGGTTTCCCAGGACCAAGAGAGGGAATAATGCTATCTTCGTTGTTGTCGATCGTCTTTCCAAAGTAGCCCACTTCCTACCCGTTCGTGAGAGTATAACCGCTAGCCAGCTAGCTGATTTGACCATCTCCCGAATAGTGTCTCTTCATGGTGTTCCATTGGAGATTAACTCAGACCGTGGAAGTCTTTTCAGCCTCTCGATTTTGGGAAAGTTTCCAAAATGCTATAGAACTTCGTCTCTCCTTTGCTACGCCTTCCATCCTCAATCAAGTGGTCAAGTAGAGCGAGTCAATCAAATCTGGAGGATATGCTTGAGCTTCTATCATCTCTTCGGTATGAATTGGGAGAAATGCCTTCCATTTGCGAGTTAAACTTATAACAATAGTTATCAAGCTAGCTTGGCAAAAGCTCCTTCGAAGTTCTCTATGGGCGAAAATGTCGAGCGCCTCTTAACTGGTCAGAAACCGGGGAAAAACAACTCTTTGGCCCGGATATGATCCAGGAAGCAGAAGAGCAGGTTCGCGTTATTCGTGAGTAATTGAGAACAGCCCAATCTCGTCAAAAGAGCCAATATGACCGCAAGCATAAGCCTTTGTCTTATGAAGTTGGCATGAAGGCTTACCTTCGGGTTACACCTTTAAAGGGAACCCATCGATTCAGTATCAAAGGCAAATTGGCTCCTCGTTACATTGGACCCTTTCGCATTCTTGCCAAACGAGGAGAAGTTGCCTACCTATTGGAAATACCTCCGCATCTTTCTAGAGTTCATGATGTCTTCCACATCTCTCAACTCAGGCGTTGCTTCTCGGATCCTATCCGTGGAGTGGACCATGAAACGCTTGATCTCCAAGATAATCTCACATATCGAGAATATCCCGTTCATATCCTTGATCAAGCCGAGCGTACCACTCGACGCCAGAATATCAAGTTTCTCAAGGTTCAATGGTCAAACCATTCCGAGCAAGAAGCTACTTGGGAAAGGGAGGATCATCTTCGACTCGAGTACCCCACCTTCTTTCTGACGGATCAAAATCTCGGGACGAGATTCTTTTGAGTGGGGGTGAGTTGTCACATCCTACCTAGCCCATGGATTAGAGTGTTGCATCATGTCTGCTTTCATTAGAAACTTGAATTGGGGAAGAGAGAACCCCCAGAACCCCTCTGTTTTCAACTAAGGCTTACTAAAAATATTTTCAATGAACCTGAATTGCCCTTCTAAAAAGTTCACCCTCTTTGTCTTGGGTTAGAACCTCTGGCAAAATTGGTGCACAATTTTCTAGGTCAACAGAAGGTCATTGGATTAAATCATATGTAAATTGCATTTGGGCATTTAAATGCTAGTAAATATTTTGAATGCTCAAATAATTATGGAAATAAGTGTGGGCTGTTGGAGATTTTCTAAACAGAGCCTCTGATTATTTTCAGGATTTTTAGAAGTGCCTAACTATTTTTAATAAGTCCACAAACTTACATAATAATAGGAAAAGGAAAACCCAAGCAAGCAGAGGCTTACCTGGCGCCCATCTGGAAAGCCCACCTGCCGGCCCAGCCCAGCCACCGCTCTAGCGAGCTGCTTGGCTTGGCCAGGCAGGCAGCCAGGTGCTCGACGGCGGCACCAGCGCGCGCCACGCAGCTGCCCGCCGCCCTGCCTCCTCCTCTCTCCGTTCTGCCGCCCTGGGTCGGTCACCCACTCCTCCCCGGAGCTCACAGACACGCCCTCTCCTCCCCAGCTCCTCTCCCTCGCTCACCCGCACCATGGCCATGGCCTGCGCAGCGCCGCGCACCACCGTGATAACCGCGCTCTCCATCGTCCCTGCGCCCGCGCCACCGTGTCCGAGGAGCTCCGCGCCCTCCTCTCCTTGAGCAAGCCGAGCCCGGCTCGCTTGCCTCAGCCGCTGCCTTGACCTCGCCCGGCTCCGCCACGCCCGAGATCCCTTTTGCCGTCACCGCCGCACCAGCTCGTCCCCGACCGCGTCGACTTCACCGTCGTGACCGCCGTGAGCTAAGCTAACTCCTCCCCCTTCTCGTTCTCGCTCTCGAGCCCTGCAGCGACCCCATGGAGCTTCACCGCATGCGCCACCGCCGAGCTCGTCGCTGACGTGTCTCCGGCCAACCACCGGCCACACCACCGTGTCTAACACACTCACCGCATCGCGAGGAGCCCAACGCACCACCCCACGCGCCTCGCAATGCCCCGTAGCCATGGGTCAAACTTCAACCGACTCCGGCGACCGCCACGGTTGTCGCCAGCGACGTTTCCGGCCACCCCGAGCTCAACCACCACCACCAAACGTTGCGGCTCGTTCCCAGCTACACGTAGATGCCTTCCGCCGCTCATTTGGTCACCGGAACGCACAAATGCACTCTCACCGCCGCGTCTGGCCTCGCCGGCGTGTTTGACCCTTGACTTTGACTAGGGTGGGCCCAGGTTGACTCCCCTGAGTCTATGACAAGTGGGGGCCCCTCTGCTAGTTAACCCAGATTAGTTTTAACTAAATTTAGTTAGTTTAATTAACTGCTGACATGCGGGACCCACTGGTCAGGTTGACTGGGCGTCCCCTTTGACCAGCAGCGTCACCCTCACGCCTTCTTGGCACGCAATAACTAATTTCTGGATTTATTTTTTTATATAGAAAATTCCAGAAATTGTTGCAAACTTCAAAAATTCATAGAAATTAATATGTAACTCCAAATGAAAAGATTTATATATGAATTTTGATCAGAAAAATTCAATCTATCCATTGGTAATGGTTTCATGCATGACAGAACAAGTTAACCTTGCTGTTTAAGCAGAATAAGATAATGCACTAATATGGCTATGTTAAATGAACTAACATTTGAATCTTTGATTCAAATGAGTTCATTCCTTTCTATTATAGCTTGCATTAGACCAAGACACATTCATATTGCCATGTCATAGAATGCATCATATTGTTGCATATCGTCATGTGTTGATTATGTTCGGTGTGTCTTTCGTGGTAGGTTCTGCCTCCGAAGATAACCCCGAATATCCATCTGAAGGGCAGTACCCTACTACCACTACATCAGGCAGGCAACCCATTGATCATTCCGATACAAACCCATGATCTCGCTTCTTCTCTTGTTTACTGCATTAAGACAACACGATTCAAACGGTTGTGTGTTGCGGTAGTTGAACCCACTTCCTTTGCATGACCTGTCATTGCCACAGTAACTAGATGAAACCCACTAGCATGTGTAGGAGTTGATTGAGCCATATTTGTGTTTCCTACCATGCTATGCTTGCTATGTTAGAGTTGTTTCAGGTCTGGCTCATGGGGATGATGAACTAGAGTGAAAGGTTGTGTCTGTAACAAGGGTGAAGTGTTGAACACGATTTGGTAAAGGTATCGATGAGAGCCCATGTAGGAGTACATGGTGGGTTGTTTCATTGAAGCCGTCCTTAAAAACTGAGATCTGTGTGTGTGATTTAAGACTCAGCTACTACCACACATTGGGATCCTTAATTGATCCTCTTGACTTATTAACCACTCTTGTCCTCTGTCCGGGAGTTGCAAAGTAGTTTCTGGTGTTTGTAGCATCTTTGGGGCACGTGCATGGCGCTGACCTTAGGGGTGGGCTGTGTTGCGGTAGGCACGTGGCACGGTGTACCGATTCCCCCGTTTGGTGTCTCGGGAACCCTGCACACATCGTTCGGGGCCGTTAGTGGAAACCTCGACCGGACTCCCTGCGGATGGAACCCGAATAGGCGATAAACCTGGACTAGGGACTCGTGTGTTTAGTCAGGTCGTGGCCGACACCCTCGTTGGGCTTCCGCTTGAAGGTTGCCGAGTACATGTCGTGTAGCGGCGATATGTGGTGAGAGCGTGTGTGAAGAAGTACACCCCTGCAGGGTATAAAACTATTCGAATAGCCGCGTCCGTGGTAAAGGACTACTTGGTCACCTATACAGTTCATAGACAAGTAAATGGATACTACTGAAAGCCTCAAGATAAGTGTGAGTGCCGCGGATGGCCCTCTCGTAGGTTGACGAGGGAGGATCCACGGTGGAGTATTGTGTTAGTGATTAGTGGACTCGTGTGGGACAAATGCTTTTCAAGTGGTGTCATGTAGGATAGCTTAGCCAAGAATCAAAGCTGGCTTGCTGCAATTACTGCACCACCTTCTTGAGAATGTGCATGTATAGTAGGATTCTGTTGTAAGACTTGCTGAGTACCTCCGTACTCATGTTTCTTTAATTAATGTTTTCAGACGACAACACCACCCCCTCCGATGGGTTCTGTGTAGACCATGACGTCGACGAGTGACTAGCCACCCGGGTGGTGGTCCAAGACTTGTGAAGGGCCGATGTAGATAGAAGGGCTTCGTCAAGCCTTCTTTCTTTTTAGTGTCTGTACTCATACTAGTTTGCTTCCGCATGTGCTTGTATGTTTGTATGACTTAAGTGTCGGGTCATGTGACCCCTATCTGCATGAACATGTTATGTATGGCTCCTCAGAGCCTCTTAAATAAAGTACTTTGAGTTGTAGAGTTTTGTTGTGATGCCATGTTGTATGTACTCATATCGGGCATATTGTGTGTATGATTGAAATGCTTGGTATGAGTGGGATCCGACAATCTAGTTGTTTTTATCCTTGGCAGCCTCTCATATGGGGAAATGTAGTCTCGTGCTTCCTGAGTGATAGTAGTCCGCTATAGCCCGGTTCACCGGAGTCCTGCTAGCCCAGCACTACTGCTCCGGACACTTGACTGGCCGGCATGTGTTTCACCGTTCTGTATACATCGCCTTCGGAAATGTCGCGCGTTGACATCCGGAGTCCTGCCTAGCCTGCTATAGCCGGGTTACGAGTCTGTTAGCCCGAGTGCTACAGCCCGGATTCTACGTTGATGACCGACATGCTCGATGTGATTCATGTATGCCTGTCCCCATGGGTTAGCGCTGCTTTGGGTTCATGACTAGCCATGTCGGCCCGGGTTCTCTGTCATGTGGATGCTAGCGACACTATCATATACATGAGCCAAAAGGCGCAAACGGTCCCAGGCCATGGTAAGGCGACACCCGTGGGAATACCGTGCGTGAGGCCGCAAAGTGATATGAGGTGTTACCGGCTAGGTCGATGTGACTTGGAATCGGGGTCCTGACAGGAATGCACATGTATTAGGTTATGCCATGTATGATGATGCCTAAATGTACAGATAGCAGGCAGGAGTGATTCATCATTGCATGCACAATTGAATTGCAGGTTAAGGGCCAGTTCGATTATGCCTTTTCAGGGCATATTATCAAAATAAGCCATAAAAGATGTAAAGAAGTCATTTTTGAGTTATGGGCTTGGGCTTAACTAATATCGCTTTGGAGGGGGGTGTTTCGGGTAGAACCTCACTAAAATTGAAGGAAGGGAATAGTGAAATGACTCTGTTGTCCGCCTATATTACACTCAAAATGCAATCTAGCGGCGCCTGTCACACGACCCTCAAGTAAAAACAAACACATAAGCATTCATTGCCCTGCCCGCTTGCATCTCCTCTCCCTTTCTCTCTACCTCGATCCCCTGCTGCAGCACTAGGGTTCCTCCAAAGAAGCCGTGTCATCGTCCCATCTGGCCTGGTCCTCGACGATGCTCTGTCCAGCTAGGCTACATGGCCGGTGGTAGGGCCAAATCTCCCTGGCTGCTCCTCCCTCTGGCGCTGCCCCTCATTCTCATGGTCTCCAGCAGCTGCTCCACTGTGGTTCGTCCAACGCACTACTCCGTGGCGCTGCACAACTCTGGTGATGCCACACTTGCGTAAGGCACCTTGTTCCCCTTCCTCCTCCCGGGCCATGGCCTTGAGGTGCTGTTGAAGGATGAGCTCATCCAACAAGGTGAGGATCTCCTCTGATTTTGCCAAATTTTCATTCGATCCACTATCGATGAATTTCTATGAGCTGCTTCGCTGCTGCTATATGATGCATTGCTATGAGCTGCTCCTGCTGCTACTATATGATGAATTGCTATGAGCTGCTGCTGCTGTATGATGAGTTGCTATGAGCTGCTGCTGCTATATGATGAATTGCTATGAGCTGCTGCTGCTGCTATATGATGAGTTGCTACAAGCTGCTCCTGCTGCCGCTATATGATGAATTGCTATGAGCTGCTCCTGCTGCTGCTATATGATGAATTGCTATGAGCTGCTCCTGCTGCTGCTATATGATGAATTGCTATAAATTTCAATAAATGTGGGTCATTTAAATGTGGGTCATGCGTTCTTCGTTGAAATTAGGCAATGGGATCTCTATGGAGTAGATTGTGCCAAGTAGATGGTATCTTTGTATTTGCATTTTGAGCAAATAGTGATGGTATGTTTTCCTATCATATTAATTACTGCACTGGGTTCAATTTGTGATGTTTGCAAGTCAAATTAATTTCCGTATGGGCAGCAAAATGAAAAATATATATATTTTGCAATCTAGACTTTCCACTGATCATACCAAAGATAAGCTGAAAACGCAATGAAAAGAACTGGTTGGCGTATTACATGGAGCTTATATTCACAGGTGCTTATTTTCTTAGGATAACTCGTAATAATTGTTCCTAAGAAACTTGGCTAATAGAACTGGCATACAAATAACATGTCACGATGATTGCAATGGAGGAGTGACGTACCATAGCACACTATATAGGCTCACCGCTGCCTCTCCTTTTTTGCGATGTTCCATGAAATTGCCACATACATCTTGTACTTTTTCATTGTGTAACCCTATCTGCAAGTTGACACGGCTAATTTCAGACATCTCTACATGATACTACATTGCATATCCCTTGCGCATATTTAAACCACCAATTAACGATTGTGTGTGTACCATAAACTAGCCATGACTCTGTATGCTGGACTGGCAGGCACTCTAAGGGAGCCTAATGTAGTGCACTGGAATTCCTACATGCCACCTACGATTTTGTGTAATGTACTGCCCCTGTTCCTAAATATATGTGTTTGTAGAGATTCCGGTATGGACCACATACAGATGTATATAGATGCATTTTCGAGTGTAGATTCACTCATTTTGCTCCGTATGTAGCCTATAGTGGAATCTCTAGAAAGGCTTATATTTAGGAACGGAGGTACGAGGTAGTATCATGTATGACATCTACATATCTAATTTAGCAGCCATGAGTAGAAATCATTATCTCGCACAAAGGATTCTTGGTGAAAATCCTAGCAAAGCACGCTAGCGGGCACAGAACAATACAAGAGAGAGAGAGACGCGCTTACAAGATCATAGCAATGCCCCAGTCCAGGATCTTGGTTGGCCAAGCTGTTAGATCCAGAAGAAACATCGTCCTTGTAGTTTTTTCCAGCTGCATAATAGGTAACAGCGACCGGTTAGTATATTTGAAGTACATCGGGCAGGTGATGTTGGACGGGTTTAAAGGTGGGAATCAGGTTTGAAACGTCAAGGGTGATGATGCTGCGCTGGATGTCGGGGTCCGGTAAGGAGATCTAGAACTGTCGAGTAGGGTGTTTGTGGAGCGGCTCCAGTAGGGTGGACTACGGTGTGAGCGAAGCGGATCTGTGGCCATGGACGAGGGCGTAGGTGAAGCTGCTCCGGTGGTTGGGTTAAGGATGGTGTCGACGACGTGGATCTGCGGCCGTGGACGGGGCGTCAGAAGCTGCTCCGGTGGTTGCGTTAAGGATGGTGTCGACGATGCGGATCTGCGGCCATGGACGAGGCGTCAGAAGCTGCTCCGGTGGTTGGGTTAAGGGTGGTGTCGATGATGCGGATCTGCGACCGTGGGCGGGCGTCGGGCTGCTCCGTAGGTTGGATGAGGTGCGAGAAGCGGATCTGAGGCCGTGGACTTGTGAGTTAACAAAGCGCCCCGATAGGGTTGAGAATGGTATAAGCGGCTACTCCGGTAGGGTTGACGCTGGTGTCGGTGAAGCGGCTCCGGTAGGGTTGAGGAAGGTGTCGGCGAAGCGGCTCCGGTAGGGTTAAGGAAGGTGTCGGCGAAGAGGATCAGAAGCCGTCGACGGGGGTGTCGGTGGGGTGGCTCCGGGGGGTGTGGAGGAAGCGTCTCGGTGGGGAATCTGAATGAGCCACTGCGGATCTTGTGGCGGTTGACGAGAGTACCGGCGAAGCAGATCCAGCGCCGTGGACAAGGCCGACACTGAATGGGCTATGGTACAGTGGTGGATGAGCAGTCTACTTGTTTCTAGGGGAGGTGGGAGGGGTAGATGCGGCCGCAGAAGCAGATCCGGCAAGGTGGACGCCGCTGGCAGTGAATGGGCTATGGTACACCGGTGGATGAGCAGTCTAGGGTTTCGAGAGGGGAGGTTAGAAAGGGCGATGAAGTACGGACGGCGTGATGTAAGATGCTCTGGTGCTGTGGAGTTAGTCGTTTTTGCGGGAGGGGGAGAGGAAATGGGGGTGCTGTGTAGTGAGGGGAACTGGAAGTTACCAAAGCAGCCCCGACCTATCATGTAGATGAGGGCGGTATTATAACTGTTGGTCTCCGTGCACCAAGGACAAAAGCGGGATTTCGCATGCTAAAGACTAAGGTGGCGGAAATTTTAGAAGGAGGCGGCAGATTTTGCCCCCCGCGGGATCGTTCGTATCCAGTTTCAACTAATTTTGGACCGTGCTAGCGGGAAGGTCATGCTAGACTGTGTACACGGGGCACGCGTTAGCAGTTAATAACTGGTGTGAAGTCCACCCCAGAAAAAAAGACAATAACTCGGGATGATGCGCCGATAACTTGGATGTTCACACGGGCGCGGCCAATCGTACGGGTGTAGTGGCGCGTTCACAAAAAAGGGATCAAACGCTGAGCCTATGTATTTCTCGTGTAAATAGATAATTTAGTGCCATTGGTTATTTACTTTAAACATAATGCATTGACGTGTTAGTGTAGAGGCGCACAAAAAGAAATGGATATTGTAGTTAGCTACTTAAAAGTGTTACCTCATATGATTACATAGCCTCCATTTCATAAATTGCGTACCCGTTGAATTCATATATGAGTACTACATATATTACTTCAAAATAGAAACTTAAATCATCCAAGACTAATGAATTTGAATGCAAGAGTAACAATGGTGCATGTGCATGATAGCTACATTGGTTGTTTGAAGAAACATCACTGTCACTTTGGCATGCACAACTGAAAAGGTTTATTTAAATAGAAAAAATGTGATATGTGTGTGTCCAATCATTATATCATTGAATCGATATTGTACCTTTGTCCATGATACGAAGTAGATATTGACTTATGTTCAAGCGATGCACGTCCACGATCGCTAGATAGTGATACGTGAATGGATTGTGCATCTCTCTCACACGCATACATATCTCATTTCCCTGTGGGCATCGGAATCACACACGCGCACTTCGTGTATTTCTCTCCCTCCATCAAGGTTAAATTCGTCTTTCTACCCCGTCCTACAAGTCTCTCACACATAAACACACACGCTCTCTATGTCTAACACGCCCACCCCTTTAATTCCGCCCACCCACAACCACTAATGTCTCAAAGTATAATAATGTCTCTCACACATATGCTATCTACCTATCCCTTAATATAGCTAGATATGTGTCACACAAACCCCTTCTCCCTACTAGCAAGATGCCCATGTGCATTGCACGGAACATCAAGATGCATTTGTATGAGAACTTTATCTTGTGGGAGAAAAGGATAAACGAGGGAATTCCTTATTTGCAAATGCGGAGAGGGGTGTGGGTATCTTTTTGCAAAATTGCCATATTTTCCTTCCTGTCCGTCGAATATAAATCGGATGGCCTATATTGCAGGATGGCAGGAACACCATCATCACTAACTCTGTTTTTTTATAAGAGTAGAGATATGTGAGTGTCACTGCCCCCCCCACACACTTACCAACACCGAAGGAGTAGGGTGACACCTCGATGTTGATACTAATCTATCGACTGGCTTCTCTCTCAAACACACACACACACACACACACACTACCCGGCACCGAAGGAGTAGGGTGACACCTCGATCTCGATACTAATCTATCGACTGGATTCTCTCTCAAACATACACACACACACTACCCGGCACCGAAGGAGTAGGGTGGCACATCGATCTTGATAATAATCTATCAACTCCTCTTTCAAACACACACACACACTCGCTAGTTGTGCCTCTGTGCCTACCGCGCACACTCTTGATACGTCTTTCTCTCCCCCCCCCCCCCAACAATGACAGCAGAAGGGTGACAACTCGATCTGATCATAATCTGTCAATTGGTTTCTCTCTCAAACATTGTGTCTCGGTGCCTCGCTCGGTAGCCCCCTCGATATGTAGACTTCTCGCGCGTGCACAGCTGTAGTGACGAAGATGCTGAACCCAGTGTGCCTTGTTTTTACCGGCCTCATGTGATAGTTTTCTGTCAGGACCCCGATTCCAAGTCACATCGATCTAGCCGGTAACACCTCATATCACTTTGCGGCCTCACGCACGATATTCCCACGGGTGTCGCCTTACCATGGCTCGGGACCGTTTGCGCCTTTTGGCTCACGTATATGATAGTGTCGCTAGCATCCATATAACAGAGAACCCGGACCGACATGGCTAGTCGTGAACCCAAAGCGGCACTAACCCATGGGGACAGGCATACATGAATCATATCGAGCATGTCGGCCAGCAGCGTGTGAATCCGGGCTGTAGCACTGGGCTAACAGGACTCCAGGAACCCGGGTTGTAGCAGGCTAGGCAGGACTCGGATGTCACCGCGTGACATTTCCCGAAGGGATGAACCACAGAACGAAGTGAAACACATGCCGCCAAATCAAGTGTCCAGAGCGGTAGTCTTTGGGCTAGCAGGACTCCGGTGAACCGGGCTGTAGCAGACTACTATCACTCAGGAAGCACTAGACTACATTTCCCCATATGAGAGGCTGCCAAGGATAAACAAGTAGATTATCGGGTCCCACACATACCAAGCATTTCAAGCATACACACAATATGCTCAATATGTGTAAATACAACATGGCATCACAACATAACTCTACGACTCAAAGTATTTATTCATTAGGCTCCGAGGAGCGAGATATTACAAACATGGGTCTGACGACCCAACATTCAGAGCATACAAGTCAAATCACAAGCGGAAGCTTAACATGTCTGAGTACAGACAACTATAAATGAAAAAGGCTGAGAAGCCTGACTATCTACCAGATCCTGACGAGGGCACAAGATCGTAGCTGAGGTAACAAGCTAAACGTCAAGTCCACGGAACTACTAAGCGAGACTGAAGTCTCTCTCGCAAAATCATAAAATAGGCAAACGTGAGTACAATTGTACTCAACAAGACTTACATCGTAACTAACTACACATGCATCATTATCAACAAAGGGGTGGTGGAGTTTGATGCAGCAAGCCAGCTTTGACTGGGTGGCTATCTGAACTACGATCGCAAGTAACTCTTTTGAGGTGGCGCTACACGAGTCCACATATTCACCATATCAATACACCACTATGGATCCGCTCCGTCTCCCTCACGAGAACGCCATCCATAGCACTCACGCTATCTTGCGCATTTTAGAGTATCCACTAAACTTGTCTATGAACTGATATAGGCAACCCGAAGTCCTTTACATGGACACGGCTATTCGAATAGATCATTTATAACCCTGCAGGGGTGTACTTCTTCACACACGCTCTCACCACTTACCGCCGTTTACACGACATGGACCCGGCAACCTTCAAGCGGAAGCCCAACATGGGTGTCGGCCACAGCCTACCTAAACACTCAAGTCTCTAGTCCAGGTTTATCGCTTATTCAGGTTCCATCTGCAGGGAGTCCGGCCGAGGTTTCCACATACGGCCCCGAACGATGTGTGCAGGGTTCCCAGATACCAAACGGGCATTCTGCATTTTTACAGACCCACGGTGTATCTACCGCATCATAGCCCACCCCTAGGGTCAGCGCTATGCACGGCCTCCAACACATATCCTAGAAACACCGAAACTAGTTGCAACTCCCGGACAGAGAACAAGGGTGGTTAAGAAGTTTAGAGGTCCATTGGTTTCGGGCCCAATGCGTGGTAGTAACTGTTTCATGGATCACAAACACAGAACTCAGTTCCTCGAGGACGGCTGCAATGAGACAACCCACCATGTACTCCTACATGGCCTCTCACCGCTACCTTTACCAAATCGTGTTCACACACTTAGCTCTCAGCGATGGGACATGTTCACACCCTCCGATTCATTCCCGATGAATCGACCTGACTCAACTCTAAGCGATAGCAGGCATGACAAACAAGCATGAATGAGTAGGCACAACAGGCTCAAACAACTCCTACTCATGCTAGTGGGTTTCATCTATTTACCGTGGAATGACAGGTCATGCGAGAGGATAAAGGGGTTCAGCTACCGCAGCAAGCAATGATGAATCGTTGTTGTCCTAATGCAGTAAAAGAGAGCAGGAGCGCGAGAGAGTGGGATTATATCGGAATGAACAAGGGGTTTTGCTTGCCCGCACTCCCAAGATATTATAGCTCTTCATCGGTGTCATCGAACTCATCATCGGTACGTCTTCTACTAAGAGGGGACAAATACCGGCAAACAAGGAAGGACACAATCAATGCAATGCACAATATGATGCATGATCATGACATGTGAGAATGCTGTGATTTGAGCTAATGCAACTAGCAGCAGATTAAATGAAGTTGGTTTGAATCCAAGATTCAAATTCAAACTCCATATATGGATATTAAATTGCCATTTATATTCTTTGTGCTAAACAACAGCTATAAGTTGTTCTAACATGCATGAAAATGGTACAGATGGATAGATTGGATTTTTCTAATCATTTTTCATATATAAATTATTTCAATCTGAGCTACGGTTGAATTTCTATGATTTTTAGAAGTTTATACTATTTTCTGAAATTTCTTGAATTAAATTAAATCCAGAAAATGAGTTATTGCATCAGCATTAGGTCATGCTGACCTCAGCAGGTCAGCAGGCGGGTCCAGTCAAACCTGACCGATGGGACCCATAAGTCGATCTGTAACAGGCAGGGATGAGAGGCTGACTAGTGGGTCCGGGTCAACAATGATGTGGCTTGGTCAAACTGACATGTGGGGCCGACTGTATTAATCTAAACTAAACAGGGAATATATCCCGGGGTTAATTAAGACATGGGGCCCATAGTCAGTGAGGGAGGGGGTTAGTTAGTGGCGTCATTAGCCACTAATGACGGCGCCACGTCAGCAGGCCGGAGTATGGCCGGCGGCGACCTCTAAACGCGGCGGAGGGACACCGGAGGGGCTCGGGTTTCGCCTACAACGCACCGCTCGGTGCGCCCTTAGGGCCTATGGAGAGCTGGTGCGATGACGCGTCGGGTGCTGGTGGTCTCCGGGCCTGGGGTGGCCGGAGTCGACGGCTGCGAGCTCGGTTGCGGCCGCCGGAGTTCAGTTGCGCGCGGGATCGCGTTTCAGTGCGTAGAAGGGTGGGGCAAGGGAGCTAGGAGGGCGCTACGCATCGCGGGAGTAGGTTGGACACTCCAGGGTGACCATTTGGTCACCTGAGCATCGTCGACGGCGAGCTCAGGCGGCGGTGCAGTCGGGCGAGAGGGGCGTGGCGGCTAGAGAGTGAAGTAGAGCACGGGGAGAAGGGGAAAAGAACCGGGAGCTCACGGTGAGACCGACGACGGCTCAGCTGGCTCGGGGATGACCGGAAGGCGGTGAATCCGTCGATGGAGTCCGGCGGCCGTGCTCAGGGAAGACGACTCATGGCGGCGATGTGGGGCTCTCACGGTGGCGTGGCTCGGGGTGGAAGAGAGAGGGGTTCGGGGCGGAGCCTCTGGGCCGGTCAGAGTAGCGAGGGGGAGGCGGTGGCTGCAGTGGTGCACGTCGGCGGCGGCGGGCGTCTCGGCCATGGTGGAGAGGGCGATAGGGAGACGAGGGGGAGAATGCGGGGCGGTCGGAGCGATCCAGACGGCTCTCGCGGGTCTGTCCGCGGCGCCACGCAGGCTAGCAGGCAGGAGGTGGCATGGGCGCGTGTGTGCGCACGGCGAGCACGCGCTCGGCGTCCTTCTGGCGCGGTGGAGACGACGACTGGCCGCGCCAGTCAGCTGGGCCAGAGTAGATGGGCCGCCAGGTAAGTGGCCCAGGTAGTTCTCTCTCTCTCCTTTTCTTCTGTTTTGCATTTTCTGTAATTTGTTTTGATTTAGTTTTAGACACTAAATCATTTTTATTGCTTCTGATAATTATTGTAGGGACTAGTTGGATTACTCCAAAGCCCTTCATCAAAGATCAGAATTATTGGACATATATTAATTAATTAACAAATATATATCCAATGCAAATAGTTATTTATTTAATTCAAAGGCCCAAAATAATTATCTCTGAGATACCAAAACTATTGTTTTGAGTTTTACCTCTTTGCAATATTTTCAGAGACTATGAGGAACATTTTCTTGGACTTCTTTGAGAAGATTTTAATGTTGATCATTTTTAAAAGGTTTCTGAGGCTTTGAAAATTCCTCAATTCAAATTTCATTTGAATTTAGACATGATGACATGAATATCAAGCAAAGACAACAAGGCTAATCTAGGGCTATGACATTTTCACCCTGTTTTCTGTTAATTAACAAGGCAACCTTTTCTTTGTTACTACTAGTGAATCTGAAATCATTCGGGGCAGACATAAAATATATCACTTCAACCCAATTATCGCAGCAACTATTTTAGAAGAAATTAGCTAGCTGCCGCATGCGTGTACGGGAACATCAAGATGCATTTGTATGAGTAGTTTATCTTGTGAGAGAAAAGGCTGAACGAGGGAAGGCCTTATTTATGCGACGTGGAGAGACGATGTGGGTATATTTTGCAAAATTGCGGAGTTTCTTTCCTATCCGTTAGATATAAACCGACGGCCTATATTGCAGGATGCCACGCACACCATCATCACCAACTTTGTTTTCTACTCCTCCGTCCGAAAATACTTGTCATCAAAATGGATAAAATAGATGTATCTAAAACTAAAATACATCTAGATACATTTCCTTTTATCCATTTTGATGACAAGTATTTTCGACGGAGGGAGTATTTTTCTTTTTAGAGATTTCAACAAGTGACTATTACCGGACCTTACCAACATACTCAAAAAAGTAGTCCATAATTTTGATGTTACCCTCTTTTCTTGGCGGTGCAGTGCCATCTGGATACCTCATAAATAAATCAAGGACAAATCTGACCCCTTCCTACGTAGCGAAATGAGTGAATCTACACTCTAAAATATGTCTACATACACATCCGTATGTGGTAGTCCATTTGAAATCTGAAAAACACAAATATTTAGGAACAAATGGATTATATATATAAGAGTAGACATGGAGATATATCTCCAGCATGGTCTACAACAAAAATGTGCTGGGCTGGTTAGCGCCGGATGCTCGCAACGCGATGACATCAGTTCGAATTCTGTCTTTTAACCTTAGATTTGTATATTATATATTACTCTACTTATTTAATATATACTTCTTTAACATCTTGTCTTGATGAAGGAACCCACAGAGTACTTAGAATATTAAGGATGGACTTGTTTCTTTTTAACTTTCTCGACGGTTGTAGCCACCACGCAAGTCATGTGTACACTGTACATGCAATTAAATTTTTATAGAGGGACAATCATACAGGCAATTAACTCAAATGGATCGGATGTCACTCTATTATTTCCAGCATAAAGAGCATCTCCAACGGCAGCCGGCAAATTTCCTCCCGCTTCCTTTCGCGGAGGACGATATCAAACACCAGCGGCAGACATTTTTACAACTCTAACCAACCAGATGAAATTCGTGCAAACACGGACTGATTTCATATAAGCATGAAGGATTTCGTATAAAAAAGCCGGATCTTCATATAAACATGATGGATTTCATTACATTTACATGAACTAAGAGGTGCCAATCCGGCTCTCTTGTATAATTAATATTCCCTCCGTCCGGAAATACTTTTCCTAGAAATGGATATATCTAGACTTATTTTAGTTCTAAATGGCCGCCTGCGGATGCCTTTGTCTTCCTCATGTCCGTCAGACACTTGCGGGGTCGACGAAGGTCCTCGGAAGAGACAAAGCGGTAAAGAAACCACCTGAATCCGCGGTCGTCGCCTCCCGTGTTCTACTTCTCCTCGATGATGGCGGCGGACACGAAGAAGCTGGCCACTGACTCGTCGCTCTCCACGCACCCGGCTTCTGTCTCTGCCTGGATGGTGCTGCCGCAGGCACGGAGGCGCGCCCACGACACGGGAGGCGCGCCACCGCAGACACCGGTGGTGGCGCGGCACGACGCGCAGCGACGGCGCCAGTCACCGGCGTGCTGCGCCGCCGTGCGGCGTGGACCAACTCGCCACTCCTCATCGAGCTAAAGTGGAGCGGCGAAGTTGCTGAACCACGCTACCGCTTAGCGCGCAATCGCTCCGTCGAGCCAAGCGAGGTTGGTGAAGCAACTAGCGGCCTCGCCCGTATCCGGAGGGCTCGGCGGGCCACCCAGCCGGGTAATATGCCGGAGAACGGCTCATCGGAAGCCATCGAAAGGGTGGAGAAAATGGTGAAGGAGGAGATGGGGGAGCGGCTGAGGGGTGCGATTCTTGCCCGCTGTCTGTCTGGCCTCGTGTAAATAGAGGGCGGACGGTAGGAGCTTGGCCGGCGTATGGCCTCGTTTAAACTGAGGGCGGACGGGAGGAGCTCGGCCGGTGTTGTGTTTAATTCTGGCCAGCTCATGAACGGACGTGTGGCCGGAGTAGGATTCTCGGTTTGCATGCGGGTTTAACGGAGGGGTTTAATGGAGGCGCCGGGCGTGCAGCGGGCGGCGCAGTACTATTCAATTTGACAGCATTAATGAGCCGTCAAATCACGAAGGCCCTCGCCTCTCATGAAACCGACCGAGCTAGACTGCCCCGCCCTCTAGCCTTTTAAAAAATGTATATACTCCACTTTTGTACGGTATAGTATCGATGGATTGCGCCATGGAGCAAAACTTGAAATTAAAAAAGGTGGTACATATAGAGAGCGCTCGTGAACTATGTGTCATGCATGGCAATAAATAAAGTACTACATGATACTTATATGATACATGGCGCAGGAGTACTAAGTATTATTAATACAGTTTTGCTAGAACTCATCTAGATGAGATATAATTTGGTCTCATTCATCTTTTATAGCCATTGGATGTGATGCTATAAGATGCGTGTGTCTTGGCGTGGGTTGTATTTGTTCTTGTGCAACGAATGACCACGTGCATGTCATGTTTGATAGTCTCAAGTCATTAAAAGCATACAAGCCCCACATCTCTTCTTGGTTGATTCCTCTATTTATGTCAAAAAATAAGAAACAACATGAGAGTTAATGCACCACGCCTATGTGTTTACTAGTATTTGGTTTTCGTAAGATGACTTAATACTCACCTAGACGGAGGGAGTATTCGATTTGACAATGGCGCGCCAGTTCCAGATCGCCTTTAATGCGAGCGAGGAGGGAGTAGCGGTTCCCGATATGTTGAACGGCCAATGCATCCTCCTTCAATTAATGCACAAGGGAAGTAATGGGAGGAGGTCCGGGAAAAGAGGCTGCACGATGTGAATGCAACGCAGTTTGCCCTCATTGCCCTCATATAAAGGCGCCCCTCCTCCATTCCAATGCATCTACCATACCGTACGCACCTAAGCACTTGCCTAAGCACCTACACTAAGCGCAAAAGAGCTCGCTCCAGACCGATAGCGGCGATGCGCATGAGAGGCCAGCGGCTGCGCCAGATGGTCCACGACGCCGGCCTGCGGCATGGCGCCGAGGATCATCCAGACGGTGTTGGAGACCGGCTGGTTGATGGCCGCCATCGACGCCAACTACTACTCTCAATTGGACCAGATGATCGTTGCCACCAGCAACAAGTTCACCGTCCCCAAGAAGCTCGCGTACGACATCGCCGTACTCCTCTAACCCGCGCGCCCGGGCTCCTCACTGCCTTCCACCCTAATCGGCCTCCATGGCCGGAACCTCTTTCAAGCACTGGTGGCCCTGCGACTGCCCGCCGACGCCACGAAGAATGTCCACCTGGAGGTCGCGCTCGCCGCGAGGCGCCTCGCCCTGCAAGAATTCGTCGACCTACACATCCACGCGTACGAGCAAATCGTGTACATAGGTATCTACAAGGCCAGTGAGGACGCTACGACGTTGGCCTTCCTCAACCGGCTGGAAGCCTTGGATGCCTTTGTTGAGAAGCACCTCGACCTCGCCACAAAAGCCCCGCTCCTTAGCCGCCGGTCGGTGGCCCGGCGCACTAAGTTGAGGAGGAGGAGGTCGTACCTTCGTGGATCCATCTTTCTTCTTGCCTTCTGTAACCACCACCGCGATCACATCATCGTGGCCTTAATTCTTATTGTGTTGTTTCATTCTCGTTCTAGTCAATACCGACATGTGCGATCCCTTTGCTTAATTATATGCATCACTGTAACTAGTACTCCATCCGTCAATTTATAAGTTGTGCTTACCTTTTCCATCAACTTCGTGCAACGCGCGGGCATCTTGCTAGAAACACTAGAATATGTCTATATAATCCGTATGTGATAGTCCATTTGAAATCTCAAAAAAGACAAATATTTAGGTATGGAGGGAGTAATATATTAGGAGTATATCAAAACAATAGTGATTTCTTTCAAGTTTGTGAACAAATACTACTATTCTACTACTTTGGATCCGTCGCAACGCACGGGCACATTGCTAGTAAAAGGAAAAGGTCTGCCACGTTTGCCTCGCACCCCCACACGCCCGGGAATCGGGAGTACAACACGGCCCATCCGGCACGACACATAGCTTAGGGAAGCCGTGTTGCCTAGCAATGGCGGAGCTTGAAGCAAAACGTTGGGCGTGCTAGTCTAGCCAGGCTATAGAAATTACCCTTGCGTTGACGTTCCATGCCTCAAAATTGGATGTACAACTACGAAAATCCTGCTAGGTTCGGCGGGCCAGGGCACGTGTTGGCCCTCACGTAGCTCCGCCCCTGTGCCTAGCATTTTCACTTTCATTTGGGACTGCCCGTTGAGCAAACCGACACCCCGCCTGCCGCTGGGTTGGAAAACAGAAACAAGGGGAAGATCTAGCTGTAGCACGGAAGCCAAGAAATTTTGTGTCAGACGGGGCTCGTTGATAGAGTACGAGCATTCCGTACTAGTACTACTCCTACTAGTACTTACCAAGTTTGTACTCCTAATACTATATTACTAGTACTACCACTATACAACTAGTAGATACGTGCACGACACAACATCGTAGGAACAAAAAACAGGAAGATCTTGTTTTGGGTGATTTATCTTTTTTTCAATCAACGTAGTATGAATAATATGATGTGGAGGGCACCCATGAAGCTTATGTGGCTTGGTTGCATGGCTACGGAAGGTTAGAGAAAAATAAATAGATAATGTGTTTAGAGTGCACTCCACTAAATAGATATACTTTGGATCCATTGCAATGGACCGGCACATCTATATCTATACCCCCTATATAGCGTGTGAAAAACTTTGAAAGTTGGTCGTTGGATGAAGCCAATCCGACGGTACAAAGATGGCAAATCCGAGCACTACTGGACATTGGATATCATCCACCAGATTCTGCCACATGTATAATCTAGAAGACTCCATGGTTGAACTTAATTCATGACTAACTTTGCCACAACAAAGCTCAGGCAAAGTTATTAATAAGTTCTTCAAAATGAGAGCCACAAGTTGGCAAGCCTAAGGGAATCTTGCCACATTTTGTGTGTGTATGTCATGTGGGGCCAGTGTGGCTTGCCTAAGGTGTGGCTTGAACCAAACACTCACCTGAGTTAATCAAACTTGCCTAACCTTGCATTCCACCAGATTTTGCCACATGTTAGAATCCAGAAAACTCCACATGTAGAAGCATAATGCACAAACCACTAGAATCTCATGCGTGCAATGCACGTGTACCTTACTAGTACTAGTTGGTAGTAGTAAGAAACAAATTCCAGTTTTGGCACGAGCTCGTACTGCGGGAGCACCACAAGGCCTGCCGCAGGAGTTACATTTCCCTCTCGGGGCCCACAGGACCGAACTTCAGTGGCTTAGTGCCCGGCCTATGAGTCAATGACATGCGGGCCTTAAATGCGGCTAGCCCACATGTCATTCTCATGGTGGTGGCGCGGTTCGCGACTCACTCGTTCGAGATGAACCGTCCGGTGGTGGCGTGGCCGTGGCGAGGGTACCACAGCTGGGCGTCGGGGCGTTATGAGGCGTAGATGGCCACACCGGCAGGTACTACCTGGAGTACATAAGTACTCCAGCTGAGGATTGATTCCCGGGACAAAATGTGTCACAGCCGCTGGATGAAAATTCGATGGTGCGGGAGTACGGATCGGAGCACAGCAGCGGAGCAAGCAAACCGTCCAATCGGGTGTGTCTGTGGTAGAAAGTTGATGGTCACCGCAGTTCAGCGGTGGGGCCGAGAGGGGTGAGGGGCACGAACAATCCTACCATTCTGTCACTGACATGTGTCACCCATAAGCGTGGGTCCCACCTGTCAGCGAAGGAAAGGCAGGGCAAGGCAATGATAGCCACGTCAGAGGATCCATGTCCACGTTGGGGGACGTCGTGCCGTGGGTTGGAGCGGCACCGTGGGAATCGCGTGTGGGTGTGGCAGTGGTAGAAACAAGAAACGTGATGGTCGCCGTGGTTCAACTTCCATGGACAAGCTGTCGTGTCTGCTGACACATGTATATCAAAACTAGAGTGCTTATATTTCAAGCACGTGAACAAGTATTATTCTAGTACTAGTTTGGATCCATTGCAACACACGGGCCAGCACATTGGTAGTAGTAGTGTCCATCTCTATCTCTAGAGGCCTTCCCTCGTTCATCCTTTTCTCTCACAAGATAAACTACTCATACAAATGCATCTTGATGTTCCGTGGAACGCACGAGGATGTTTCCTTGGTGGTCTCTCCAGCGAGGCATGGTCGTAGTTGCAAGTTGACGCCCCATGAGATGCGTTCCACGTG
>CM038682.1:186121156-186149388 GCA_021605205.1 Aegilops longissima
CACTCGGATTTCCTCCGTTGAGCAGGTAAGATGAGTTTGATCACGTAGTAAATGCATTCTGAAGACTACTTCTGTGTCCATTTCCTAATTCTCCCCCTGCCCACTGTTTCACAGGCTAGGCTCGGTGCAAGTGGAGATTGGCTTGCATATGTACAGGAGGGTACCAACATCAATTTGCACAACATTTACAACGGTGACACCGTTCCTGTAGAACCTTTGTCCAACATTGGGATCAGCCATGCAACGGGCCACCGCATGAATTGGTACAATGGAACCACGGTGAGATTGAATAAAAGATAGCACGAACCTTGCACATGGCGGTCAAAGGCGGACCATGCTGTCTGCGGCCGATTTGTTGCCGTACGAGTAGGAAGACGCTGTGCTCCTTTCTAACCGCATCTTCGTGGTGACAAACCAGGGGACTTATTTTGTATGGGACACATCCTACGATATACTCCCTCTCTCCCAGTTTATTTGTTTTGAATCTTTTTGTTTTATAAGTTTCAAATTCAAATTTAGAGCTCCCCATCAGATGTTGAGATTACAATGTCCATTAAATTGTTGCGTGCATGTATAGTAAAGAAACAAATCTCGAGTTTGGCATGAGTTCGTGCTGCTTTGGAGCACCACAAGCCTGGCGCAGAGTTACATTTCCTCTCGGGGCCGCTGGACTGAGCTTCAGCGCTATACTACACCTAACTTTGAGTCAATAACATGTGGACCCGATAGGTGACTGGTCCACATGTAATGCTCCCAAGGCGAGAGGGCAAGTGGGGCCAAGAGGGGTGAGCCGCAGGTCGGGGGACGTGTGGTTTCATGGGTTCGAGCGGCGTCATGGGAATCGCGGGTGGATATGGTAGAAACTTGATGCTCGCCGCATTTTAGGTGGCCCACATGTCATGCACACAAAGGCAGAGGGGCGGTGCGGCCAAGAGGGGTGAGGCGTACGTCGGGGGGCGTAGTGCCGTGGGTTGGAGAGGCGTCGTGGGAATCGCGAGATGAAACGTGATGGTCGCCGTAGTTGAACTTCCATGGACAAGTTGTCATGTCTATGGACACATGCACTGCATACCGATCACTGGAAGGAGTACCAGAGAAAGCTATATATGCGGATAAATAGTTCCTTATAGTCAAGCGGACCCACGCTACTACTCTGTTCCAAAGACATGCACACCATCGAAATAGTCCATCTATATCAATATACACCGAGAGGGAATAATGTTTTTTACAAGAGAGGAAATATTTCATCCATCCATAATGCCCTGCTGCTGGTGCAGCGTTTTCTTCTTCTTCTTCTTCTTCTTCTTCTTCTTCTTCTTCTTCTTCTTCTTCTTCTTGTTCTCATTCTCTATGGGAGACGGCTTCGCAACAAGCTCTTTGGACCATGCAGCTATCTCAAAACTCACACGGGCATCGCGGGCAGCATATTTTATCCGCTCGTACGTCAAGGGATAATTCTCCCATCTAGATGACCTTAATGCCACCGTCTTGTCACCCTTCTGAAGATTTGTACCAACCAAAAAATTTACTACGTCGAATAGGGATGGTGTCTGTTTAGCACAATCTTCTACAGGAATTTTGATTCTGGTTTGTAGGTCAGCGATGCTTTTCAAATCAAGGTTATGCGGCTCCAGCTTCGTTTGTCCCCTTCGATGGCTGCCCCACGTAAGTACCGTCCTCCCGAGACAAGAAATCGTGAAGCTCACCTGGTATGGAGGCGAGTGTATGATGTGGTACACCAAAACATCATCTTGAGGCACAGGTGAAGGACGGCGCTACTGGATCTTCCCAGGGGCATGCTCCGTGTACTCTGCGTCGAGACCGATGACCCTCGTCTCTACATTTTTGAGGGAGTTGGATACATTGTTGATCCACTGCCAAACAACCCTTGGGTGGACGGTGACGGTGGCAACTATGCGCATCGAGCCTTCGACGAGGACATGTTGGATGCTAAAAACCTGCATCTCGATCTCTTTCGCCATTTGGAACCGCTGTAATGGAGGGCTATGGTTTGGAGAATTAGGATTAGATGGCTAGTCTAACTGAAGTAGTAGATGATTATTTAAAGAGGTTAAAACAATGTGAACGCAGTGGGGTTTGGATGCAAATGAAGACGAAGGGGAGGTGAAGAAGCCAAGGCGAATCGGTTCCCGATGGAGAAGTAAATGGGAGTAGTGGCGTGCAGGCAGTTGATTAGACGGCTAGGTAGACTAAACGAAAGGGCTATGCGGGTAGACTAAGGAGTCGTACATGTTCGTGTACGTGCCCATCCTTCCTGATAGGTGGGACCTATGCAAACAGATAAAAAAATGTGTCGTAGCTTTTTTTTAGCGCGTGAGTGGGAGACACAACATTCTCTGGTTAAGGAATACTCCCTCTGTTTAGGTGAGTGTAAGTCACCTTATGAAAATTAGGTTTTCCCAAAACCTTTAGGCGTGGAGCATTAACTTCCTGCTTGATCCCCTCCCAGCCTCGTTAGCCAGCGTTCTCTTCCTCTGCTGCCGCATTCTACCTTTCCATTTTTCCTCTTCTCAAGTGTGGAACGATCTGCATGCCGTCCTTGATGCACCAGAACAACCACTGCATGCATCACGGCAGGGCGTTGATTGGGCATGCATGAGAATTTGGTTCTGCTCGCAATATGGATGATACCTGAACGATGAAGTGAATAGGCATGCTAGCACGGGAGACCTATTTCCACTATACAATACTTGAGTACTCATTTCTAGTAGTAGTAGTAGTAGTACAACTGTGGTACACTTGATGGTCAAAATACTATTCATCCGGTCCTCAAAGTGAAGTGACAACACCATGCGCCTGACACTAGTCCAGGCGAGGCGGCGTGTTCGGGTTACCAAAGTCAGCCTCACCCTATGCACTGTGCAGTCTGTCACCGCCGCTGTATAGCAAATTGGCGCCTCGCCTCGTCTCCCTCTCCGCTCCCATAGCACCACTCCATCTCCATCTCCTTCTCCGTCTCCGTCTCCATCTCACTGTGCCCCCGTGTATCGTCGCCTCACTCGCCTCCCCCAGTACCACTATTCCCTCGCCAGCCGCTCCAGCACCGACATCCTTCTCCCCCATAAATCAAGCCCCCTTCCAGACTCCACCATGGCCGAACGCGAACCGCACATCATCCATATGAGTCGCGATTGGAGCAATCTCCCCAGTGACATCCTCGACCTCTGTGGCTCGAGGGACATGCACACGACCATCATCGAAGCGAGGCCTAAGCTTTTCAAGACACCCTTCTTGCTGCTATCTGGTCTTGCTAGATTGGCTCACCATGATACGGAGGCGTGCATGATGCCCCTCGACTTCAATCCGATCTCCATTAGCCGAAACTTCTTTGTAGGTATGTAGTGTGTCGCCGTACATCATTTCCCTCGACATCGATCCGATCACCATCGCCCAAAACTTCTTGGCAGGTATGTACTGGGTCGGCATGAACTCCCACTGGATGGCTGCCTTTAGAGAAGACGGTAAAAAGTTGGTGCTCGTGAACTTCCGGACCTCCCTTGAGAGTATCCTTCCTCCGTTGGATTATATAGAGTATTACCATCGCGGTCCAAGTCATCTAGATTACTACGTCAGTTGGACGAACCTTGCTTTGTAGAAGATTGTAATCTGCCAAGTACCCACATGACATGCGAATTACGCAGACTTCAAGCTAATTGCCTTGTTCGACCGCGGACTCGCCTATCTTTACGCCAGTGCCTTTTTTAGCTGGAGACAACTCGGCTCGCAGTGGGTCATCGTCAAAGCTGATACACACTTCTGTGATGCTATTGAACACAACGACATCATCTACGCGATCGACAAAGCAGATGGCACCACGTATTGCTTGGGACGGCGTGTAAGTTGTTTCCGCCTCATGTTAATGATGACGCCATGACACTGTTTGAACTTTTTGTGATGATTGGCATATCCTGTTTGAGCAGAATTTGAGTAGAACTATGGCAATTATATAAGAGCCGACGTAAATCAGCTATATTTGGAATGAGTTAATTCATGCGATTGTGACCATGTCATTACAGCCAATTTGTACCCTGAATAATCAAACGGTTAGGAATATATGGATATTATCCTTATTTTACAGTAATCTATATACTACTACTAAATATGAGTGTGTATCAATGGCCATGTTAGTTTCCTCATTTTCATGATGTAGAAACATGCACCACACTATTGGTTTCGTCTAACCATACATTAGGGAAGTAAATGTGCATATGGAGAACTCTATATTTGGAAGTAGTGAAATTCTGCAATGCTTACAATGTGTACATACCTATATTAAGCCCTTGACAATCAATGGCTAGAATAATATCCTCACAAAAATTTGTCCACGTAACACGAGTATATAACAATGCATGGTCTGTTAGTTACCTTGAAGAATTTGTTTGTGAGGACAGAACATGATTACATAACATGCATGACATGGTAGTTTCCTGTGAAGAATCGATTGTGAGATAACATGAGTATAACCATGCATTGCACTTCTATATTTTCGAACCCAGTATACATTTCCCTGTATTTTTCTCCCAGTTCCAACATGGACATATCAATGCTGTTTCTTGCATTATCCAACTCATACTCTGAACAATGCTGATCTTACATTAACAATGCCTGTCCTTTTTTATATGATGCAGTGTCCCAACAGTTACTGCCCTTTGTAATTACACCACCTTTGCCAAAAACAGGGAAGCACAGCTGCCTCGCTCGATCAGACAACGGCAAAAGACTGATGATCATTCGGACACATGAGCCGGAAAAGTTATATTGCAAAAACCCCACTGTATACAAGCACCGTGTAATACGTGAGTATCCGGACAGTGGCTGTTACGTCTATGAGCAGGATACTAGCTTGTTGGGGCCTTTAGGATTTTTTAGTTGGAGGCGGGTAAACAGCCTTGGTTCACACTCTCTGTTTCTCGGACTCAATTATCCGATTAACCAGGAGATCACCGTTGGCAAGGACCTTGATGGCAGAGAGGCTCTGTTTGCTACGGAAAACTGTGTCTACATAGCGAGCCCTAGGAGTTCGGGAGCATAATCCCCTGATTTTCAACGATACAGCCTGCATCCAAAAGAAGGTGAGAATGACAAAGGCATCCGGATTAACTTTGATCCTTGGATGTCTCAATTACGAAGGTAGTGATGTGGTTCAAGTCTTCAGGTTGATAGGTAACTGGGCTGTTGCATCGAAAGGGTGGAGTACTGGTGTCTCCAGATCACTGGTCGCTGAAGCGGGGCCGCAAATTATGATGGTGTTGGATCATCTCTTCGAATGACTTTGTTGTCTTTGCTGCTGGTTCTGGATGGGTAGTTCTTTCTTTTGTTATGCATATTCCTTGTCATTTGGTCATCCTCGTCTATGTCACTCTTTCTATGTAATAGTTGCTTCTGTTTAGAATGTCATTCTCGTGCGGATCACGAGAGTCGGAGGTGTAGATGGAGTACGTTTTGGTGGTGTAGCAAGACTTCTTATGAACTATCATGTCTTGTTGTTTATGTCGATAGTAGTCACTAGTCGGTGTTTGAATGTTGTATATATCGTTGTTTCGAACTGTTTATTGTCTCGAACTACTGGTGGGCTAAAAGAGGGCATCACCATTCTCTAGTGTTCAGAGTATATCTCCTTTTTTCAAGTTATATAATTTGAACTCACTGTCTTTTCGATGATGTACACTTGTTTGGGCCAGTGAGGTGTCGTTGAATATGGGCCGAGTAGTAACGCAATGCCAAACAGGTCAATTATGACTCTCGGGCCGGGCTCTCAAAAGATCCTAAAAAAAAGGCCGAGCTCTCCAAAAAAGAAAGAATAAGGACTCTTAGGACGACATGTGGGCGCCACCGGTGTTTTCGTGCGCTTGCGTGCTCGAAATTCATGCTACCTTTTCATCCCCAGTCTCCCGCCCCTCCCCCACCTCTGGAATCTTGATTCCTAATCCAGTTCCCCCAAATCCCCTCCTGTACTCCCTGTACTCAAGCGCACTATCATGTCGCCGGTCAACGCGGATCTCCGAGCCGGAGATCCTGAGGTCCGTCCTGCCTTCGGTCGCTGCGTGCTGTCGCTCAACAGTGGCATGGCGGCGCTTGACGACCATTTTGCCGGCAAAGTGCTGATGGTAACCATCAACAGCGACCGGCCTCCGTCTCACCGGACGACCTTGTGAAAGCTCTTGGCATTGCACACGGCATCCAAATAAGTGACTTGCTCGTCGAAGTCTGTCCGCCACTGGCTGATTTCTTCGTCAGGTTCCAAACAACTTTCGACTGCAGTCGTGTGTTCGAATCTTCCCCGCGTTTGTTCTGCAATGGCGCGCTGGTGAGCTTTTATGGGTGGCACCCAGGATGGGGCTCGGTGCCCTCTGAGCTTGAGTTTTTAACAAAGCTTACCTTCCACGGCATGCCTCAATGTGCTTGGAACAGCGATTCCATGAACGAGCTTATCAACGACCTTGGAGGTGAGCTCGTAAGTATGTTTGTTCCTCCAGACAGCTGGGCTCTGACGGTTATGGCATGGATGAAGAATCCGTCCACCATACCGAAGGTGATTGGTGTTGAGATACCGTGCGGAACCGGGTTGTACTATTTGTCGCCACCAAGGCCGCCATGACCATGTTAGGGATGTACCAGTATCGAGTGTTCATGCATGTCAAGAAGTGGTCAATCCATCATTCAAGTCCTGCCGCCGCCGCTGGTGCGTGGTCCGTTGACGACGCCCATTACAGAGTCAACGCCGACTTTCCCGTGTTGCTCGGAACGATGGATGGCATAGGCCCTACTCCATCGCTACAAGCGGAGGCCATCGCTTCTTTGGGAGAAGAGGCAGGGCTGGCTACTGGATGTGCTCTAATTTGAGGTAACAACTGAATCTTGTCAGATAGTACTAGTTAAATCCGAGCTATGGGTCTGAAGCACTGATATGCCAGTACATTTGATTGTGACATGTTCTAATTTTGTACCTGAACTTTTTTTAGAAAGGGTTGTACGTCAACTTAATGTGCTAGCAGAACTTATTGTGTTGTCTGTCTGTTTTCTTCGCACAACATTCAAGATATTTCCCCGTCATTTATAAAGACGATGAACCGTTATGTACGAATTCGTTGGTTTCAACATAGCCCTTCCCGTAGCGATCCACTTCTTCCATCCTGATTGTGCCGCCTGCGTGAAATTTTTGTATGCAAGTTCAGTGTGCTATGATGTTCTATATGATTGTGTCAACTATATAAGTTTTTACTGAGCATCAACAATGCATATGGCTGAAAGATGTATTTACGAGCGTCGACCGATGGGTCTCTCTCTCTATCTCTCTCTCTCACACACACATACGTGCACGCACACGCACAAGTGGGACCCGTTGAATTATTTATTTGCTCGTGACAACTTTTAATTAGGTTCCACTGTAATCTAACTTTTTCTTAAGTTATTAATTGATCTCGGTGACTTCAAAAAGTTGTACGAAGCCTTGTTTGGGCCTTTCCGCGCCCCTGAATGTGGGCTGAGTAACCATGTTAGGTTGTACTGTACTACACAGCCCTTTTTTCATCATCAAGAATGCAATCGGGCCGATAGTTGTACACAATATCCGGTCAACTTGTTATCCGCCTGCTGGGCTGCAAAGTTTCCTAGGAGGTATGCATTAGGCTTAACAAGAAAATGGACTTTAAGAAATAATAAATGGGATGTAATTATAATAACTGGCAATTACTATGCACCAAACACGTAATTAGTTTGAAAAATATATTATTTTTGGAATTTGGAAATTTTAATTTCATTACTTGTTGCGCGCGCAATATTTCGTTGGATTTTAACGTGATACAACTTTATTTTGAAATTATATTCAATCTGACTCGAAATTTCGTATAAAAATATTTCGGATCCCATCAAAATGTGGGATTTTGTTTTTGAATTCTGTTTTGAGCGGTTGTTTGAAATTATTAATCGTTGTCCTAGCTAGAAGTTGGGCTATACTTTTAACAAACCCGCAAATGGGCTGTAGTAAATTCCATTAGAATTGAAAAATGGGTTGTACATTCTTACAAATCGCAAATGGGCTATATGTTCTCTACCAAATCCGAGCTGTGTGCCTACTAAGTTGACGCGTACCAAGGGCTTTGTCAAGTTAGTCAATATAAACGATTCTAGCTGCAGTGATCGTACGATGTCCATCCAATGGCCGTAGTGCTTCCTTAACCTCTGGTCTTCTTGCTCCAGCCACCCAAAGCAGCGCCGGTCGTGTCGCATGCTCCTGCCTCCCGTGGCCGACTGTGATGCCGCGGAGGCCTCACCTCCCCGTACTACTCCCACCGTTGGCCAGGCCATCCCTCTACTCACCCACACCCCTGTTATTCTGCGGCGACGGCAGCCTCACACCGCAGCCGAACCAGTGAACCCTCGTACTCCTCTCCGCGCGGGCTACCACTGCTGCCTATTCCCCGGCTCTGCGTCGTCCCCTTCCAATGCCTCACCGTCGTCCAGACCACCGCCCTGGTGCTCTCGGCGTGGTGTGGTCAACGACCGAGTTCCATCGGAAGAGTACTGTACGTGGAGAGGCTGATAGCTGGGTCCAGGCGGCCGCAAGGAAGTGCCTCCTTATTACGCGCAAAATAATTATTCCTCCACCTGATAGAAGGGACCCACAGGACGGGCCACCTTATTTCGCGAAAAAATGTTTCCCCCCTAACTGCTAGGACTCACCGGACGGGCCAGCGTATTTCGCGAAAAAAATGTTCCCCGCGCTGTCAGCTCGGACCCACCGGAAGTGCCTCCTTATTACGCACAACAAAATGAATACTCCCCCTGCTAGCTGGGACCCACCATGGTGGGAGGCTGACTTAGGGCCTATTAAGTTGATCGGGCGGGGCCTTTGTCAACTTTAGTCAATATGAACGATTCTAGCTCCAAAGGATCGTCGATGGCCATCCAACGGCCATAGTGCTTCTTCAACCTCTGGTGTTCTTGCTCCACCGCCCAAGCAAAGGCTTGGTCGTGCCGCATGCTCCTGCCTCCGTGGCGGGTCAGGCTGCCGCGGAGGCCTCACCGCCCCCTACTATTCCCACCGCTGGCCAGGCCCTGCGGCGACGGCAGCCTCACACCGCAAACGAACCAGTGAACCCTCGTACTCCTCTCCGCGCGGGCTTCCACTGCCGCATCTTCCCCGGCTCCCCGTCGTTCCCTTCCTAGGCCTCGCCGTCGTCCACCGCCATGGTGCTCTCGGCGCGGCGTGGTCAATGTGGTCAATGGCTGACTTCCATCGGAAGAGTACTATACGTGGAGAGGCTGATAGCTGGGTCCACGGCAGCCGCAAGGAAGTGCCTCCTTATTACGCGGGAATTAATTATTCCTCCACCTGACATCAGGGACCCACCGGACGGGCCACCAGTATTTCGCGAAAAAAGAGTTTCCCCCTGACTGCTTGGACCCACAGGACGGGCCACCGTATTTCGCGAAAAAAACGTTCCCCCTGCTGTCAGCTCGGACCCACCGAAGTGCCTCCTTATTACGCACAAAAAAATGAATACCCCCACTAGCTGGGACCAAACTTGGTGGGAGGCTGACTTGTGGGCCTACTAAGTTGACTGGGACGGAGGCCTTTGTCAACTTTAGTCAATATATGAACGATTCTAGCTTCAGTGACCGTACGATGTCCATCCAACGGCCGTAGTGCTTCTTCAACCTCTGGTCTTCTTGCTCCAGCCGCCCAAAGCAGCGCCAGTCGTGCCGCCTGTTCCTGCCGCCCGTGGCCGGCTGTGATGCCGCGGAGGCCTCACCGCCCCCTACTACTCCCACCGCTGGCCAGGCCATCCCTCTAGGCACCCACACCTCCTGTTATCCTGCGGCGACGGCAGCCTCACACCGCAGACGAACGAGTGAACCCTCTTACTCCTCTACGCGTGGGCATCCACTGCCGTGTCTTCCCCGGCTCCGCGTCGTCCCCTTCCTAGGCCGCGCCGTCGTCCACCGCCCTGGTGCTCTCGGCGCGGCATGGTCAACGTGGTCAAGGAATGGCTTCCATCGACGTGGATCAGACGTGGAGAGGCCGACAGCGGGTCCACGGCCGCAGCAAGGAAGTGCCTCCTTATTACGCGCAAAATAATTATTCCTCCACCTGACAGCGGGGACCCACCGGACGGGCCACCGTATTTAGCGAAAAAAACGTTTCCCCCTGTCTGCTGGGACCCACCAATTAAATCTTCGCACACAAGGAAGTGCATCCGAAAAAAATGATTCACCCCCCTGACTGCTGGGACCCACCAGCTACATCTTCACACGCAAGGAAGTGCCTGACAGTCGGGACCCACCTGGTCGAAGCATACGTAGCGTTGTCATTCTGGTCGCGAACGTGTACGTACATATATACTGGTGGATGTAGAGGCGCGCACATGTCGTAGTAGAGGCGCGCACGTACAACGGCGAGGGTGCAAGAAATAAAATACGGCCACGTATGTATATACGGGCAGGGTCTCGAATGCCTATCGCGCATACGTACATGGCTGGGTCGGAACGGAGAAACAACGTCGTCGTCGTGTTCATGGGGAGCCAACCGGCTGGGTCGGAACGGAATGTGTGGTCGTGTTCATCGGGAGGGCTTGGACGGAACAGCGATGGAAGCGAGGCTGGCGTATCGCTGGCGGAGGAAACGGCCTTGTGTTCGACTGGCCACGTTCGAAACGGGTCCTGTTGATCGGGAGGGGCTGGCGTACCGCAAAACGGAGGAAACGGACCTCCTACGGTCGAAACGGGGGTCCTGTTGATCTGGAGGGGTGTGATGTACCGCAAAATGGAGGAAACGGACCTCCAACGGTCGAAACGGGGGTCCTGTTGATCGGGAGGGGTGTGGCGTACCACAAAACGGATGAAACGGACTTGTGTTGGAGCTCTACGGTCAAAATTGGGGTCCTGTTCATCAGGAGGGGTGTGGCGTACCGCAAAACGGGACTCCACCGGATACTGTTCATCTCCACCATCGACCTCCTCCAGCCTCCACGGGCTACCGTCGACCTCCTCCAGCCTCCACGGGCTCCTGTTCATCCAGCCTCCACCGCGCGCTACCCCACCGGCATTGCTCAACCACCCTCCACGGGCACCCTCCACCGCTCACTGCTCATCCAGCCCTCCACACCACGGGGTCCACTTAAACCACCCCTCCACGGCCACCCTCCACCGCTCACTGCTCATCCAGCCCTCCACACCACGGGTTCCTGTTCATACAGAGGCAACGCCACCGCTCACTATTCATCCAAACCCCCCCGCAACACTCGTTGTTCAACCAATCGATCGGCTTGATTAGCAGCATAGCGGCGAATCGCTTGACCGCTTCGCCAACAGCCATCGATCGACCGCTTCGGGTTCAAGAATGTCGTAGCCTACGCGGAATCGCCGATCGCTTAGAGCCCAAAGCCTCGCTCGGGTTCGCTAGAGCGAACGCCGCACACACGCCACAGACGTGCGAGAGAAAGCAGCGTTTCTCGCCCCGACCTCCCATGTAACCGCAACTCCCCGAAATTTTCCTCCCCCTCGCTTCTACCACGGTTTTTTCCGTCATGGACGGCCCAAAGAATGTCATGCAGCTGCGTTTCCAGCGCGCCCAAGACGAAAAGCCCATTTTCTGTCATGATTTTTTGTCATAGAAGTAGGATCCCACCACATGTATGATGATACCGGGTTTTGTCACAGTTATCGTCATAGAAGTGTCATATGTATGACAGAAAAAAATTTCGTTCGGCCCAAAATGTCACGGATGTGTCTTTTTTTATTAGTGACTAGTTGGATTAGGAGCCACGTATTGCCACGTGGGTACTTTCTTAGTTGGTGGGTCGGCCGTTGAGCTGGGGCGGCGACGGGGCGGCAAGGCCTTGCCGCGGTCCTGCTGATATTCCTGGCAAGGGTCTTGCCGGGTCCTTGCGGGCGCCCTCGGCAAGAGTCTTGCCAGGGCCTCGTGGGTATCTTTGGTAGGAGCCTTGTCGGGACCTCGTGGGCATCCTCGGCAAGGAGCCCTGCTATCGTCCTATCTTCTGGTTCTCATCTAGGCCTTGTAGGCCCTCTGTATTCACAAAGATCTGCATGCCACCATGGAGGCACCTCCCGAGCCTTGGTTCCAATGTGGTTGATGGCGTCGGAACTCTCAGGATCAAGGGTGGTGGCCTTGTTGGTGTTTGGGCAAGTTGCCCCGGCAAGCCTCTTGCCGGGGCCGTGAAGGCCGCCCCGGCAAGGGCCTTCCCTGGGGAGTCTCACCTCGTCCCTCTACTCTTCATGCTTCTGGTCTTGAGTGATGCTCTGGTAGTCTTGCGATTTTGCTTCCTTGATCTGCCCCGCTAAGTGTGGCCGTATGTGCGGCTCAAACTACCCGTGCACAAGTAAAGGGGTACAAAAAATAGGACCCCTACTTTTGTACACCGACATGCACCGAAAGAAATGTTTTTAGTATTTTTTGTCACGTGATCACCTGCATCGTTTTTTGTTGTACTACTATAGTAGCCTAGGCTAGTCATAGTGGAAAGTAACTGAGACTAGTAACTCTACGGTTACCCTAAGAGCAAGTACTACCTCCGTCCTGGTTTACTCTTCCTATTTTGTAGTATGAAAATTTGACCATAGATTGAACTGACAAAATGTTAATGCATGTCACTAAAAATTATATCATTGGATTCGTATTTGAACATAATTTCAAATGGTATAATTTTTGGTAATATGCATTGGGATTTTCTTAGGTAAATCTATGGGCAAAATTTTACTCTAAATACGAGGTAGTACAAAAGTGGGCTATAACGACCCTCCACTATGTAGGCCAAAACACGTGCCAAATTGACTTGTGATGCATTTGGCATCGATGCCCCTCCATTGCTCACCTGGTGCCCCAATATGGATCACCTACTTTGCTCCGATGCCAAATTAACTCATGTAATGAAAAACCACTTGCGTGGGAGAGAGAGAGAGAGAGAGGATTGAGGCAATAAAAAAACACTTGTTTGGGAGAGTGAGAGGCTGGTGTAGTTGGTTTGATTGATTTGTTTATACATGTGGGTTTGTGTGCGCAGCGGTGCCAACTCTCTCAAATCGCGAGAGTGGTGGCAAAATCTTTTGATTTGACATCGATGTGTATTATGTGGCATACTTTTGAGAAATATGGCATCAGCCACATAGTGGAAGGCAACAAATGCCCAAGCTCTTCACGTGCTCCTAGGTAAATGAGAGGAGAGAGAGAGAGAGAGAGAGAGAGAGAAAATATCACTAGCCAGCCAACCCTATCATATGCGCGAATGATATATGTACCTCTTGATGACACGACAATCTTATACAGCCAGCTGCTCTAATATGTTCTCTTCTTTTGCAGATAAAAAAGACCCGAAAGTGAAAAATGTGCTGCACTATAACAATCTCATCGAATGCCTTGATCTCCATCTTAATAAAATTGATTTGATCGACTACCGAGGCAGCACATTTGAGATTAAATTGGCCAGGTTCTTTGTTCTGGAGGCAAGTGTGCTCAAGGTAATGAGGTTTGGCGTTCTCTGGCGCAACAATGAATGGCGTGCTGATCACTGCAAGTGTCTAAGCCTAAATGATAAAGTCTCCGCAGAAGCTGAATTTGCTTTTGAATGATCAAGTGGCCAGAGACTCGAAAATTTATTTGCCCATTAGTTACTTGTCAGGGCGGTGGATTTTAGTTTGTACGACAATGCTGCATCCACCTAATGTAACGAAAGTTCTTACCTAAACTTCCTAGTAATTCCCTCTTCGTAGGTGCAACATTACTCCTAACATTTGTAATATCAGTTTGAAACTTGTAATATTGCCGTGTCGTATTCCTGCGTTTTCAAAATCCTGCGAATCAATGAGGTCCTGAGTTGGTGATGATGTTGTGCCTGCCATCTTTCTCCAATAGCCGTCGGATCTAGATCTGACGCATACAAACCAAACTTCTCTAGTTTTGCAAAAATATGCCCGCACTTGTTCCCTATTTACAAACAACTCCTTGTCTCTCACAATCAGCCTTATCTCCTCCCCACCACATCTAGAAGGCCATGGAAAAATCTGGCGCGATGGCCGCTGCTGGCGCCGTCCACCCCCAATCTTGGTTTTCCGTGCAATGCACAGGCATCTACACACAGGAAATTATGTTGAACACGGCTAGTTGTAAGCAAGCTAGCTCTACAACCATGATGATAGTGACTGCAGACGTTGAGGCTGACTATGTATGCCGAACACGGCGCCTATACTCAGGTGTCATCTCCGGCGCAGGGTCTTGTCACTTCACTGTGAGGAGCAACACGTAATAATTTGACCAACGGGTAGTACAGTACTACTACATTGGTAGTACTACTACTAGTACTAGCACCACCGTCTGGATTTAGTAGTACTACCACGTCCATCTGGATTTAGTATTTGACTAGCAATATCTAGTAATGCATGTCACAAAAAATGTACTACTCCCCTATAAATAAATACATGGTGTATTGTTTTATTCCTTCCGGTAGATGGCTCAAATCTGAAGTCTCATCAATCAGACTACTATTGTACTCACCAAGCGCTCAACTTTGTAAGCGACCAACAAAAAATTACAATCAAAGACTACTATTGTACTCCCTCCATACTGGTGCATTAGTCACGTTACGAAAACCAAATAGTCATCCCAAAACTTTTAGGTGCGGTTCATTGACTACCCACCTCGTTCCCTGTTTTTTGCCACGAAAAAAGAAATCATCCAATACGAGACGTGGGGTGCGTATGCATCCAATGACTTGAGACTACTCCCTCCGTCTAGGTGTATAAGTCATCTTAGAGCAAGCGAAAAAGAGGAGTGGGCTCTCATGCAAGAGCCTAGCTATATGCGGATTCCTAGGCCAATCTACAATAAATATGAAAAGAGAGAGAGAGAGAGAGAAGATGAGAAAAAGTAGTACTCTTATAGCCAGCCTAATAGCTAACCTTATTGTATGAGTGGCTACAAGTGATGGCTCTATATGACATGGCAACATCATATAGCCAGCAGCTGGCTATACTATTAACCATGATCTTAGGTTATGCACCGTGGCCAAGATGAAGGGGAAAGCAAGAGAACATAATGTCTTTTTGCTAATTAATAGGATTACATGCAATGAACTAACCACTGCATGTCATGTTTGGTAGTCTCAAGTCATTGAAAGCATGCACGACCCACATCTCTCATTGGTTGATATGTCACGAAATAAGAAACGAGGAGGGAGTTAATGTACCGTGCCTAAGTGTTTTGGGATTATTTGGATTTCATAAGGTGACTTACACAACATTTTTGGTTACATGCATTAACATGTTATTAGTTAAATGAAAGGTCAAAACTTGGCGCAAAATGCAAAGGGGACAAATAAACCAGTAAAGATCAAAGTTCTCTCGTTTGGCCCCAACTAGAGGTCCGGTGAGATGACTATACTACACTGGCACGGAGGGGGAAGCAGCTTCATTGACTTATTGCACCTGCGTTTGGGTGAATGACACGTGGGCCCAATAGGTGGCTTGCCCACCTATCATACAAACAAAGGCAGGTGCAGTAGAGGGCCGAGGAGTAGATGGCCAAAACACACGTGAATGCAACGCAGTCTGCACTTCTCATATAAACGCTCCCCGCAAGTCCAATCTACAAAATCCTACGCACCTACACACCATAACCAAGGGCAAGAGTGATCACTCCAATCGCAAGATCAGTTGACTAGAAGCTAGACCCATGGAGGCGATGAGCGCGAGCATCAGCCGGCTGTGCCAGATGGTCCACGACGCCGGCCTGTAGCCTGACATCGAGGAACGTCTCTAGGTCATGCTTGAGGCCGCCAGGGCGAGAGGCCACTTGGACGACAGCTTCGTCTCCTTGTTCGACGAGGTCCTCGTCGGCTTTCTCGACAAGTTCACCATCATCAAGAAGCTCGCAGATGACCTTGATGTATGCCTCCAGCCCACACACCTAGGCTCTCCGTGTCACAGCCCCAGATCAGCCCTAGAGCTTGTTTGTAACTAGCAGCATTGCATCCATGCATCATGTTTAATTTCCATGAAATTTGAAATGGGGATGATCAAGCCCTAGCTCTAAGGCAATTCAAATAGGTCCAAATTCAAAAATATCTTCAAGAACCCAAAGTGGTTTGCAAAATGTTCATGATTAATGGAAAAAGGTGAAAACCATATCCAGAGGTGATGGATATTTTTCCAAGACATTTTTGGATTTTTGAGTAAACCATATTGTATTTGAATTGGGGCATTTAAATACTATTAATATTTTAAATGCTCCAACAATTTTGAAAATAGTTAAGGGCCTCTGAAATAATTCAGTTAATGCCCACAATTATTTTCAGGATTTATTTAAATGGTTTAGTATTTTACTAAACTAAAACAAACAGAAAATAGAAAATGGAATAAGGAGAGAGCTACAGGCTTACTTACGGCAGCCCAGCCAGCCCACCTAGCAGCCCACCGGCGGCCCAAAGACTTGGCTTGGCCGTGCACCCACTGCGCTTCCTCTCGCCAGCAGGCAGAGAGGAGCGCGGCGGCGTCGCTGCTGGCGCCACGCCACCAGGCTGCCTGCCTCGTCGCTGCTGCCACCGCGACGCCTCGCGTCATCTCCTCGGCGCCGCCCCAACCCCCCGGATCCCTCGCTCTCTCCTCCTCGCGCTCCCTCCTCTCGCTTCCTCTCTCTCGCCTGGGACCGAGCGCCATCGTCGCCGCCCCTCGCTGCCCTCGCGGCCACCGCCACCCTCTCTCCTCCCGGCATGCCCCGAGCTCCGCCGAGCCCTCTCTCCCCTCCTCACTAAGCCTCCCGACGCCGGAGCGCCCCGAGGCGCCGCCCGCTGCTTCTTCCCTTCTCGGACCGCCGATCGCCGCCGTCGAATCCATCGGCTCCGGTGCCTCCCCGAGCTCGCCGATGCCATCGTCGCACTCACGGTGAGCCCCCGAGTTGTTTCCCCCTCTTCCCCGACTTGTTCCCTTCCCCTAGCCACCATTCCCACTGCGGCGGCTCGCCCGCCGCGTGCCTCGTCAGCCGGGCGTGGCTAGAGCCCCATTGGCTCGGCCAACCCCACCTCTGGGCTCACCGCAGCACTAGGAACCCGCAGCCCCTCCGCTTCCCCTCTAGTGCGCCAGCAGCGCCGAGCCCGAACTCGCCTGAAGCTCGCCGCCGCCAAACACGCCACGCAAGCATCGATTCCAACCACCCGACCACGGCCAACCCCACCAAGAGCTTCGCTCCTCCCAGCTCCTCCTAGATGCTCTCCATGGGCCATTTGGTCGTCGGAACAGCAACATTCACTTGCGCCATTGTCGCGCTCGCCCGGCGGCTAAACGCCGGCAGCCGACGTGGACTTTGACCTCGGGTGGGCCCTGGTTGACTCTCCTGAGTCAATGACAGGTGGGGCCCAGCCCTGTTTAATAACTAGGTTTAGTTTTAATTAAAATCTAATTAAGTTAATTACTCTGACACGTGGGTCCCAGCGTCAGAGTTGACCTGGACAGCGACCCAGTTGACCCGCTGACGTCACGCCTATGTCATGCTGACGGATTAATGATTCTGGAATTATTTTAATTCAGGAAATTTCAGAAAATGCCCTAAACTTTAATAAATCATAGAAATTCAACCGTAACTCGGATGGAAATAATTTATATATGAAAAATGATCAGAAAAATATGAAGAATCTGTTTATGCCATGATCATGCATGTTTGAACAAGTTAACATCACTGAATAGGATGAATCATGATTAGGGTAATTTATGAAATAGCATTTGGGGTTGGAGTTCAACCTTGTTTGAATTCCACTTCAACTAACTTGGATTATTATTGCACTAGGTAAATTCAGTACCTTAATATGACATGTCATTCATGTGAATGTGCATTGCATTGATTGTATTCTCTCTTGTTTGCCGGTAATTGTCCCCTCCCGGTAGACGATGTACCGACGATGAGTTCGATGACACCGATGAAGAACTATATTATCTTCAGAAGTGCCAGGCAAGCAAAACCCCCTTGTTCATTCCGATATAATCCCACTCTCTCGCTCCTGCTCTATTTTACTGCATTAGGACAACAACGACTCATGTGTTACTTGCTGCGGTAGCTGAACCCCTTGATCCTTTGCATGACCTGTCATTCCACAGTAATTAGATGAAACCCACTAGCATGAGTAGGAATTGTTTGAGCCATGTTGTGCCTACTCATTCATGCTTGTTTGTCATGCCTGCTACTGCTTAGAGTTGAGTCGGGTCTGATTCATCGGGAATGAATTGGAAAGTGGTGAACATGTCCTCACTGTGTGTGAGCTAAGTGTGTGAACACGATTTGGTAAAGGTAGCGGTGAGAGGCCATGTAGGAGTACATGGTGGGTTGTCTCATTGAAACCGTCCTCGTGAACTGAGTTCGTGTTTGTGATCCATGAACAGTTACTACCACACATTGGGTTCCGTAACTCGACCCTCTCGACTTATTAATCAACTTGATCTCTGTCCAGGAGTTGCAACTAGTTTCGTGTTTGTAGGTAGTGTTAGTAGTCTACCAAGTGGCACCCGTACAGGTGGGCTTGGGACAGACTAGAACACTGTGGGCACGGTGTACCAAGTGGCACCGGTTGGTGGGCTTGGGAACCCTGCTCACATCGCTTGGGGCCGTGGCGACACCCGGCCGGATCTCCTTGCGGATGGAACCCGAATAGGCGATAAACCTGGACGAGAGACTTGTGTGGTTAGTCGGTCGTGGCCGACTCCCGCGCTCGCTTCCGCTTGAAGGTTGCCGAGGTACATGACGTGTCTGAGGCGATAAGTGGCGAGAGCGTGTGAAGAAGTACACCCTGCAGGGTTATCATTATCTATTCAATAGCCGGATTCCTCGGATATGGAAACTTGGACCCTTGCATAGTTCATAGACAAGTGAAAGTGGATACTCTAAAATACGCAAGATAAGCGTGAGTGCTATGGATGGCGTTTCTCGAGGTAGACGGAGCGGATCCATAGTGGTGTATTGATATGGTGAATATGTGGACTCGTGCGCCACCTCAAAAGAGTTACTTGCAATCGTGAGTTCAGATAGCCACCGAGTCAAAGCTGGCTTGCGGTCAAACTCCACCACCCCCTTTTGATAATGATGCATATGTAGTTAGTTCTGATGTAAGTCTTGCTGAGTACAATTGTACTCACGTTTGCTTATTTATGTTTTGCAGAGAGACGTCAGTCTCGCTAGTAGTTCCACGTGGACTTCGACGTTTAGCTTGTTACCTCAGCTACGATCTTGTGCCTCGGCAGGATCTGGTAGATAGTCGCTTCTTCTGACCTTTTCATTTATAGTTGTCTGTACCCTGCACATGTTTAGCTTCCGCTTGTGTTTTGACTTGTATGCTCTGAGTGTTGGGTCATGAGACCCATGTTTGTAATATCTCGCTCTTCGGAGCCTAATGAATAATATCTGAGTCGTAGAGTTATGTTGTGATGCCACGTCGTATTTACACATATTGAGCATATTGTGTGTATGTTTGAAATGCTTGGTATGTGTGGGATCCGACAAACTAGTTGTTTATCCTTGGCAGCCTCTCATATGGGGAAATGTAGTCTCGTGCTTCTGAGCGATAGTAGTCCGCTACAGCCCGGTTCACGGAGTCCTGCTAGCCCAAAGACTACTGCTTGGACACTTGATCGGCCGGCATGTGTCTCACTTCGTTCTTATGTCTGTCCCTTCGGGAAATGTCACGCGGTGTTATTCGAGTCCTGCCTAGCTCTGCTACAGCCGGGATACGGAGTCCTGTTAGCCAGTGCTACAGCCCGAATACATACGTTGATGACCGACATGCTCGATGTGATTCATGTATGCTGTCCCCATAGGTTAGCGCCGCTTTGGGTTCACGACTAGCCATGTCGGCCCGGTTCTTCGTCATATGGATACTAGCGACACTATCCTATACGTGAGCCAAAAGACGCAAACGGTCCCGGGCCATGGTAAGGCGACACCCGTGGGAATACCGTGCGTGAGGCCGCAAAGTGATATGATGTGTTACATGCTAGATCGGTGTGACTTAGGATCGGGTCCCGACAGCGTTGGTATCGAGCCCTGATGCTCAGAGGATTACCAAGCCAAACTGGTCGAAGTTGTGTCTAGAAATGCTTTAGTTATGTAAGGGAATTGATTGTGGAAGGGAACGTAAGGCTCTTTTACTCCTTATACCTCATGGCCTTCTGATCCGAGTCATCCTCTTCTCTTCTACGGGGTTTAAGAACTAGGCTTCTCATCTATCTATTAGGATGACGTGTTACTAATCCATAGACTTATAAGATTGTTGGTTTTAATCCCGGCTTAGTTCCTACTATTTCGTATGATAACCGTTGATCTCGTAATCTTGTTATGATGTTGTTGAGTGGTTATGCCACCATTTTGCAAGATGTCTCAAATCATTTTGAGCATTTACAGCCGTTATGCTGTCCGAGTTATCCTGTGTCTCTAAATAGTCCGATGCATTTGCAAATCCTTTCTTTCTGCTTCCCGATGACCTTTTGGTCGAATAAGCACACTAACCAAATGCGTTGAGGTAATTTATTGCCTTGACATATATGTTGGAGTTATTATTATGACCCTAGGTGTTTAGGAAGTCACCTAGCAATTTAGCGATGCTTTTGTATCCCAAGTGTGATGATTCTCGCCATATTTTGAAAGCATCCCGTGATGCCATTTAGTAGTAGGTATTCTACTCCGGGTTGTTGAACCCAGATTCATCCTACTTCATGTTGTTAGTAGTTGCTAGTGCCTTTAGGATATTAGTAACCTTTGCGATAGTCCTCGATGTCCGTGGTACTTCCTTCTTCCAAATACTACGAACCGTTTATGGCAGAAGTTCCTTGTTGAATCAAACATCACAATAAGAGTGCTCTTGAGGAGTTCTCCATTCATAATTGTGAATCTGCCAATTCTACCTTTCTGCATGGGTTATCCGGAAGAAATGTTGAGCTTGCTCGACATACTAATCTGTGCACCCACAACTCAGAAAATTATATGTTCCTTTGAGTTGTTCTCTTAGATGCCTTCTGACCTTCATCTATCAATTGATAGCCAAGGGTATGTGTGCATTTGTGTTCATCGATGCATTTTATCCTTGTGGTCCGTCAAGCCATTCTATTCCGGAATGACTAGGAGAAACAAACTCCAGTACCTCATCCATTTCTAGGATTGGGTCAAAGTAGTTGTATCCCGCAGATCAAAATGCCAATTCAGCTTTTGATTCTGCTCTACCCTGAGGTATTGCCATCTTATGTCAAGAATGTCATGGGAATTGCACAACCTCCTAGGAATTCTTGATGCAGTGATACTTCTCACCATCATCATTCAATCCTCGGTTCCGTGTTGTCGTAACCGGAATGCCGACAAGTGAATTTTGATGTGTGAAATCAATACTCCTAGCAACCTCGTTGCTTGGTAGTAAATGGACAATATCCTCATTCTTAGCGTGTTGGTTTTTAAACCATCATCCTAAGATTGATCGTGCTACCTAGTCCTTACTTTCGGTGCACCCTTCGATCTATGAGTTAGGATCCTGTCAAGTCCTCACTCGTTCGACCATATTGTCTTGCCCTCAAAAGCAAGATTGCTCTCGAGCTTAGTAACATACCGGTGGTTCGTGACTTTCCAAATATCTTCTTGGGAGTGTTACCGGGTTGTTTCCTGACTGTTATGTTGGGCTCGTGATCAAGTTGGTTCCTTGTGAACCACCCCTTCTCCAAGAATCTGTGTTGGATACCCCTGAGCTAGTCGGTTAAGCTAGACAACAACTTGGAGAGTTGGAAGATAAAAGCTTGTCCAACTTAGTTCGTTCCAAGGGGATATTCTTGTGTAGTGTGTGTTGAAGAAGGATGATATCTTCATCGATTGGTCTCTGTGATCAGTTGTTGGACCTATTGTCTTATCAACTCTTTGATTCGAGTATGGGCCATTGTCGAGTCAAATCAGAACCAACGATATTCGTAATGTTGTCTTACTCGTGGTTAATCCCTCGAGCATACCCATTACATCTTTGGTCTGACCAATGCTAACACCGTGTTCACATGATGGTGGAAGTCCAGAGATATGGAAATTCCGATGAGTTGTTTGTTGAGCCCATCAAGAGCATTTCGTCTCCCCCCATGAGTCGTGTTGAACATCAACCTAGTGTTGGAAATTTGTGTAAGCATTTCTTCGTGTGCCGTTCATGAAGCTTATGCTTGGATGGTTGAAGTGACTTCCTCGAATTCATGTGCTTTAGGTGTAAGTTGCCGCCATGAACTTGAGAAAGGTTTGTTTTGCCTCCTGTGGAATCATCCCAAGTCCGTCATGCATGTGCGAAGTATTCTATGGTTTGATAGACTGATCATCTTCATTCCGTATGTATTCCTAGCACACCAAGCCACTGATTGATTTGTTCAAGGAAAGGAAGTTCCTTCTAAGAGCATGCCTTATGCAAGGACTTCAATATCCTCGATCATGGTTCCCCACCGAACTTCGGTAGTGTTTTATTATAAGACTACTATGTGGTCATGTTTGTGCGGGACAATGTGTTCACAGGTTTGTAGCGGAACCAGCTCATGTCTTGGAGCTTGCTATCGTAGTTCATATCCCGAGAATCTCGTAACGTCATCTCGCCGGTTTTGTGTTGCAACCTTTCCTTCCGGACATCTTGAGTCTGAAGTATCCCATCACCAATCGGATCTGAATCTCAGCAGATATGATGGTTGGAACATTCGAACAGTTGCATTCCGTTCCCAGCTTGTACCCCATTGTGCCAATTTCTATGGGCTGCTTTCTGGTAATTTCTGTTCAAGATCATCCTCAAAAGTGGACTTACCATGGGTCCCCTCCACCTCCGATGATAAGCAAAAATCATCCATTGCGTTGTCTTCAACAAGGTAGTCCACATCATCCATTCTAGTCCGGGTGTACCATTCCTTGCATTCCACCAAATGATCGCTTGTGATTGCCTTAGGCTGGTATAAAGAGTTCCAATGATCTATGGATCAAAAGTAATTCTTTTTGCCACTTAAGGGAATAGTTCTTTGCGTCACCTTTCTCGAGGTGTCCTGTTACGGGATCATGGTAAATAATTCCTCGCCACCTTGACACCATCCACCATCTTTCTAAGCGTGGAATTGTTGCCACCAATCAAACCCATCGTTGTTGTTCTTCCATCCCTCTCGATGTATTTTGTGTCTCAACTCAAGATGTGTCACCGTCTCAGTCCGTGAGTTGATCATGTCTATCTGATCTTCATGAAGATCGAATCATGTAGGGTTTTCCCTTCTTTCTGTTGTCGTGTCAAGTGAAGACCTCGAAAGCAAGGACGTCAAGACTGAGATGATGGCATGAATCAACATCTTCGAGAAGGGCAAATGGATCATGAAGATTGTGATAGTCTGTGACTTCCCTTTTCCTCTTGCCTCACGTCTTGAATCTCGGGGCGAGATTCTTGTTTAGTGGGGGTGAGCTGTCACAGCCCCAGATCAGCCCTAGAGCTTGTTTGTAACTAGCAGCATTGCATCCATGCATCATGTTTAATTTCCATGAAATTTGAAATGGGGATGATCAAGCCCTAGCTCTAAAACAATTCAAATAGGTCCAAATTCAAAATATCTTCAAGAACCCAAAGTGGTTTGCAAAATGTTCATGATTAATGGAAAAGGTGAAAACCATATCCAGAGGTGATGGATATTTTTCCAAGACATTTTTGGATTTTTGAGTAAACCATATTGTATTTGAATTGGGGCATTTAAATACTATTAATATTTTAAATGCTCCAACAATTTTGAAAATAGTTAAGGGCCTCTGAAATAATTCAGTTAATGCCCACAATTATTTTCAGGATTTATTTAAATGGTTTAGTATTTTACTAAACTAAAACAAATGTAAAATAGAAAATGGAATAAGGAGAGAGCTACAGGGCTTACACTCGGCAGCCCACCAGCCCACCTAGCAGCCCACTGGCCGGCCCAGCACTGTGCTGGCCCGTGCCAGCCACCTGCTTCCTCTCGCCAGGCAGGCAGAGAGGAGCGCACCGGCGTGCGCGCGGGCGCCACGCCACCAGGCTGCCTGCCTGCGTCGCCTGGCCACCGCGACGCCTCGCGTCATCTCCTCGGCGCCGCCCCAACCCCCCTGGATCCCCTCGCTCTCTCCCTCTCCCTCGCTCCCTCCTCTGCTTCCTCTCTCTCGGCCGGACCGAGCGCCGTCGTCGCCGCCCCTCGCTGCCCTCGCGGCCACCGCCACCCTCTCTCCTCCCCGGCATGCCCCCGAGCTCCGCCGAGCCCTCTCTCCCCTCCTCACCAAGCCTCCCGACGCCGGAGCGCCCCGAGGCGCCGCCCCGCCGTTTCTTCCCCTTCTCGGACCGCCGATCGCCGCCGTCGAATCCATCGGCTCCGGTGCCTCCCCGAGCTCGCCGATGCCATCGTCGCACTCACGGTGAGCCCCGAGTTGTTTCCCTCTTCCCGACTTGTTCCTCCCTAGCCACCATTCCCATCATGGCGGCTTCGCCACCGGCTGCCTCGTCGCCGGCGTGGCTAGAGCCCCATTGGCTCGAAGCCAACCCCACCTCTGGGCTCACCGCAGCACCAGGAACTGCAGCGCCCTCCGCTTCCCCTCTAGTGCGCCAGCTGCGCGAGCCCGAGCTCGCCGAGCTCGGCCGCCGCCAAACACGCCGCCGGCGTCGATTCCGACCACCCCGACCACGGCCAACCCCACCAAGAGCTTCGGCTCCTCCCCAGCTCCTCCTAGATGCTCTCCGCGGGCCATTTGGTCGTCGGAACAGCAACATTCACTTGCGCCGCCGCGTCGGGCTCGCCGGCGGCTAAACGCCGGCAGCCGACGTGGACTTTGACCTCGGGTGGGCCCTGGTTGACTCTCCTGAGTCAATGACAGGTGGGGCCCAGCCCTGTTTAATAACTAGGTTTAGTTTTAATTAAAATCTAATTAAGTTAATTACTCTGACACGTGGGTCCCAGCGTCAGAGTTGACCTGGACAGCGACCCAGTTGACCCGCTGACGTCACGCCTATGTCATGCTGACGCATTAATGATTCTGGAATTATTTTAATTCAGGAAATTTCAGAAAATGCGCTAAACTTTAATAAATCATAGAAATTCAACCGTAACTCGGATGGAAATAATTTATATATGAAAAATGATCAGAAAAATATGAAGAATCTGTTTATGCCATGATCATGCATGTTTGAACAAGTTAACATCACTGAATAGGATGAATCATGATTAGGGTAATTTATGAAATAGCATTTGGGGTTGGAGTTCAACCTTGTTTGAATTCCACTTCAACTAACTTGGATTATTATTGCACTAGGTAAATTCAGTACCTTAATATGACATGTCATTCATGTGAATGTGCATTGCATTGATTGTATTCTCTCTTGTTTGCGGTAATTGTCCCTCCCGTAGAGCGATGTACCGACGATGAGTTCGATGACACCGATGAAGAACTATATTATCTTCGTATGCCGTGCAAGCAAAACCCCTTGTTCATTCCGATATAATCCCACTCTCTCGCTCCTGCTCTATTTTACTGCATTAGGACAACAACGACTCATGTGTTACTTGCTGCGTAGCTGAACCCCTTGATCCTTTGCATGACTGTCATTCCACAAGAATTAGATGAAACCCACTAGCATGAGTAGGAATTGTTTGAGCCATGTTGTGCCTACTCATTCATGCTTGTTTGTCATGCCTGCTATCGCTTAGAGTTGAGTCGGGTCTGATTCATCGGGAATGAATTGGAAAGTGGTGAACATGTCCTACGTGTGTGAGCTAAGTGTGTGAACACGATTTGGTAAAGGTAGCGGTGAGAGGCCATGTAGGAGTACATGGTGGGTTGTCTCATTGAAACCGCCCTCGTGAACTGAGTTCTGTGTTTGTGATCCATGAACAGTTACTACCACACATTGGGTTCCGTAACTCGACCCTCTCGACTTATTAATCAACTTGATCTCTGTCCGGGGAGTTGCAACTAGTTTCGTGTTTGTAGGTAGTGTTAGTAGTCTACCAAGTGGCACCCGTGCAGGTGGGCTTGGGACAGACTAGACACAAGGGTACGGTGTACCAAGTGGCACCCGGTTGGTGGGCTTGGGAACCCTGCTCACATCGTTTGGGGCCGTGAGCGACACCCGGCCGGATCTCCTTGCGGATGGAACCCGAATAGGCGATAAACACGGACGAGAGACTTGTGTGGTTAGTCGGTCGTGGCCGACTCCCTCGCCCGGCTTCCGCTTGAAGGTTGCCGAGTACATGACGTGTCTGGCGCGATAAGTGGCGAGCGTGTGTGAAGAAGTACACCCTGCAGGGTTATCATTATCTATTCAATAGCCGGATTCCTCGGATATGGAAACTTGGACCCTTGCATAGTTCATAGACAAGTGAAAGTGGATACTCTAAAATACGCAAGATAAGCGTGAGTGCTATGGATGGCGTTTCGTGGGTAGACGGGGCGGATCCATAGTGGTGTATTGATATGGTGAATATGTGGACTCGGTGCGCCACCTCAAAAGAGTTACTTGCAATGTAGTTCAGGATAGCCACCGAGTCAAAGCTGGCTTGCTGCGTCAAACTCCACCACCCCTTTTGATAATGATGCATATGTAGTTAGTTCGATGTAAGTCTTGCTGAGTACAATTGTACTCACGCTTGCTTATTTATGTTTTGCGAGAGACGCCGGTCTCGCTAGTAGTTCCACGGACTTCGACGCTTAGCTTGTTACCTCAGCTACGATCTTGTGCCTCGGCAGATCTCGTAGATAGTCGCTTCTCAGCCTTTTTCATTTATAGTTGTCTGTACCCAGCACATGTTTAGCTTCCGCTTGTGTTTTGACTTGTATGCTCGAAGTGTTGGGTCATGAGACCCATGTTTGTAATATCTCGCTCTTGGGAGCCTAATGAATAATATCTGAGTCGTAGAGTTATGTTGTGATGCCACGTCATATTTACACATATTGAGCATATTGTGTGTATGTTTGAAATGCTTGGTATGTGTGGATCCGACAAACTAGTTGTTTATCCTTGGCAGCCTCTCATATGGGGAAATGTAGTCTCGTGCTTCGAGCGATAGTAGTCCGCTACAGCCCGGTTCACCGGAGTCCTGCTAGCCAAAGACTACTGCTTGGACACTTGACTGGCGGCATGTGTCTCACTTCTGCCCTATGTCTGTCCCTTTGGGAAATGTCACGCGGTGTTATTCGAGTCCTGCCTAGCCTGCTACAGCCCGGGATACCGAGTCCTGTTAGCCCAGTGCTACAGCCCGAATACATACGTTGATGACCGACATGCTCGATGTGATTCATGTATGCCTGTCCCCATAGGTTAGCGCCGCTTTGGGTTCACGACTAGCCATGTCGGCCCGGGTTCTTCGTCATATGGATGCTAGCGACACTATCCTATACGTGAGCCAAAAGACGCAAACGGTCCCGGGCCATGGTAAGGCGACACCCGTGGGAATACCGTGCGTGAGGCCGCAAAGTGATATGATGTGTTACATGCTAGATCGGTGTGACTTAGGATCGGGGTCCTGACACTGCGGTGCCAACTACCATCAATACCCTATATGGTGAGAACCTGTTCGACACACTGGTGGCCCTGCGACTGCCCGCCGTCGCGCCGGAGAATGTCCACCTCAAGGTCGCGCTCGCCACGCAGTGCCTGGCGCAACAAGACATCGTTGATATATTCACCCATGTCTACGCGCAAATCATCCACAAGGACTACTGCGTGCCAGAGGAGGACGATAGAAGGCCAGACCCGCAGGGCAACCTTGGACGGCATTGTTCAGAAGCACGTTGAGCTCGCCGCCAACGCCGCTGCTCCTCACACGTCAGTTGGTGACCCGGCGCACTAGGGTGTGAGGATGTTGTTGATGGATCCATATGTATCTTTATCTTTCCGTCAAATCCATGTAGTAGTATATGGTACTACTAGTAATTATCTTAACTTTCACATCAACTTCATAACTTTCGTACATACTCCATGCATGAACCGCGCCAGAACCAAAATTCTCATTACTCTAGGGAAAATCGTTATTTCTATCTATCGGTCGTGCCATGGATCAGAACCAAAATTTACAAATTACAAGTTCAAAAGGAAAAGTTGTCGGATGTGGGGTTCCGGCAAACCCTTAAGGTTCGAACACTGGGGTGCGCGCAAAGTCTTTCCCTTCTACCGATCTATGCTCTAGTTCGCTAAGATCTCGCCGACGAACTTGACGAACTCGCAACATAGAAAGAG